>CM076580.1:919427712-920027712 GCA_034641835.2 Pinus albicaulis | reverse complement strand
CCATCCGAAACAGGTCATTGTGGAATTTTCACTCTAAATATTTTTATATGACGGTTCGGAAGCTGAAATTCCTATGAGGTGAAGCCGAAATCCTAAGGAAGCTGTAGTAAAATTTTTAGATCAATTTGCACAATATTTTTGGAGATATGATCTGTGGAAGTAAGGGTTTTGGCAGGCTCCTGAAATTCATCTCAAAGAAGTGACCTTGGTAAAATCGTCATAACTCTCTCTCTGAGTATCAGATTGGAATTCTATAAAAAATGATGGATATTTCACAGCCTTTAACTTGCACTCTATCAATTTTAGAAACCAATGAAGAAACAGTGACATGTGTCATTCCGTACAAGTACTCTCTTCTGAAATAGTCCATAGTTAGGGCATTGTGAGAGATTGGGTATAAATCTCTCTTAAAGAATCTAAATTGGGTCAGACCTATGGCATTCGAAAAATGACTCATATGAATACTACAAGACTGAAAATTAGATATTGAGGATCTAAAATGACAGAGATACACCAGATTCAATATCGAGCTCCTAGAAGGTAATAAAAAGCTAGATCATGTCTTGTCAAGGGTTGCAAAGGACCAGACTTTCTACGGCAGGAAAGAAAAGCAAGGTGAAGCAGAGGGTAGCATGAAAAGAGCAGCATTCAAGGTGCATAACACCAACAAGAAGCTCATCATATGAAGTCTTCAAGTGGGCAGCACTGCATACAATCATTGTAAAGGTATCATTGTACCTAGTCATTGTAAATACATTATTGTACAAATTGTACTAGTATCTATCTGCCAAGGGTTGAAGAGGCAGCATTGGGAGGTCTAGGATCATCATTAGGTGTTTATGTAAAAGTTGGGGTTATGGTATAGTATATCTTCTTCTTCTACATCATTCTCTATCATTGTAAAAGTGGACCATTTTTCCTGGTACGGGAGTCCATTCTTCTTTTATTTTTCTATAGGGTGGTAGGGTGGTGCTAGGGTGAGTTGTAGCTCATTGGGTGTTGGGGCATCCATTCAATTAAATACTGAAGAATCTCGGGCATTGGAGCGTCCATCCAGTGGGAGCTGGAGCAGAATGCTTTTCTAGATTCTAGGAAGTTGGAGCTTTATTTTCAATTGGAGTTGAAAAGAATTATTAGAAAAGCATCAGGTGGTTTTTGTCCAGGAGTGGGTTTCCACCTTAAAAATTGTGTGCATTTGTGTTCCTCTTTTTTTTTGCTATCATTGTACAAACACTGATAATAATTGAAGATTAACTAATGCTCTAATTGAAAGAAATACTGATTCACCCTCCCTCTCAGTATTTCCAACAGTTCTTAGCCAATAAAATTGAACTTTGGCTCTCACAGTCTATCCTTATAGCTTGTTGCACCAACCCCATACTTGAACAGAATCTCTACAACAAAGCTGCTTCCTTTCTTGCATGAGTGGCTACCATGTATTTTTCCTCTATAGTTGAAAGAGGCACTACAGACTATCTTTTACTCATCCAACTTATTGCACCACCTAATAGGCTAAACACATACCCACTTGTAGATCTTCTTTGTTCCATACCTCGAGTTCGTTCTGCATAAAAAATAACACACATGTTCAAAACTCTTTCCAATAATGGTCTTCCATGGTAGCACAAACCATAATCACTAATTCCACACAAATATATGAAAAACCTGATTCACTGGTGTCCAATGATCCTTCCTTGGTTTTGAGATAAAACTACTCAATACTCCCATTGGATGTGAAAATTCTGGTCTAGTACAGACCATTGCATACATCAAGCTACCTACTGCACTTGCATATCGAATAGAGGACATATCCTCCTCTTCTTCTTCTGTCTTGGGACACTGTTCAGTAGATAGCTTTACACCTACAGGAATAGGAACCTTCACTGGTTTACTATCCTGCATATTGAACCTTTGCAATATTGTCTCGACATACTTCCTCTAGTTTAAACAAATCTTCCTCTTTGCCCAATATCTCTTAATTTCCATGCCCAAAATATAGTTTGCAGCACCAAGATCCTTCATGTCGAGTTTGAAGAACAATTGGGTCTTCAAATCCTGCATAATTCTTTTGTCATTTCCAACCAGAAACATATCATCCACACACAAGACCAAATAAATAACATGGTCACCAATTAATTTAAAATACACAAAGTGATCCTCCTTGCTTCTCGTGAAGAGAATCCCCCATATATAGGTATCAAATTTCTGATATGACATCCTTGGTGACTGTTTTAACCCATACAATGACTTTTTTAACCTGCATACCAGTTCATTCTTACCCTTCGTCACAAAGCCTTCAGTTTGCCTCATGTAGATATCCGCTTCCAGATATCCATGAAGAAATTTTGTGTTCACATCCATTTGTTCTACGTTAAAATCAAATGCAGCAACACTAGATAAAAGTAATCTAATAGAAGTAACCTTGGCAGCAGGAGAAAAAATATCACCAAAATAAATTCCCGGCACCTGGGAATAACCTTTTGCTACAAATCGAGTTTTGTATTTTTCCACCTTTCCTTCTACATTCATCTTCTTTTTAATCACCCATTATCTCCTCATGGGCTTCCTTCCAGCCGATAAATCCACTAGATCCCATGCCTCATTTTTTAGCAAGAATGGGGTCTCATCAACCATGGCCTCCTTCCAAGTTTTCCATCCTCTGAATCCGCTACCTTCCTGACAATTCTGGGATCATCATCAGTGATAGTTAAAGAAAAATTTGAATAGAAAGAAGATGGACTATACCTTTCTGGTTGCCTTCATTCCTGAACTGATCTTCTCATAGATGGAGTTTGTGGATCTTCCTCTTCTTAATCTTGTTCTGTTGTAGAGTGTGATTCATCCTCCTTTAGCTCAAACTCTATCTTCATAGGTTCCTTTGGTAGGATTTCATGTTTAACAACATCCTTCACCTCTATAAACATCACACCTGGGTTGTACACAACCTTCTTTGTTTCTGGGTTCCAAAGCTTGTAACCATTTAAACCATCCTTATACCCAATAAAGATACACCTTTCCAATTTATTATCCAACTTGGTCTTTTTCTCCTTTGGAACATCTACATATGCATCACATCCAAATACCCTCAGATGTGGAAGAGAGGGTTTCTTACCATTCCATACCTCATGTGGAGTCTTATCATCCAACATTGATGAAGGTGATTTGCTAACCAAGTAACATGCAGTCTCCACTACCTCTGCCCAGAATTCATGTCCTAACCTGGTACCATTGAGCATGCTTCTTTCCTTTCCATCAATGTTCGATTCATTCTTTCTCCAACTCCATTTTTTTGAGGTGTGTATGGAGTAGTCTTATATCATGCTATACTAGACTTCTTATAGAACTCTTCAAATTCCTTCTTACAAAACTCCCCACCATCATCTGTCCTCAACACCTTTATCTTCTTCTCTGTCTGGTTTCCACCAGCGACTTAAGCTCTTTAAATCTATCAAAGACTTCATATTTCTTCCTCAAGAAATATATCCATGTATTCCTTGAGAATTCATTTATGAATGAAACCTAGTATACAAAATTTTCCAGTGATGGAACTTACATAGGTCCAGACACATCATTGTGCACAAGCTCTAATATCTTGTTCGCCCTCTTAGCACCAAAAGGAAAATTCACCAAAATTTGCTTCCCATATACACAATGTTCACAGAAATCGAAATCTAGAGATAAATTAGACATACCTTCTACGATACCATTACCATGCAGTATCTGAAGGCCCCTCTCTCCAATATTTCCAAGCCTTTGATGCCATAGCATGGTATTTTCTCCAGAGACCGCTAGGCTTTCCGCTCCACTTTCAGGAACCATAGAACTATTACACCCATCAATAAAAGTGCTACCCTGAAGCTTGTACATTGTTCCAAACTGAACTCCCCGCACTAATACCAGTGCTCCTCAAACAATCTTGCAGGTATCTTTCTTGAAAATTATTTTTACACCTGCATCATCCATCTTTGTTACAAAAATCTGATTTATGGCCAATGAAGGAATATGAAGAGCACTAGGAAGTGTTCTAATCCTTCCACCTTGTAGCTTCAGCTTGACTTTTCCATGTCTGAAAATTATGGCCTTCCTATCATCCCCTAAGAAGACATCACCACCACCATACATATCATACTCATAGAACCACTCCCTATGAGGAGTGAAGTGAAAGGACGCCCCTAAGTCAATCAACCATGCCTCATGATATACATGTGTATTTGAAGAAGAAGCCAAATACACATCCCCACCTTCATTTGAAGTGGTTTTTGCCTCTACAGAAGGAGCATCATCAGATCCCTTTCATTTCTCAGGAACTTTAGATCTGCAATCCTTTTTAAAGTTCCCTTCCTTTCCACATTTCCAGCACACCTTTACAGACTTTCCTAGAGATTTATATCTCCCTCTAGATTTAGATCTCCCACTCGAAAAATTATTTTTGTTTATATTCTGGGACCTTCCTCATACAGATAAGGCATCTCCATTCCAGCCCTCCACATTTATCCATTTCATTTCCTTTGACAGAAAGGCTGAGACAATTTCATCAAAATTCAAGGTAGTTGTAATGCTACCTATAGAAATAACTAGACTGCCCCACGAATTTGGTAGAGAGCACAAAAAACTCATGCACTTATCTTCATCTAAGATTTTAATATCAAGAAATCAAAAATGACTTACCAAAGTATTGAAGGCATTCATATGCTCTGTCACCGAGTCTCCATCCTTCATCCTCAGGTCATACAACTTTTTCTGTAGGAACAATTTATTCACCAGAGATTTAGATTGGTACAAAGTCCCTAACTTGACCCACAAATTCTTCATCATAGCTTCCCCAGATACATTCAACAATACCAAATCTAAGATACAAAACCATATTGTGCTCCTTTCCTTTCAATCCAACTTCACCCAATCTTCATTTGACATTGTCATTGGTTTAGTACCCAGATCTATCACTATCCACTGATCTTTATCGACCAACACATCCTCCATATTTAGCTTCCAAAACTCAAAAATCTGACTATTAAATTTCTCGATCTCCATATTTCCCCTGCCCGTCATCTTCTTCCACTTTAAGAATTGATCCCACAGATCTCCCACTGAACAGGGTCTACCATAGGTCTCAGAAAAGAACCCCTCAGCAGCAAAGGCGTCCCTTTGAAGCCAAAACATCTGTAATAGAAAATGTAGGTTTTAACCTTGTACATAAATTATCTGCAAACAAACTCTTCAAAACATAAAATAAACAATAGTTAGAGAATAAAACATAAAACAAATATACACAAATATTTTTCCCCTGGATCCCAAACCGAGACTACCAACTCGATTTTTCATTATATTCATTTTAGTGTTACAACGCATATATATACATGCTGAAGCATTCATAAACCCCAATAAATTAACCTTCATGCCCCAAAACCATGTGCAAACCCATGCAAGAAACCATAGGCGGGGCTACCCTAAAATAGGGACGAAAGTTTTTTTCCCGTGACATTTCCCCATACCCTATGTAGGGGGCTACCCGCCCCATGCAAACCCCTGGATAGGGAGGGCTTTTCCCCCCCTGCTGTGCCTGATACAACAAATAGGGGGGGTTGTTGCCCCCCCCCATGACCCCCCACGTGTGTGACTATTCCTATAAAGAAGATAACACATAGCCAACATTGATTATATCATAAATCGATAGCCAACTAAGGGTCTATTTTGACTCCTTCAACTCTTAAATAGAGTTAAAAATTTATCCCTTCAATTTTTTTATCATAATTATTTTTACCCACCAAAATGTGTAACCCCAAAGGAGAAAATTTCTTCTCCTATCTTGGATAGACAACTATCTAGTAGCCTTACACAATAATCATTGATGATGATATGCTATTTTCCTATACCATATGCATTAGTCATGCGCCTTTCAAAATATAGCATTCCTCTTGAATGAAGTTGGGATACCACTCAAGAGGTACTTTAACCATTTTTCACTCAAGTGCTTTCACTTAACGTTTTTGGCATTTTAACATGGATAAAAGGGTAACCTAGATGACAAATTGATCTAGACTGTAAACTTTTTCTCTCACCTTGCCATTGGGGTTACTATTTAGAGTGATTCTAGTGGGACATCCTCTAAGGTATTAGGGTTATAGGAGAGGAATTAATATCAAAACATGGATTGAAGTTGTGTGTCCATACCCTCCCATGCTTAACATCCTAATACCTATGGTACCAGCTCCATAATTCAAGTTAACTATCATTGATTCATTTTGATTTGGAACTCACATATCCACATCCTTGAGTAGGGATGGAAACATTTTCCATGTTGGTTGATGTAGATAAAAGAATAAAAACACATAATATGGCCACAAAAAATAAAATGAAAGTTGAAAATGAAATATATGGCTAGGAAAAACTTAGCACGTCTGAAAATCCTAGCATAAGTTATACCCCCCTCATTAGCCATCACTTTGTTCTTGAGCACTTGAAGCTCTATCTCATCATAAGGAACCCTTGCATGTACTATCCCTAATGAGTGACACATTGAAACATCTTAAGGGGTAAAACAAATGCTATATTGCAAATAGTAATGTTTGATCCTTAAAAAATGCACCATATAAAAATCATTATAAAAGAGAAGTATAACATGAAAAAGAGGGGTGGAAAAAGAAAGCCAAGGAAAGGGGTAAATTTTTCCTCCATGATAGCTCTCTCGATTACATCTATACACTTAGGATGTGGATCTTCATTATATGGTCCCCTAACCATGTAAATTTTCCCTAAATTCATTCCCCTCCAATGCCACCTATTCCTACTAACACATATGGATTGAAGTGTTGACCTATGAAATGCATCCTCCCCTTAGGGGTTAGAGAGCCTAATAGGGTTGATTACCTATCCATCCATACAAAGCTAGGGAACACGTTTATTGGAATTAGTCTAGTTATATATTTGAAGGTAATCTCAATTGAAGTATTATCATTCCCTTAGTAGTTAAGTATGGTCCAGTTAGATGAATATATGGTAATAGTCCCTTATCATGTTTCTATTTCTCTTGAGTTTGAGATGGTTTTTCTAGGTGGTTTTCCAAAAATTAACCAACTCCTTGAGGATACATTATTCCACTCCTACTCCATGTGATTCCTAGACCATACTACACTTCTAGAGAGCATGTTGACCTTGCATATGTAGTGTTTAACCCTTTTAGAATATAGTGGTTGGAACTTTAACAATATTTGTAGTTGATGGAAACCCCATAGTACCCTAAAATGCTACATTTTTTAGCTCATATTGATTATCATTGAGAATTCTTGATGTTCTTCCAATTTCCCCAACATGTCGTAGCTTGGACTTGACATTACTTGATGGGAATGCCAAGATCCAAAACCTAGATGAGGACGATTATTCTATAGGATGATTGGAAAGGGCATGATGTACTTGATGGAGTCCAAATACTAGAGAGAGTAAACCAGATTTTTTGAATTTCACCCATGGAGATGACATAGGGCACCCAACATTGGATTTTATACACATTGGGATGCTTGGAGGCCTGACTTGAGGACCCTTCCTAAATATAAGGTCGATAATGATTCTTAGAGACATGTTCATCCATTCCATTGCACTTTTGGAGCATTTTTAACCCTAAAAGGGCATCACATTATGCATATTGATGACTTACAACTCACACATGTGGGAAATTATTTGTATATTATATTTTTGAGGTATTTTTTTAGATTGTAACCCATTTTAATTTTTCTTTACTCAAAATGCAATTTTTTTTTGAATTTTGAGTTTGATTAATGGAAGTGATAGACCTCAAAGGATCATTCCATTCATTTTTTCATCATCATTCTTTTGGATTTTAGCCTCTCTAAAAGGCCTCAACTTAGCCTTTATATTTTTGTACTTGTTGATATGTGGTAGTTTGTGGAGCGTTTTCTATTTGATACTCGTTTATGTATTAGACACATTGTTTTATAGTTGAAGGAAGACATTTTCTTAGAAAAATTGAGAGAATTCATTGCGTATGTTTTATGTTTTTACATGTAATGAAATATTTCCAAGTTGTTATATTTTTCGTTGTCTAAATGAAAATTATTATTCGAAATCTTTAGTGAATTATTGCATGTCAGATCTATTTTCCTTGAAATCCCTAAACGATATCCTATAGAGCTCTCCTTCAAGATAATTTCTCCCCTCACAAAAAGATAGTTAGCGTTTAAAAGTGAAAACTTCATTCCATGCATGAATTTAATATCTCTAAATTTTATGCCCTTAGACTCCTTAAAATAAGTAGGCAAAGGTATTTCGATCCTTGTGATGGTAAAAAATATTTATTAATTTTATCCTTTTATAATTTCCTAAGTAATTCAAGGCAAGCCACTAGGGCTAGGGAAAGGGCCATTTTTTTTCGGTGTTTGTTATATTCTTTAAATCACTTTTATGCAACATGAGCATACGGGCGTTTGATGGGGTCCTTGTTAGCCCCCCCTGGTCGGGCTGTATGCAGGGTGTGTTAACCCTACCACATGGGGTTTGGGGAAGCACCCCAAAGGAATTTTTTTAGGTGGTTTTTCACATGGTTTTACGTGTCATGGTTTTTCCCATGGTATTTTCTAGATCCAGTCAAGAAAAATATGCTTATGTTCTAATATAGGGTCAATTTACTAGGGGTTTATGAAGGAATTGTCATGGATATAATGTATTGTAATGTTGAAAGGAATATAATGAAAAATAAATCTAGTTTTCTTGGTTTTGGGTTAGAGGAGAAAATATTTTTGTATATTTTTATGTTTTCGTCATTATATATTTTCAATTTTTTTCAGAATTCATTTGCAGGTAATTTATGTAACCAAAAAACGTCAACTAGGGCATGAGGAATAAATTTTTTAGAGTTACTTTAGCTATTTTTCATATTAATTAACTTCACACACTTAAAATATTTCCTCCTTCATCGTGAAAATTTCTTTTATAGGCCTTATGTCATCAACCTAGGTAATTATTTCCATAATAAACCCTAATATTATATAATGCCTTAACATGTGGTTTATTTGAAGCTTTTCCATATCATATTGTTGATAATACCTTCAATTAAAACTTTTCCTTTTGTTTTCATGCCTAGATGCGATTTTGTTGAACTGTATCTTGAAAGCCTAGATATCAAGTACACCTTCCAAGGTTCAGCTTATAGTACGCTCTTCCTTTTACATAATAATTGTTCCCTAATAAAAATAATAAGTACCTTTCTCAACCTCTGAGTTATTTCAGCTTCATTTAATTGACTTATAATATCCTTTATGTGATAAACTAAGAAGCCTCCTTTGTGCTAAAATTTTACTAAATAGATGGAAGTGGTGTTCTAAGGTGACAGTCGCAACCACCTCCCTAGAATTGGACTTCTAAGGTGATAGTGGAAACCACTTCCTTGTTGCATCTTAGCATAGCTCTTGCCTTATGAGGCCTCTCGTTAGGCTTGCTAGATTTTTAGGGAATATTTATAGTGGAATTTTTGGAGCTAATTTGAGTCAACCTTGTTTCAATATGAAGTTTACGCTTCATTTCATTTATTAAGCTTATCCAATAGTTTAGGATAAATTTTCTCATATAGTGACTACATTGAAGGAACAAAGTATTTAATTCTCTTGAATATTTTAAATACTTTATGCTTGACAGTTGATGCTAACACTATTGTAAAGGAATTTGAATCTCACCTTGGACACTTCATACGAAAAGGTGCATCATTTCACATATTTTCATTTCTAAATAAATTTTAATATGGATCCAAGAATTTTTCAAAAATAATTTGAAACTTTCCATCGTAACAATATCCATAAATATTGAAACCTATACCCTCTAAATTTGTGGAAATATGGTCAAACACTTTTTCTATACACAGATGCTCTAAGTGACTCAACCTTAGGAAATAAATGGTTATTTAGGCTCTTCAGAGACAAGCCTAGATCAAGCCATAATTTAGAATTAAGATGCAACCCAATAAAAGGGAACCATAAATAATCTTCCTCACTTTCACCATTTGGTCTTGAATCAATACAAATTCTAACCACTTGAAGAAAATGTAAATCATTATAGGATGTTTTAGAGAAAATTTAGAGAAACATTGCCTTGTAAAATATTGTAATTTCATAGTCAAATTGGGTTGTTCATTCAGAGGAAGATCTAATGATAGAATTTATGTTAATTTAGGGTGTTCTCCCTAGAAGGAAACCCTTGGTTTATATGAGGGAATTGTATTGCACATATGTATTTTTTTGTGAGAAATAGAGAGGATATTGTGTGAGAGCGAAGATGAATTTACAATGGATGTGCTACAAGTTGTGTCCATTAAGTTTGTTGGATAATATAAAAGGAAGGAATAAATGTTTCTCTATGGACATAACCTAAATTGGGTGAATGACATAGATATATGTGTTTATTGTTTTATACATTTTTGTGTTTGGGTTTCCACAATATTTTGTTTTGCATTTCTTTTTTATCTAATTTATTCTGGAAATAATTAACAAGTGTAGGAAAATTTTATGTTCTTCCTATTAATTAATTTTCCCTTCTAATCCATTGTTGAATAATTTTCCCACATCCCACCCTTTTGATGTAGCATGTGAGTATCATGATAGAGATGACTATGGTACATCATGCCTTATCTCATGACTAGTCATATGGGTAAGAGGTTTGATATCAATCTAATAATATGTGGGCTACATTGGTTATATGATTTTATTTAGGTGATGTATTGTATTCTAGCATACATAAAAGTGGGTAGTTTCACTTAATTGTACTATATCCATTAGTCACGTTGCTGTATGCATAATATACTATATTGCATTTATCCAAGCTTTATATTCTCAATGAATTAATTATATCATATAAACTTAATGGTGACAATTATCACCCCATACACATGTTATCAAACAAATTGATTTGAGTGTGTATGTAGCATGCTTCCAAACCAAAGGAGTGTTATGTATGTCATGAAATTCCTATTAAAACATATGGATCACATGCTATATGGTGAGCACATGTCCTGGAGTTGGAAGCAGATGTCCTCGAGTTGGATCCAAATGTTACCCAATAAAATAGGTAACCCCATAGGAGAAAGTTTTTTCTCCTATCATCGACATCCAACTAGATATCAAATTTGAAAATTGCTCATTTATAATGATATTCCAATTTACTCCACCATCTACATCAATCATGAACCTTTTTCCATCCAACACTTCTCATGAATGAAAGTGGGATACCACTCAAAAGGTACTTTAACCATTTTTCAATGCAATGCTTTTACTTAATGTCTTGGTATTTTTAACATGGATAAATTGGTGATCCATATGATTGAATAATATTGGTTATAAACGTGTTCTCTCATCGTACTAGGGGTGTTAGTCTTTAACCTTATCTAGTGATACCTCCTATAAGGCCTTAGGATTATGAGAGTGAAATTTCTTGGTAAACTTGGATTCAACTACTATGTCCATTACCCTATCATGCTTACCATATTTCATCATACCTTTGGTATGACACACATCTAATGGGTTAGCTATGATTGGTTCATTAGGATTTGGCACTCACGCAACCACATCCTTGAGTAGGGCCTAAAAGATTTTCCCTAGAGGTTGATCCATATAAAACAATAAAACATAAAATAATTGCAACAAAAAAAGAAAACTGAAAGTTAAAAATGTTAAATATGGCCAAGAAAAAATTAACATGTGGGAAAAATCCGAGCGTGAGGTCTACCTCCCTTACTAGCCATTACTTGTTTCCTCATCACTTGATGCTCCATATTATCATAAGTAACCCTTGGATGAACCAAAACTCATGAGTGAGAAACATACTCATATTAAGGGGTAAACAAATGATATATCATAAATATTAGTCTTTAATTCTTAAGATATGCACTATATATTAAAAAGAATTATAAAAAATAAGTAAAAGGGACATCAAAGGGATGGAAAATGCAAGAAGATGAAAGAGGAAAGTCATGCCTCCATTATTTCTCACTCCATTATGTCTATACACTTAATATGTGGACATCCATGCGTTATTCCACTGACAATAAAAATTGGACATGAATTCATTCCCCTTCAAGGTCTCCTATTCTCACTGAAAAATGTGAATTAAATGGTTGACTTCTGAAATCTCTCCTCCCACTATGGGATGGAAGAAACCAACCTTACGAAGGTAGGGAACACTTTTATGGGACATGGTAAAGCTATATATTTAAATATTATCCTAGTTGAAGTATTATTTTTCCCTTAATATTTATGTATGGTCCACTAAGATTCATCTATGGTTATTGTCCTTAACGAATGGTTTCTTTCACTTGCATTTAGGATGGTTTGACTACTGACTTTTGACATACAAATTCAGGCCTCCAGGGAAGATTATGCCACTCTTACTTCACATGATTCCTAGGCCACACTGACATCCATTGAACATGATGACATTGAAAAATCATTGTTTCATTTCTACAACAAAGTATTGTCACTTTGATGAACTTTTCAGTACATGGACACCCTAAAGCACCCTTAAATGGTATAATATTGAATTATTGTCAATTAGTATTGAGGATTCTAATCAGACCTAGTATCAAATCAATATTTTTGAGACTCCAAAGGTTACTAACTTTAATTATCAACCCAGGTTCTGTTGAGGCCTCGGAATTCCACTACCAAAAGATGGGGGAAATCCACCCGGTCCAGACCTTAAAGAAACTCCTTTTCCGTTTGGTGTAGTGGCTCCGTCTGGGGATAATGGGACTAGTTTCCCAATAAGGATGATTTTGGGGAGTGTTTTGATTATAAAACATGCAATTGAAAATTATTCTAATATATCACATGAATTTATTTAAACTATCTATTCTACTATATACTTGGGGTGTTTCTTCCTTTATGCAATTTAAAGAGATATCCTTCAATTATTAGTAATGTAGATTATTTAACATTTGAAAGAGACGAAAATTATGTAAGATGATTCTTCTAACAAAATATTTTAATTAGAATAATTATGAAAAATATATCGCATTCATATGTGTGATTATATATTGAATAAGAAATCACAGACAAATATTAGAACATAAGTGCATGTAGCATTCATCTATAATAACATTTCAAATATATAATGCAATAAAAATATGATTATAAATCTATAAATCAAGACTTAATACAAATGAATAGAAGTACCATATGTACGAAGTTCTACTCATGTAAACTGATAGTAATTGATTTGCCTCTCTTCACTTTCAAGCAATTTAAAGAGTACAGTAGTGCAACATCAGTTAAACAACTTTAATTTTCAAAATATAACTGACTGTGTTCCATTAATTCATCAAAGCATTCATAAACATACAATAGTGCATTATTTGCAAATGTTTTTGACAAATTTCTGGACCCTTCTCTAAATGCATGAGATGGGTTTAAATACTAAACTAACTATGTTGTAAAATAGATTATTACAAAAAAATAGATGATGTTTCAAACAACCATCTTCATAAGACTAACTTTGACTACAATATAGGAAAATAAAGTAACAATATGACTTATGAGCTCTGACATTTCTTTTGGATTTCCCCGCGAAGTTGACAAATATCAAGCATGGGCTTGAGTTGATCTAGCTGTGAAATCTGTGATCTGACCTATCCTTTGAATATCGAGTTTGAGAGTGCTAGCTATGATCTTCTTGTTGAATTTGTTAAGGACTTCAGGGTCTGGTACTGATGATAAGGTTTGATCATAAAATTCCAATAATTTTCTTGATCAAACTTATTTACTTTCGTAATTATTTCATCCAGCATTTCTGCCTTTTGTTTCCATTGTGTTTCTAGTTGTTTGACTTCTAAGAGCACTTCAAACGTGCACTCTTTGATAAGTTCTTATTTCACAAGCTATTCACACAAAGATTCAGTAATTTCCTTTGCCAACTTGAATGCTTTCGCTGCTGCTTTCTCTGCCTGTTTTATCTGTGCTTCCCAATCTTTATATAAGGTTTCCTTATGGAGCTTATCTTCCAGGGCTAGATCGGCTTCCTTGCCTAAGTCTGATTCTTTCCATTGAATGTGTTCATTGATTTTCTTCTCAATCTTCTCACATTCAATTTTCTGGATAGCTACTTGTTGGATCAATATTTTACTTGAGTCACAATAAGAGCCAGTAAATAAGCTTGCTAAAAAAATACTTCTTGTTGCTGCTTTAACTTAGAATTTACACCCATTTCTTCCTTTATGAATTGCTCTAACTGTGGTTGGCTTTGTAATCTGGTCATTGTTGCTTTCATTTGCATTTTCTTCTTAGTGATTTCTTCATGATGCTACAAATTAAGACTCTCAAAACATTTTTGAAATTGGGATATCTTCACTTTCATTTGCTTGCTGGAGTTAGAATTTTCTTGGCGTAACAACCTCTCTAATTCTTGTATTCTATCTTCTTTCTATTTCAATAATATTTTAACCTCAGTGGCCTTATCAATAGTGGCAATAGCATATGCCCCTAAAAACTGTGATAGTTTTGTTAAATGTTTAGTAGGATCATCTAGAGGATCCTTCCATAAAACTTCTACTGATTCATTTGTAAGATCCGAGACTGTCTCATCAATTCTTCTCCTTTTGCTTCTCTTGACTACAGCCTTATGACTAGGATTGTAGAATATATCCAGCGAATGGATTTCCTCAACTTGTAACACTATCTGTTCTATAGGATAAGCTGGAATGATCTCTCGATCATGAGTTTTTGGAACTTTTTCTAGTGGTGCAAAAGTTTCCATTAACTTATGGGAATGTTCAGGTGTCTGAAAACTAGTAGCTTGATTAGTATTGGGACTTGTTTTAGGAGTTTTTATTGCATTACAAAACTCATCCCATTCACTATTCAAATTATTTGCCATGGGACTTTCCTGACTGATGAAGTGTATCTTGAATGTGCTGAACTTCTGGAGAAGTTGACTCTCTTCCATTACTTCCTTTTTTCTCCCACATCTCAATCTCTTGTATTAATTGATCAATTATCCTTTCTATATTTTCCTTTCTGTTTTCGAAATCATTTTCAGAATGATCCAAATTGTGAGATTGATGCTCTGATTGTGCTGACTCATCTTCATACATGTCTTTCATTTCGTTATCCAAGCTAATAATTGGATTAGGCTTGTTGACATCTTCAATAGTTAAAAAATTTAGAGGAATCTTTTCCAGTCTCTTACTTCTATATGCTTGGAAGGATTCCAAGTCATCTTGATTGAGTTGATTGGATGCAAACTTGAGTATATCTGAAAAATTTACAATGCTTTCAAAGAAATCATCAAATCTATCTATTTCTTTCACAAAAGGCTTCATTTCGAGTTATGTGATGTAGTTCTTAATTACATCATTCAGATCATATGGTTTCTTTGGAATTACTGCCAAATTCAACAGATTAATATTTGAAACTTCCTTGTAGGCATGACCAATATCAAAAATTGAAAATGTACCACATTGTAAGGCAAATAAGGCCAAACGACCTTCTTAGCATCTTTAAGCTGTTTATAACTACCATTACAAGAAGTTGGTAGGCTATCTCTCTTGCAAGTATCTTATCAGGGACATAATATGGTAGGACATGAGGAGAAGCATAACTCTGAAATACTCTAATATATGTGAAACTATCCTCTGCAAACCATCTAGCAATAATAAGAATGTCTCTACTAGCCTCTTTGGAAACCCTGGGGGATTTCTCATTGAATATCATCTGGTGCATAGGTAACATAACTCTATGGAAAATTTTGTAAAAATGAAAATGGAAGTCTGAATCCCAAAGGGCTCTGTGGTAAATTTGGATTGGGGTATGGTCTTGGGTTGTCCATTTCCATCCCATGGTAGGAAAACTAGAAGAAAAGAAAATTGCGTCCATGACATAGGAACTCATGTCAAAGGGAGGTATTTCTCTACATGAAACACTTCATTTACTCCTATACGCCATGTTGTGTTTAGCTAAATTATCAGATAGGATATTTTCCCAATTCAGAATTAAATAATTAATGATTGCGTCAATTAATGGGACCCAATCTACAGAAAACCTAGTGGTGTCAGGTTTTGCATATAATCTAGACAACATTACCAGAAACATAACCGTAAGGGGAAGGAATTTGGGCAATTGGGTATGTACCGAGTTTACCTCGCTTAAGTTTTCCTTGGTCTTCTTTCCATTCCTTTATAACTTTCATCGGATCTAGATTTTTTGTTCTAAAGCCTTGGACAAAATCTCTATCATATTTCTGCTGTGGGGAGGGTAGATGGCACATTTCCTATAAGTCTTTTGCCCAGAATGACCCAATATTCTCTCCTTTTGAATCTTTGAATGTTTTGTCTTCTATGCTTAAGTGGTCGATTGCCCACTTAACCATGTCTATATAGGGAAGAATATTTGGCCTTGTTGCTACCTTATGGATGAATGAACATGCAACGTCAAAATAAGTTGCATCTAAAGTAACTCACATGTATGTTGTAGCGACTTTGGTTATTACCCTTGGATTTTCATCTTCAAATAACCCATTAGGGGAATTTTGAGGTCTAAAATGGGCCTCCTAAGAAAAATGTACAACAAAAATAAACTTTATAACAACCAATAGGATTCAAGATGATGATGTCAACCATGGGGGATGATTTACCATTTTTTAAATAAAAGGGTAAAAATATTAAAAAATAATAAAATAATAAAACTACTTTTTTCAACTCGTATTTTCAACTTATCTCCCACAATTTTTACTCAAATTTCAAGTGGGAGTACTCGTTGGATGCAAAATTTAATTCCTCATCCAAGGAGTACCCATGTTGCATACTTTCAATGAACCCTGCTACATGAAAAATGGGAAATACATAAAAAAAACGTGATTACAATCACATTTTTTATGTATTTCTCATTTTTCGTGTAGTAGGACCCATCGAAAGTATGCAACATGGGTACTCCTTGGATGAGGAATTAAATTTCGCATCCAACGAGTACTCTCACTTGAAATTTGAGTAAAAAATTTGGGAGATAAGTAGAAAATATGAGTTGAAAAAGTAGTTTTTTCATTTTTCCCTCTAAAATTTGATGATGTCATCAAATCTTATTTGATTTTTTCCACTATTATTTTATAATTTCCTTAGGAGGCCCATTTTATACCTCAAAATTCCCATAATGGATACATTACTTCCCATGATGAAATTCCGCAATCCATGTTGCAGGTGGTGTCTGAGAACAGGGGAGACATATCTGAGTCTTCGGTAGATGATGCTTTGTCAATTTCTTTTACTTTATTGTTCATTTCAATTTTCCTCACTCTGTTAAGTGGTCTACTAATTTCAAGAAAACAAAGCAAACATTAAAATTATAGAGAATAGGGAGGAAAACAAAATTGAAACAAATGCGACATTCAATCACTTCAACACATGCTTGAAATAGATATGATTCTGTAAAAACATTACTTCTATTAAATGTTATTAATCACCAATAATATTTTTAAATCAAATCTCTTACACTTTCACGTGAACTTTATATCGATCAACTTAAAGAGTTGGATCTCATATTTCGGTTTGATTTGACATGAGTCATTTCACATCACATATCGCAACTTATAACTATTTCCATTTATGATGTTACCTATAAATTCTTCGAAATGCAATTTGCGCAAATCACACATCACAACTTTATGCGGTAAATGAATTTGCTTTTAGTTATATCCTGTGAAATGCAAAGTGTGTTTTCAAGAAATCCTGCCAATGCGCTCTATCAGATTTTGGAGCCTTATTTTCATTACTTTATTGGCTCGTCGTGTCCACGTAATCGCAACTTTCACCGAATTGCATATAAGGTGATCATTTAAATGAGGCGTGATGCGATTTTGATTTATAACGGTGATGAGGATGTTTGAAATAATATTTTGATATGGCTTTGGAAAGAGCTTAGTGCATATCGCAACCCGCATGACTTAATGGATTTTAAGTCATTTTAAGTTTGTAAGCTATGTGAATTGCGATGTGATCTAAGGAATAAGAGTGGATAAGCAAAAAGAAACTTTATTTCCTAAAGTTTTTTGACCTAAAGATAAAAAATAAATGAAATGAATTTCCTAATCATTTCCAAAGGGTCCCCATTTATTAAAATAAATGGGGGTTTTTTTATAGCACAACAATTGGCGATTCACTTGGGAGAACCAGCTATCTTCGACTAACTTTTTGAAACTTCCAACACTTTTTTGAAATAAAAATAGTTGCATGAAAGAAATTAAATTTCTCTTAATTACAATTCATAAGAATCCCTCTTTTAATGATATAAGTATGAGAATTTATATCAGTCTTTACTCAGTTCAAAAAGAGAAAGAAGGTGGCTCTTCCAGATCAGCTTTATAAATATTTATTCTTTTATCACAGGTAGAGCCTATGATCCAATAAGCAATTTAAGCTCTTGGAAGGGTTACCTTTTACCCAACAATGATTCATTGTCCCATCCAATGTTTCTTACAATTTTCAAAAATAAATCATAACTTTATACAATTGATATTTTTTTGAAACTTTTACTTTTTTGTATTATATTCTATTTACTTAAAAGCCATTGTCTTGGCTTGCTAACCAAATGTTGACAATTCCATTCACTAGTTGTAATTAAACTGATCAAGCTGGCTCTTGATGAGACCCCTTGTCATCTTGATATAATCTCAAGTCATTACCATGTTTTGATCGGCAGTATTGGTAATGTCAGTTCAACTATTTCCCTATGAACATTAGAAACAAGATCGTGATGAGACTTATTATCTTTTAAGCTTTTCTAGTATTATCGTTTTTGATTTTTTTTCAAAAATTAATAAGTTTTCCCAGATGGGGTGAATCATTGGTCCTTTTGAGGATTCTGGATGATAATGTTGAGTTTTATATTGCTTTTCTATAGAATAGTCTTTACTATGTTAAGGATTCTTTTCTTGACTGATGAAATAATAATCATGCTATATAAGGATGAGAATTCATCAGAGAATAAATAAATTCCGTGAAATTACATCTTTCAGTGAAAAAGAAAATCTATTTGTCTTTCAAATATTTTTATTGTTTCCTTAACACTTTTTATTTCTATAAGCGATAAGTAAAAAAGGATCATATGAGATTTTATTTTGAAAAGCCAAAAATTTATACTAAGAAACTTTTATTTTCCTAAGGGAAAGAAAAACACACTAGTATACAAGGAATAGAAGGGGTTACCTCCTATGAAAAGTATTTTTTCAAAATCTTCCCTTTAACAGGCAAAGAATCTCTTTTTCCTGATAGATATTCCAATAAGAATGTTGGTGGGCCTATTTCTTCAATTATTTGAAATGGACCTAGCCAGATTTTTTGAAACTTCATGTGTTTACCTTTTTCCTCATGCGCTTTGTCCCATTTTCAATACCAGATCACCAAGTTGATGATGTGCATGAGTATGCTTAGCTTGTTCTCTTTCTTTTTCTAACTTAAGAATTTTACATTGTCTAAGTTGTAGATAAGAATAAGGAGATTAATCAATAAATTGTACTAAGGAAAGAGAGGGAATAACTACATTGGTAGGAAGCACAACTTATTTTCCATAGAAAAGATTGAATGGAGAAGTGCCAATGGAAGCTTTCTGAGTTATTCAGTATGCCTAAAGTGAAAATATTAATGACTTATGCCAATTTCGTTGGTTTTGATCAACAGTTATTTTGATTATTCTAATCAATTTTTTGCTCCTGCACTCTGCTAAACCATTTCCTTGCGGGTAATAATTTGCAGAATACTTAAGTTTAAAACCTCTTTTGATTGCAAATTCCATCATAGTAGTTCCTGAGAAGTAATATGCATTATCAAACATTAAAGAAGTAGGTAAACCAAACCTAGTTATGATATATTGGTTGATGAAATCAATGATATTCTCAAAGTGGGATACTTTTAATGGAATTGATTCCACCCATTTAGGAAAGTAATCTGTAGCTGTGAGAATATATCTATGTTGTTTGGAAGAGTTAGGAACAATCTCACCGATTATATCTAATCCCCATTGTTCAAATGGTTGTTCGATATTAACTGGCTATAATGGGAAGGTCGGCTTCCTTTCTCTTCCACATCTACTTTGACACACTTTTCATTTTCTTGCATATTCATGATCGTCTTTGAAAAGTGTAGGCCAATAGTAACCTACATGCAGGATTTTGTGTGCTGTCGTATTTCCTCAAAAATTTCCTCCAGCTGGTCCATCATCGATTTCCTGCAAGAATTTCTCTGCTTCAGATTTTTCTAAGCATATTAGTAGTATATAGTCCAAATTTATCCTAAACAATACATCATTGATTAATTCAAATTGCTTCGCCTTTAATAGTAAAGCCTGTTTCATTTTGTAACTGAGTTGGGTCAGCGCTATCCATTCTTTAGATAGAATAAGAGATCAGCGTATTGAGATTATGCATCGTTGAGGCTTACCTCTGATATTTTCACATTGTTACCTGAATCTTCTTCTGATGTTATATGGGATGCTTCTATAATGATTCTGCAAAAACCTTGACCTCTAACAATTTTAGAGGGTCTTACTTCTACATCATATTCTTGTAAATCAGTAACTCAGTTAGCCCTTTTCTCTCCTAATTATCTTTGCATTAATAGTTGTCTCACTGCAGATATTGGAACTATGTTTTTGGTGTGCGTTTTTAGGAGAAATGGCCTGAAATTCTTTATATCCTTAAAGACAACAAATGCTTGCTTTTCGACATATAAATAATTTAGTTTTTCACCTTGCAAATTGGAACTGAAAATTGATATTGGTGCTTGAGTTTGTTGGTCATTAAGCTGTTTTAAAACAATAGCATATGATGTATCTGATGAAAAAGTATATAAAGTAAAAGGATTAAGAAAATTAGGGGTAGTTAGGAATGGAGCATTGACAATGGATTGTTTAATCAAATAAAATGCTTCTCTTTCATTATGTCCCCATTTAAAGACTGATTTTTTCTTAATCATGTTTTTCAATGGTAAAACTATTTGTGAAAAGTCACGGACAAACCTTTTAACAAAATTAATTCTCCTAAGAAACGACTGCATAACTTTCTTGTTATCAGGGAAATGTATTCTTTTAGTCTCTTCAATTCTTTCAGGATCAATATAGATACCTCTTTTTAACACAATGAATCCAAAAAATTTTCCTTCATCTAATGCAGAAAATGATTTGTTTGGGTTTAATGAGATTCCATACCTTTTACATCGCTCGAAGACTTTCTTTAGGTAATTCACATGATTGGTTACTTATTTAGAAAAGACTGTAATGTCATCTAAATAAACAACCACTGATTTATTTAGGATCCCCCTAAAAGTTGTGCCCATATCTCTCTGAAAAGTGGCACCTGCATTAATTAATCCAAATGGCATTGTTATATAGGCATAAGTTCCCCACTTAATCTTAAATGTAGTCTTTAATCTGTCATCTGGATGTACAATAATTTGGTTATATCCCAAGAATCAATCTAGAAAGGACATAAGTTGAGAACCAGCTACTGTCTGCAGTACTTGTTCCATGGTTGGTAATGGAAAGTTGTCCTTTTGACATGCTTTGTTTAAATTCCTAAAATCAATACAAATTATAATATATCCATTCTTCTTCCTGACAGGTACCAAATTTGACACCCATTTAGAATGCCTAACTGGAAAGATGATTTTTTCCTTGAGGAGTTTTTTCAGTTCTGTTTTGATTTTATTTTCAAGATTTGGGTGTATCTTCCTCAATTTTTTTTGTACAGGTTTCTCAGATGAAATCAAAGGAATTGTGTGCTGAATCACAGAAGTATCATATGTTTTAAGATCAATATAATCTTAAGCAAAGACACTTTTGTACGTTCTCAATAACTTGATAAATGATAATATTTTTTCAAAAGATAGACCAAGACCTAGATTGAAATTTTGAGGTTTTTCATCAGTTCCTACATTTACTAACTCAAATATTAAGGTAGAGCTTTACGTTTTTGAGTTATTAACTCTTTTAAACCTATCTTTCAGATCATATAGGTCTTCTAACTTGACAACAGACTTAGGAATAGGATTTTCATCTTGTTCTTGCTTAATCTGAATGTCCTGTTCATTACCTCTCTAACAATGATTTCTGAATCTCCTAGGACTTTCAGATATTTGATATTAAGATTAATGGGTTTGTACAAACTTTGGACTAATGCTTCGTATTCAACTACATTTTTTGTACAACTGAATTCTAGTTTGTAGGCTATCACGGTTTTTTCTCCTTCTAGGCTTATTAAAATACAGTCAGTGCTTGCACCATCTTCAGATTTAGAGCCGTCAAAATAAAGAGTCCAAAATAAAGAATTAACTATTGTTTTATCTACAAAATTTATGCATTTGGAACTATCTATATGGGAAAATTACTCAATCTGAGAAACAACTGCATTATCAAAGAAAGGTGATGGTTGAGCATTGAAATTTCCCAAAAATGACTTTGTTGAGTAGTTTCCAATAATGTTATTATTGAATTCTATTGGCTCATTTACTCCTTCAATATCAGTGAATGTATGGTTCATGAAATTTTCACGGTCTACCTAGATTTGATTTGGCTTTCCACTATATGGTAGCCACATATGCGACCAGTCTGTTGCAAAATACCCATAAATTTTTTCAGACCAGTTTCGGCTTAAAACTAAGCTTTAAAACTCATGAATATCAATTATTTGTGTAACCTTGAGGTTTGATGACAATCTGATGGAAACATAATTTATTTCTCCTACCAACTCTACTCTGGTTCTATCAAATTGTACTATATGAATAGGGGAACTCTGAGGAGTTATGTTCAACTAAGCATAGACTGATTTTGGCATTATATTAGAGGAAGCCCTTGAGTCTATTGAAAAATTATATATGTTTTCATTATAGATCTCATAGGTTAAGAGAAATAGAGGAGTATGAGAGATGGATCGATTACCTATCATAATCAAGTCTGTAGCATCTATTATAGTTGAAGGACAAGGTGGCTTACCCATTTCATTAGCATCTTGTACGATTACTAGAGTACGTAAGGTTGAAGCAAGAACCACATTTTAGTCTCTAAGTAATATTTTTTGTTGCTGCTTTAATTCAGTAAGCTCATGAATTGACATGTTGGCACTGTTTTTCTTCATATCTTCAACTACATTATACTCAATACTGTCTGATACTAAAATTTTCTTAGATGTAGATCAAGTATCTGAAGTAATGGGATTTGTTTGTGTAGCCTTTCAAGTAGAAATTTTGCTTATTGATTTATCCTTAGCAGGAGTTGAAATATTTTGTTGTTGATTTGGCTGCATTGATTCAGTGGTATTTTTTCTCCTTGTACTCAGAGGTAAAGCTTCATGTTGTTCTTCATTTGGTAGGATGAAATCCCACATTCCATTTAGTTAAAATTCTTCTTCCTCATCATCTTCTTCTTCCTCTGTTTTCTCTTCCTCTGTATCTTGATCAGATTCAGCATTAGATATGATATTTGGAGGTTGAGTATTAGAGGACTTACCTTTCTTGAAGTTTCTAAAAGTCTTTTTTGAGCTATAATTTTCAGAAACTTGTTTCTTGATATCTACCATCTCGTTTATCATAGTCTTCAAAAAGTTTTGAAGGCCTTCCACATCAGAAGGGTTTTTTGGAAGCTTCTTTTTAGAATCATCATTGAAAGATATCTTCTTTGATTTTTGATCTTCTTGACAATTCTTCTTCTCAAGAGAGGCTATGCATTTCTCTACACATAGAGATTCCTTCATGTTTTCCGCAAGTGTCGACAATTTTTCTATATCAACAGAAATAGCTATATTGGTTGGAAGAGATGAAATATACCACTCAATTTTAAATTCTGCACCAGGAACTGATGCAGCAGGAATTTTATTGAGTAATTTATTAAATATTGAATTAAAATATTTTATCTTCTCACCTATTTTAGATTTTATATTTGATAAATCATTGATGAGTGTAGTAGTGGTCCTATCATCCCCAAAATTAGCTAGAAATTATTATTTGAGCATATTCTAGTGAGCTATAGAGCGGGTAGGCAGTGAAAAATACGAATATCCTATGGATCCAATTAGAGTATACAGAAATAATCTTACAACACAATCCTCTTCAACTTCTTATTTTAGATTGATTCCTAACATAAAATTATGAATGTGTTATTATGCTGGAAGACCGTCACCAGGATTAAATTTAGGTAACCACCTTTTAGGATATTCTGGAAGAGCATGAAGAGAAGCAAGCATATTTACAACCCCTGGATTGGTCCATGGACGTATATTTGGTGGAGGTACTTGAATTTCCATTGGAGCTTGGGTGGATGTCATGGATTGAGTTTGAGTTGAAGAAGAGGATGTTTGAGTACTAGGACTAGTTGAATGGATAGTAGTTTGAGTACTTGAACTAGTGAAAGTAACACTGATTGTTGGAATGGAATTTGTGGAAGTGAGCGGAGGTAATGATGATTAATGGGATAAAATCTCGCTAGTGATTGACTCTGATTAAGTCCTCTTTATTCTCTTTCGAGTACTATAAATGGGAAATTCAAAAGGAAGAATTCTTGTCTTTTGAATTTCTGATCGAGTTAATATTCTTTGAGATTTTAAAGAAGACGAAATACTGATATCCGATATTTGAGAAGATTCAGGCTTTTCAGGAGAAATGGATACTCTCTCTAAATTTTTTGTCAAATAATGAACCTCTGGGGATACTTGATGAGAATCTGGATCTAGTACGGGTTGAGTATCACCAGGAGACATAGGAGAAGGATGATCAAATTTAGATTTTCAATATGAGGATCTAGATAATTTTCTGGAAGTTGATGGGGATATAGAGGGATAAAGACTCTTAGATTGACCTTTTGGTTGATCAAACCTTTTTTCCATTCACAAGGCCCTCCTTCTAGCACCAAGATGTCGAAGCCCCGGAATTCTGTTGCCAAAAAATGGGGGGAAAACCACCCAGTACGGACCTTAAAGTAGCTCCTTTTCCATTTGGTGTAGTGGCTCCGATTGGGAATAATGGGACCAGTTTCCCAGTAAGGATGATTTTTGGGGGTGTTTTGATTATACAACATGAAATGGAAAATGATTCTAATCTATGACATGCATCTATCTAAACTATCTATTCTACTATATACCAGGGTTGTTTCTTCCTTTATGTGATCTAAAGAGATATCCTTCAATTATTAGTAATGTATATTATTTAACAGTTGAGAGAGATGAAAATTATGTAAGATGATTCTTCTAAAAAAATATTTTGATTAGAATAATTATGAAAAATATATCGCATTCATATGTGTGATTATATATTGAATAAGAAATCATAGACAAATATTAGAACAGAAGTGCATGTAACATGCATCTACAATAATGTTTCAAATATATAATGCAATAAAAAGATGATTGTCAATCTATAAAGAAAGACTTAGTAAAATTGAATACAAGTACCATATGTACGAATCTCTACTCATGTAAACTGACAGTATTTGATCTGCTCCTCTTCACTTTCAAGAAATTTAAAGAGTACACTATTGCAACATTAGTTAAACAACTTTAATTGTCAAAAGATAACAGATTGTGTTCCATTAATTCATCAAAGCATTCAATTTTTTTTTCTAAATTAGGCTACTTCTATTATATCATACATTTCAAAATATTATAGTTCTCATCCTCCGGAGTTGTCAAGCCAATTTTGGAGGGAAATTTTGAGTTCAAAACCACAAAAAAGGGGTTGCCCCAGACGGGGAAACCAACCCAATAGTAGAGCACAAAGAGTCTAGGATAAGCTGCTCATACTGGGAAAGCAACATTACATGTGACATGTTTAAGACAGAACCAGAAAACTTGAAACATCAAAATAGCATAAAATTGACTAGAATGAGAGATAAGGACCTAGTAGTTAAGAATATGGAGAATTATCATCCTTTTATGGAGGTTGGAATGGCTCTTCCACAATTATGCATGCATATTCAGATTATTCATCCTCCTGCTTGGACGCGTCGGATATCGATGGAGGAATGACGCAGCAACACCGAAAGTCAACACCCAATGGAGGGATGCTCAACACTGTGTGACTCTGTCTGCATTCCCTTTTCGTCCTTATTTGTCAATTTCAAAGAAATTGAAGAATAAATAATTTCACAACAAATTTCCAATTGTATCTTCTGGATTACACACGTATATACATATATCTGAACCCTATAATCAATGGTTACACCTTCGGCCTTGTATAACTGTTCTCGAAATTTTTATGACTATTTCATCCTTTTGTAAACCTTATAATAAACCTTTGATATTTGGTTTATAACCCAAATAAATAATTCAACAATTATTATCAATTGGCTTTGGAATGACATGTGGATCCGGCCCCACCTATATTCGATGGACCAATCAACATGGGCATCGTACTTGACTAAATATCGTGCATCTCCGTCGCACTAGGACCGTTCGATGACCTCCTCTCGAATCAACGGCCCGAACTCATTCCACTCGGCGACTTCGATCCTGTCGTTAACGCGCGAAATATATATAGAAAGGTGGTTTTGTCGGACGTCGGATCTGCTACATGTCGATTCCTGTATGGAATCGCTCCCCACTCCGGTAATACCGCCTCCCTGCCAAAGGTGGTGCGGGATCGGGGAAACCTGCCCTTGCAAATCCGTTCCGGTTTTTCTGCTACAGTAATAACTGCGGTTCCGTTGGGGTTCGAGCTCCGTTGTATCGATTAAATCCGGGTTTCAACAAAGTGTATTCTATAGAAATTGATGCAACTATGCAATAAAACAAGGTTATTCTTTTATACGAGGAAAGTCACCAATATTAACCATGATTTTCTATACAGAGCACGCCATGGGTTTTTTCTTAATTGCGTAGGGATTATTCCAATGGATTTGGAAATCAAACTACAAAGATAGGGGAAATCATGCGGGAGTTCATCACTTCTCGATTAGGCAATATTTTCACACTTAAGAATTTGGCACGATACTGAGGAAATGCACAGAACTATTTAACTGGAAGCGATTTGAAATATACAGAGTTACTGCAGAATTCCTCTATTCTTTCTCTGCTCTTCTATCTCCCCCTCATACATTCGAGGTTTACAATTATATACATATATTGATGACTCTTCGGTTCCTCTGAGAGGACCGTTCTAGAAACCAACACTCTAACTATAATAATTCAATTAACTGAAATATGACAGCTAGAAAACTATGCTATTCGACTTCGTATGACTCTAGCTGATCTAATTAAAACAGTCAGTCGAGGTATTGACACCTGGCTGTTACAATCTGATGAATTTAGAACCCTCAATAGCCACAACATGTGGCCAAACTCCTACATTGCTGGCTATTTCATAATGCCCTTGCATCAGACTCCTGAGGGCAATTTCTTCATGGGCTCCTATCCATGAGCTCCTTCACTGATCTGCCTATCTTCTGCAACATTCCTTCAGTCATCCAAGTGGCATATTCCTCTGGTTTATCCTTCCATTTGATCAAGTACTAGAATTAATCTCGTCCTCTGGTCCTTTTGAACACTCTTTTGTCCAATATCTTCTCTAGTTGCAATGGCTGTGCCGGGGGTAGCTGCTCTTTCCACTCAATCTGCTCCTTGTCTGCTGATCCTTCTTCTGCACCATCATCCTCATACTTGTACAAATTGCAACATTAAAAATGGGAGATATTCCAACATCAGGTGGCAATTCAATCTCATAAGCATTTGCAGAAAACTTCCTAAGTATCTTGCATGGCCCAATCTTTTTGAACTTCAATTTGTTGTACTGCTTCTTTGGGAACCTCTCCTTCCTCAAGTGTGCCAAAACCAAGTCTCCCACTTCAAAGTGAACTTCTTTTCTACTCAATTCTTCTCTATTTTGGTATTTGATGCTGCTGCCTTGTAGTTACTGTTTCACTTGTTCATGTATGGCCTGGATCTCTGAAGAAAATTCCTCACCATCTGCACTTCTCAGCTCTGCCCTTCCTAGATTTCTTAATTCTGATATTCCTCTGGGATGCATTCCATAAACAATATGAAATGGAATCTACCCTGTGCTCCTGTTTGGTGAATCATTATATTCATATTCTGCCTGAGGCAAAATATGATCTCATTGCTTGGGATGTTCTCCTACAAGACTCCTCAACAAATTTCCCAAACTCCTATTCACTACCTCAGTTTGTCCATTAGTCTGGGGATGATAAGCTGAGCTAAAACTCAGTTTGGTACCAAGTTTCTTCCACAATGTCCTCCAAAAGTGACCGACAATTCTGGTGTCTCTGTCTGAAACAATGCTCCTGGGCAACCCATGCAATCTAACAACTTCTTTGAAAAACAAGTTAGCAACATGGGTGGCATCACTAGTTTTATAGCATGGAATAAAATGTGCCATTTTGGAGAATCTGTCCACTACAAAAAAGACTACATCATTCCCTCTCTGAGTCTTGGGAAATCTTAGAACAAAATCCATACTCACCATGTCCCAAGGCCTGTCTGGAATAGGCAAGGGAGTGTACAATCTCGCATTATGGCTTCTTCTTTGGCATATTGAGCTAATCTTTGCACTCTTCACTAAAGTGTCCACTTCCTTGCTTCTCATCTTAACAACAGCAAGTGACCAAATTGCATACAAGTCTTTTTTAAGACTAAAGTGTCCAAAATAAGTCCACTTGTGCTGCTTTTCTTTGACTGGAATTTTTCTGCGGAACATTTTGTACACACAATGGTTTTTTTTAAATAACAGCCCTCTCACAGTAATAGTCCTACCCAATCACTGCTCCACAAACAGTGGTTATTACATGCCTTCAAAATGCTTTCAAACGGACTGTTTATATACCCTTGAGAAAATCGAATCCTGCAACTTCAAAATTAGTCTCTTGAACAAGCAAATGTCTCCTACTCAAAGCATCAGCTACTTTATTGGCTTGGCCACTTATATGGTTCAAAACAAAATTAAAAATTTGGAGATACTCAACCCATTTAGCATTTTTATGCTTCAACTTGGGCTGCTGTACAATATACTGCAAAGCATGATTGTCAGAATATAATACAAATTCCCTGGACATCAAATTATGTCTCCACTTCTTCAGTGCTTGAACAATTGCATAGAATTCCTTCTCATAAGAGGAATAATTTCTCCTGGTATCATTCAAATTCTCACTGAAATAGGCTACAGGCCTATCATCCTGACTCAAAACAGTTCCAATGGCCTCCCCACTGGCATCACATTTTAATTGAAATGGTTTGGTGAAATCAGGCAGAATTAAAACAGGCTTCTCTGTTATCTTTTGCTTTAAAACTTTAAAATTTCTCTCTGCTCAAAGAACACTTAAATGGTTGTCATTTTTTATTATTTAAATTAGGTATCCATCTTGTCAAGCTTATAAATCTCTTCGTAAAACTAGCAAGTCCAAGTGAAATTTTTACCTAAAATATTCTCGGGTGTAATAACAAGGCTACCCACAATGTTTTAACCTTTCGTCCACTAACTTTTTCCCACAAAACAACAAAACCAAAAATACACCAACTCTTTCTTTCATGAATGACATTTATTCAAATTTACTGAAGAAGCTTGGGTACTTCTTCTTCAAGACATGATTAACATGCCTTAAATGTTCTTCTCTAGTTTTGCTGAAAACTAAAATATCATCCAGATACACTATCACAAATTTACCAATGAATTCTCTCAATACTTCATTCATGAGTCTCATAAAAGTGCTAGGTGCATTTGACAACCCAAAAGGCATTACCATCCATTCATACAACCCTTCATTTGTTTTAAAGGTAGTTTTCCATTCATCACCCTCTCTTATTCTAATCTGATGGTATCCACTCTTTAGATCTATCTTTGAAAAATATTTAGCACCACTCAAACAATCCATCAAATCCTCAATTCTGGGCAAAGGGAATCTGTACCTAATTGTGATCTTATTAATTTCTCTGGAATCAGTACACATCCTCCAATTTCTCCATCTTTTCGGGATCAAAGATCACCACATGGACCTTGTATTTTCTTCCCATTTTCTTTTTCCACCAATTCCTGTACTTGTCTCCTGATTTATTCATTTTCTTTGGGATTCATTCTGTACGCTGCCTTATTCGGTTGATTTGAACCAGGGATAAAATCTATCTGATGGCTGATATTTCTCACAGGTGGCAGCTCATCAGGTAAATCATCCACAACAATGTCACAATAATTGTCTAACATCTCTTGGATTTCTATTGGCAAATCAGAAATCTTTGTAGAATTAAGAACTACCTTAGGTTTGGAAACTAAAGAAAAACTTACCTCTTCTTCTTCTATCTGCTTCAGATATTCCTTCCTCGCTCAAAGAACAAGTGTCTTGATCAATCATCAATGATGGCTCTTCTCTTCCATGGGAATCGTTATATGACAGTACTCCATATTTCCTTGAAGAACTTGTAAGTGTTCTTTCGTTATCATGCATCGTCGTCCGTCAAACTGCCAAGGTTCACCCAGCAGACATATACATCTGTTGGGCATTACATCACACAAAACTTGTCCTTGTATCTCTACCATCTCTGCCCTTCTATTTCTGTTAATTTGCTTCTTCAAACAACCAATTTCAAGTTTCTTTATACAGCTCAGACACCCTATAGGGAGTAAGTTCTCTAACCGCCCTTTGCTTACCTGGAAACCAAATTTTCCGTGCTGCCACTATCGATGATTAGCTGGCAGAATTTCCCTTGGACTTTGCATATGCTCCTAAAAAAAGTCTTCCTTTGTGCAGGCTCAATGACTTCTTTGGTTTGTTTCAACATGAACTTATTAACCACCAAGGATTCTCCCCTCTCTGGAAGAATTTTTTCTTCAATTTCTGCTTCTTCTTCAATCTAGGCAACAACATCATTTCTTGGACCAGCACCCACATTCTCTGGACATTCATAGTGCTTGTGTCCCACTCCTTGACATCTATAACACCTCATCTCTCTGCCTCTGCCTCCTCTTCCTCTTCCTCTGTAAGAACCCCTTCTGCCATTTGCATCCTCCTCTGTAGATGCATTCTGAGGTGAGCTACTGTTAGCTCCATCCCTGGGTGTAGGCTTTCCTCTACCACCCTGACTTCCCTTCCCACGGAAAGTACTTCTCTTCTTGGCAGATTTCTTCCTCAGGAGTTTCTCCTCTGCTTTCAAGGCCATCTGATAGGCCTCTTCCACTGTCTTAGGAGATAGAAGACCAATCTCATCTTGAATCTCCAATTTGAGACCATTCACATATCTGGCAGTCTTTTCTGGTGTGTCTTGGAATTGCCCAGCTCTTATGCTCACTCTGTAGAATTCTTCTGTGTATTCCTTTACTGTCAGCAATCTCTGTCTCAGGTTCTGCATTTGTTTATACAATGTCAGCTGGTAATCACTAGGCAAGAATTTACCTTTCAACTTGGCCATCATTCTGGTCCAGCTCTTGATAGGTTGCTTGCCAACTCTCCTCCTTTCTGCCTGCACTCCATCCCACCAAAGTGCAGCATGTCCTTTCAGCTTTGTTACTGTGAATTTGACCTTCTTGTCTTCACTTATTTCTTCATAATCGAAGCACTTTTTTAATTCATTTATCCAGTCCACTAGTTCCTCTGGATTCAGTCCCCCTGCGTAGCTTGACACTTCAATTCTGGGCTTAACTGCAGATCCCACAACAGTTCTCAGGAGCCTCATGTCAGGAGGAATTTCAACATTTTCTTCTGCTTCTTCCGTTTCAGGTTCGCTGATGTCTTCGGGATCTCTGGGTTGTCTTTGCTCCATGGCATCTAGTCTGGCCTCGACCCTTTGCAACATTCCCAACACCTCAGCGTTGGCAACAGGCCTTCTCCTGCCAGCTCCTCTACCAACTCGGATTGCCATGTCAGCAAAACAACGTCAACCTGCTCTGATACCACAAATGACGCAGCAACACCGAAAGTCAACACCCAATGGAGGGATGGTCAACACTGTGTGACTCTGTCTGCATTCCCTTTTCGTCCTTATTTGTCAATTTCAAAGAAATTGATGAATAAATAATTTCACAACAAATTTCCAATTGTATCTTATGGATTACACACGTATATACATATATCTGAACCCTATAATCAATGGTTACACGTTCGGCCTTGTATAACTGTTCTCAAACTTTTTATGACTATTTCATCCTTTTGTAAACCTTATAATAAACCTTTGATATTTGGTTTATAACCCGAATAAATAATTCAAAAATTATTATCAATTGGCTTTGGAATGACACGTGGATCCGACCCCACCTATATTCAGTGGACCAATCAACGTGGGCGTTGTACCTGACTAAATATCGTGCATCTCCGTTGCACTAGGACCGTTCGATGACCTCCACTCGAATCAACGGCCCAAACTCATTCCGCTCGGCGACTTCGATCCTGTCGTTAACGGGAGAAATATATATGGAAAGGTGGTTTCGTCGGACGTCGGATCCGCTACGTGTCGATTCCTGTATAGAATCGCTCCCCACTCCAGTAATACCGCCTCCGTGCCCAAGGTGGTGCGGGATCGGGGAAACCTGCCCTTGCAAATCCGTTTCGGTTTTTCTGCTACAGTAATAACTGCAGTTCCGTCGGGGTTCGAGCTCCGTTGTATCGATTAACTCCGGGTTTCAACACAGTGTATTCTATAGAAATTGATGCAACTATGCAATAAAACAGGGTTATTCTTTTATACGGGGAAAGTCACCAATATTAACCATGATTTTCTATACAGAGCACGCCACGGGGTTTTTCTTAATTGTGCAAGGATTATTCCAATGGATTTGGAAATCAAACTACAGAGATAGGGGAAATCATTCGGGAGTTCATCACTTCTCGATTAGGCAATCTTTTCACACTTAAGAATTTGGCACGATACTGAGGAAATGCACAGAACTATTTAACTGGAAGCAATTTGCAATATACAGAGTTACTGCATAATTCCTCTATTCTTTCTTTGCTCGTCTATCTCCCCCTCATACATTCAAGGTTTTACAATTATATACATAGATTGATGACTCTTCGGTTCCTCTGAGAGGACCGTTCTTGAAACCAACAATCTAACTATAATAATTCAATTAACTGAAACATGACAGCTAGAAAACTAAGCTATTTGACTTCGTATGACTCTAACTGATCTAATTAAAACAGTCAGCCGAGGTATTGACACCTGGCTGTTACAATCTGATGAATTTCGAACCCTCAATAGCCACAACATGTGGACAAAATCCTACATTGCTGGCTATTGCATAATGCCCCTGCATCAAGGAAGAAGCATCACGTGGGCATCAGGCGAAATGGAGGAAGTCGCAATAGCCTTAGGACATGCATTGGTGCCATACTCATCTAAGCTCGAACTATCATGATCGTTGTTTGAGGGACTCCTCACTGGTCAGGCCACCATCTTGCAACAGCAAAAGGTGGGAGCGGGAGATATGGTAGACTTGTGGCACCTCTTTCTGGGGTGGAGGTCAGAGCCATAGGCTTCAGAAGGTGAATCCGAAAGGTGGATAGACAAGCGAGTTGAAGGATTGATGGGGTCAAGGATTTTCGGCTCCACCTATTCAACCGAGATATTTACCATCCTGCTCGCTAAGGGAGAGATGGGAGGTCTGGAGGGAAGACCATGACCTCTTCCTCTACGACAACACATGCGGTGTCGTTTAGGCATGGGAAAAGGAGTGGGAGTGGGGCTGAGACTATTGAGGAGTCACAGAAGCATGAGAAGGAATAGAGGGGGAGCTTAAGGCTAGATAAAAGCTAACTAAGGAGCAAGGAATTAAGCAGAAGAGCCAAGGCTTGGTTGAGACACCAAGAGCATCTGCGCAAAGCCAAAGGGAGGGGAAAATGGTGGAAATAGGAGTAGGGATGGTGGATTTAAGGGCCATGGGAGGTAGTGAAGGAATGTTTGTCAGAATAAATGTGCAGAGGATATAATTAATGACGAAGGACGACGATGGGAGGCAAGCAAGGGTGGTGAGTAAATACCCCATGCACCAACATATAAACCAATTTGGGTGGACATGTGCATCCGCATGGTGAGGATATGTGTTCTACACCTTGTGGCCATGTGGCGCCATTGATTAATTGGGTCTAGCACTCACATCCAGGAGTTGACTTGATCTTTGAGGACCAGAAGAGTGAAATCTATGCATAGAGCTTCGTCAGCGAAATTTTGGAGCTTACTATTGGTGAGGGAAGAATTGTGACTAAATCTCTTGTTGGCCAGAAGATCCGCAACTGCGTTCATTGTTTGTATGATGTGCTTGAAGGATACCACTTTGTGACAAAGAAGCCATTTCTCAAGGAGATCGAATCGAGCCGCTAGTCTCTAGCTCATGGAAAATTTGGAGGCCGAAGAACCTAGAAGGAGACGATTGGCAATGCCATTGATAATCTAGGAGTCACCTTATAACTCAGCAGAGTTTTCGGTCTCCCATTTATGGAGCCAAAATAGATCATGAGGGATCCATCTGCATTTCTGAAAATACCGCCAAAACCAACATCCCTTGTATTGCCCTTGGAGGCATCATCAAAGATGAGTTTAAAGAACCCATGAGGAGGAGGAGACCAAGGGCAGGGAAAACCGGGAGAATGGTTTGAAGGGGGCTCATTGTTCGGATGAGAGTGGATGGAGAGATTCCATTTGGCCCAGATGATGCTTTTGAGGGGGTGGGATGGGAAGTTAGACTCTTTCCAGTGGTGGAGCGCAAGGCATTCCTAGAGATTGTTGCACAAATTGGTCCAGAGGATGTCGGGAAGGGTGGATTTATCTCTAAAAATGTGTCTATTACATTCCTTTCATATTGACCAGAGGATATGCCCCGGAAGGATGACCCAAAGGAAATTGAGCAGATCGTTGTTGAAGGGACTGGAGTGCCAATGGTGACTAGTATTTAGAATATCCCATCTATGTCTATCAATTCTTCTATTAAGCAGGGCCATGTTGTCCCAAATAAAGTTTTCCAGAGGGCATGAGTTAAGGAGTTTCTCTATGGTTTCCTTAGAATTTCCGCAATTCGGACATTGGGAAGGTCCAATAAAGCCTTTTTTGATTAATGTGTCCCGTGTTAGGATGAGTCGCTTGCTGAGAAACCATAAGAAAGTGGAAATGTTGGGCCATATTCTAGGTTTCAAGATATGTGCCCCAATGGCGTCTTAAGGATATTGATGGTTGGGGAGGAGTAGGCAGTATGCCTCTTTGGTGGTGAAGGTACCATGGGTGGAGTAACCCCATCTTAAGATGTCCTCTCCCTTGGTGAAATGAATTTTCCTCTGAGAAGTTCCCTGCTGATATCTTCAATGAGGTCAAGAGGTCAATCAATCTGCCATCGATCTCCTCGGAGCCATTGTTGATAGCCAGAGCTGAGGAGGGGAGTCCAAAAGTGCTTGATTTGTGTGTTCTCCTAGTTATTTAGGATCTCATGCCATTGAGAGTTATGGAATAGGGAAGATAATTTGGGCATCTGTTTCCAAAAATCCTCCCAACACTTGGCCTGTGAGCCTAATTGGACTTCCCAAAAGCTGTGTTCCTGAATAATGGCTCTGTGTTGTTTATTTGATTTCCAGATGACGTAGCCATTCACCTTTATGTTGAGGCGAATCATCTCCTAGGGAGGTCTGTTATTTGTGTACTTGGAGACCCAATGCTGAGCTGAGGACGCTTCTGGGTTGGAGACCCATTTCCACCATTTTCTCGCTCCCATGATCGCATTTTTTTGATCTGGATCTTTGAGCCCAAAACCCCTAGAACTTTTGGGAGCACAAACTTCATTCCAGCTGACTAGCGCCCATTTTCTATTGTCTTTTTTTCTTCCCAAAAGGAAATTCCTTTGCATATTTCAGATTGATTTGAGAACCCATTTGGGGGTAGCCAGGACCAAGAAGAGATATAAGGGCATGGATTGGAGAACCGACTTGATTAGGACAAGGTGCCCAGAAATGTTGAGAGCTCTATGGGTCTAGAGGGAGAGTTTGGCTTCAAGCTTATCCAAGGGTTCTCACCAGGAAGAATGTTTAATGGCTGAGTCAATGAGGGGGGCCCCAAGATATTATGAGGGGAGGGCCAAATTTTATGGCTATGTTGCGCTGGGTAATGACAGGAGTGTTGAAGAAGAAGATCTGGGACTTCTTAGAGTTGATGGTGGTACCAGCGTTAGTGGAGAAACAATCGAGGATGGCTTTGAAGGAACGGGCTTCTTGGACTGAGGGGTGACCAAAGAGCATGTTGTCATCAACAAATTGCTGGTGGAATATGGGAGGCCAATGATGAATTCTCAGACCTTTGAGAGAGTTGGAGTTAATAGCGTGGTAGATGAACCATCCCACACCTTTAGCCATAAGGATAAATACAATGGGGGAAAGGGGATCAACTTGGTGGATTCCTCTGGAAGGTGAGAAAGCGGTGGAGGGGGATCCATTGAGAAGAATGGAGAAGAGGGGGGAGGAGATCAAGCTCATGATCCATTGAACCTAGGTGGGCCTGAAGCCAAACGCCAGTAACATTTGATGGATATAATTCCAACTGAGTTTGTCAAAGGCTTTTGAGAGAAAAATTTTGAGAAGCATACCTTGAATTTTCTCAGTCTTCAATGAGTAAGTCACCTCATGCATGAGAATAATTCCATCTAGAACTTGTCATCCTTCCACATAGCCATTTTTCTCCAGGGATACCAACAACGGGAGCAACGGTTTGAGCTTGTTGGTGATCACTTTGGAGATGAGCTTGTAAATGACATTGCATAACACAATTGGTCTGTACTTTTTGGGAGTGGTAGCATGCTCTTCCTTGGGAATAAGAGTGAGAAAATTTGCGTTGAGCGCGGGGAGGATCCAATGCATACTCTAAGATTCCTCTACCATTTCCCATACTTCGATTTTAATGTCCTCCCAGAAAAAATGGAATAAACTGGTAGTGAAGTTGTCCAGACCAGGTGCTTTTCATGCCTTTAGTTGTGCCATTGCCTAGTCCACCTCGTGCAGATGGACTGGTCTCAAGAGCATTTGATTGTGTTCTTCTTTGATGAGAGAGGGGATGTGTTGAGTGTTGTTGGTGATTGTAAGTTGCCGATCTACTGTAGGCTTCATGAGGGTATCCTTGAACTAGTTTAGGATATCTTGCTCTATGTCAACATGGGCTTCCAGGTTGACTCCTTGCTTGTTTTTGAGGATGGAGATGTGATTTATCATTATTTTTAAATGGTGGAGTGGTGGAAGAATTTGGTGTTTTTCTCCCTCTCTTTGAGCGAACAAATTCTGAACTTTTGCTTCCAAAGGATCTCTTCCTATAGTCTTCTTTCTTCTATTTGACTCGTGATGTAATGTTCTTGGTGAGAAAGAACCTCCGTGTGCCCTTCTGTGATGAAAGTTTGTTGAAGGGTGGCCATCCGAGTTTCCAATTCTCGTTGACTTTTGAAAATATTACCAAAAGAAGTTTGGTTCCAGTACTTTAGACGCGTTTTCAGAATCTTCATCTTTTGTTGGAATTGGTAAATTTTTTAGCCGTCTCGGGGAATGATGCTATGCCACCAATTATTGACCATTTCTTTGAAGCCAGGGTGAGAGAGCTAGAATTGATCGAAGTGGAAAGGTTTGTTTCTAGTGCTGCCTGGGCGAGTCCATTGCAGCTGAATGGGCCAATGATCTGAGCCTACAATAGGTATAATTGTGGAGAAGATGTCACCCCCCATGTGAATAGTAGCTTATGATATTAGGAAGCAGTCCAAACGCGAAGCAATCTGCTGTGAGCCGCCTCTCCTATTGTTCCAGTGTGAAGGCCATTGGAGGTAGGTAAGTGGATCAATTGATTCTGGAGGATAAAATCTTTGAATCTATAGCTGTCAGTGTCTAGGTGGAGACGACCTCCTGTTTTTTCATTGAGATTGGTGATCATATTTAAATCTCCTCCAAGTATCCAAACGGGATGGGCTCTCTAGGAATTGAGGGACTCGATGGCATCAAAGACGTCAATTTTCAAGGCAGAATATTAGGGGAAGTAGACATTGGTGAGATGGCCATGAATGTTCGAATTTATCAGGTGGAAGGAGGTTTGAATGAAGTTTTGAGAGGCATGGAGGTCATTAAGGGATATGATATTGAGGTTCCAAGCAATGGCCAGGCCTCTAGAGGCCCCCATGGCATCTATCGCTATATCGTTGCAACTAGGCCACAACCTAGATAGTGTCGAGTTCAAGGTGGTACTGGTACATTTAGTTTCCTGCGTGAAAAAAATAGATGGATTGTATTGTTGCATTATGTTCTTTATCATTCGGTGCTTTGACAGGCTATTGATCCCTCTTATATTCCATGATTTGAGCTTCATCATTAAGACTAGCGAGGGAGGAGCTTGTAGAAATGGGTCAACTTGGGATAGCGTCTCGATTAAACTAGTTGAACCCCCAAAATGATTAGGCATTGTAGATCTGAGCTTCTACCCCTTTTTCTGGATTCTCTCATAATTTTTATAGTTTCCTTAGGGAATTTACCTCCCTGAATGCATAACTGAGTGCTTCCTTTAAGTTTTCGAGCTTTTATTAGAGCTTCCGCTAAGCTATCTATTTGCGAGGATGGAATGGTGTGATACTCTTTAGTGCTGCAGGCTACTTCTAATCTAGTAATGTCGAGGTATCCAAAGTCTATATTCTCTGACTCCTCTTCCATGTAGGTTATCTGGCTAAGCTCCTTCCCTTTATCTTGAACATCTTTCTGCAATGGGTTCCCTTGGGTATCCTCCTCCATGTTAGTGGGTTGCTCGAATGGAGGTTCTTGGATATATAGGGCTACAGATTTTGTGATCTAATTTTTCTTATCTTTCTTCTTGATCTCCTGTTGTTTGTCTTTGAGGTTGTGGTCTAAAATTTTTGTTCCCTTGTTAGGTTTTAGGCTTGAGCTAGAGGGTTTCAAGGTGGAGGAGGGGTTGGGGTGCGAGTGATGAGGGGCGAGGATTCTTCTGGAGAGGAAGAGGGGCCTCCATCCAATGAATTTTGACTGGCTAGGAGGTCTAAACTGTTGTTGGTGGAGGGTTGAGAAGCTTTGGGGGTAGAGGTAGGTTTTTTGGCATGTATTTTCTAGTTGGAGACTTTGGTGAAGCCATCCGGATCAGTATTATCAGGGGCAGGGGTGGGTTTCGGGGGCATATTGAGGGGTAAATCTCTGAAGAGATGACCATGCTTGTGGCATTCGTGACAATGGAAAGGAACATGCTCATAGTATATAGATTGGATCCATTCGAAATCATCATGACAGAGAGTTACCGAATCTAGAAGAGCTTTAGCTAGATGCATTTAGATGCAGATTCTGGCATAGGCTATGTATTGATTATGCTTAGTTTCCTCCATGATCTTGATGAAGGATCTTAGTTGCTTCCCTATTTCTTGGAGGGATAACTCATCCCAATATTCTTGGGGAAGGGAGTAGAATCTGATCCACACCAGCGCCCAGTTGAAGTCTTCTTTATCAGGGTTGAAACGTTCAATCCAATTTCTTAAGAAGAGGCCAGCCGCATTGAAGAAGTGGGGGCCCCCATCCATAACCCGGTTTGTCCTCTATGTAGGTGAAGATGATGTTGAAGAAACCTTTGGGACCAAGCTAGAGCGATACTTGACCTTTGGGCTTCCACTTGGAATTTATCCATCCATAGAGGGATTTCTTAGTTGGCTAGAAGCCAATAAAATTACCAATGAGGGCATGATATTGCATGAACTGGATTCTGCCATTGATCCTCTCAGCAGGGAAATGGATCTCAGGCCTTTTGGTCGCTATTGGGATGTAGGTCGAAGACTCCGTTTTGGTCTATCCTTGGCTATCTTTTTCTTCATCCGTTTATGCTTCAGGGATTACATCAGGCTCATCATTTCTTATTGAATTGTTGTGGGATAGATCAGGATATCCTGCGTCGCTGACTGCTCCATATCTGCTAGTGGGGGGGGGGGGCAGTGCCTCCCCCCCTTCAGGTACTATCATTCTACTAGATCTTCTAACTACAGGTGAGAGAAGAGTCTGCATAATAGAGGAGAAGGGTCAGGAGCTTTGACGGTGCTCACAGTAGGGGCAGAGGAAACCCTAGGTTTCCATGACCTGTCTTAGCTCATCCTTCAACCGCACTCCTCCATTCCTTCAAGCATTCGCAAAATTATAATAGTGCATTCTTTGCAAATGTTTTTGACAAATTTCTGAACCCTTATCTAAATGCATGAGAGGGGTTTAAATACTAAACTAACTATGTTCTAAAATATATTATTAAAAAAAAAGAGGAGGTTTCAAACAACCATCCTCGTAAGACTAACTTTGACTAGAATCTAGGAAAACAATGTAACAATATGACTTATGAGCTCCAACATTTCTTTTGGATTTCCCCCCGAAGTTGAAAAATATCTAGCATGGGCTTGAGCTGAGCTAGCTGCGAAATATGTGATCTGACATGTCCTTTTAATATCACATTTGAGAGTGTTGGCTATGATCTTCTTATCGAATCTATTAAGGACTGCACGGTCTGGTACTGATGATAAGGTTTGATCAGAAAATTCCAATAATTTTCTTGGTCAAACTTATTTACTTTTTTAATTGTTTCATCTAGCGTTTCTACCTTTTGTTTCCATTTTGTTTCCAACTGTTTTACTTCTGAGAGCACATCAGACGTGCACTCTTTGATAAGTTCTGCTTTCACAAGTTTTTCATACACAGATTCAGTAATTTCCTTTGCCAACTTGAATTCTTTCAATGCTACTTTCTCTTCTTGTTTTATCTATGCTTCCGAATCTTTGAATAAGATTTCCTTGTGGAACTTATCTACCTAGGGTAGATCATCTTCCTTTCATGAGTCTGATGCTTTCCATTGAATGTGTTGATTGATTTTCTTCTCGATCTTCTCACATTCAAGTTTCTAGATAGCTACTTGTTGGATCAATATTCGAGTTGAGTCACAATAAGAGCTAGTAACAAAAGCTTGTTGGGAAAATACTTCTTATTGTTGCTTTAACTTAGCATTTACATCCAATGCCTCCTTTATGAATTTATCTAACTGTGGCTGGCTTTGTAAGCTGGTCATTGCTGCTTCCAATTGTGTTCTCTTCTTATTGATTTGTGCTTGATGCTGCAAATTAAGACTCTCAAAATATTTTTGAAATTTGGATATGGTCACTATTATTTTCTCGCTGGAGCTAGACTTTTCTTGGTGTAACAACCTCTCTAATTCTTGTAATATATCTTCCTTCTACTTTAGTAATATCTTAACCTCAGTGGCATTATCCACAGTGGCATTAGCATATGCCCCTGCAAAATTTGTTATTTTGGTTAGTTGCTCAGTAGGATCAGCTAGAGTATCCTTCCATAAAATGTCTACTGATTCATTTGTAAGATCTGAGACTGTCTCATCAATTCTTCTCCTTTTTCTTCTCTTGACTATAGCCTTATGACTAGGACTGTATAAGATATCCAACGAAGGGATTTACTCAAATTGTAACACTATATTTTCTGTAGGATAAGCTGGAATGATCTCTCGATCATGAGTTTTTGTAACTCGTTGTAGTGGTGTAAAAGTTTCCATTAACTTCTGGGAATGTTGAGGTGTTTGAAAACTAGTATCTTGATCAGTATTGGGATTTGTTTTAGGAGTTTTTATTGCTTTATAAAACTCATCCCATTCATTGTTCAAATTATTTGGTTGGTACTTTCCTGACTATCAAGTTTATCTTGACTGTGCTGAACTTCTTGAGAAATTGACTCTGTTCCATTACTTCCTTTTCTCTCCTGCATCTTAATCTCTTGGATTGCTTGATCAATTATCTTTTCTGGATTTTCCTTTCTATTTTCAAATTCATTTTCAAAATGATCCGAATTGTGATATTGATGCTCTCATAGTGTTGACTCATCCTCAGGCATGTCTTTCACTTCATTATCCAGGATAATACTTGGAGTAGGTCTATTGACATCTTAAATAGTTAACAAATATAGAGGTATATTTACAAATCTCTTACTTATATATGCTTGGAAGGCTTCCAAGTCATCTTCATTGATTTGATTGGATGCAAACTTGAGTATATCTGAAAAATTTACAATGCCTTGAAAGAAGTCATCAGATCTATCTATTTATTTCACAAAAGGATTCATTTTGAGTTATGTGATGTAGTTTTTCATTACATCATTCAAATCATATGGCTGCTTTGGCATTACTACCAAATTCAATAGATTAATATTTGAAACTTCCTTGTAGGCATGACCAATATCAAAAAGTGAAAAATTACCGCACTGTAAAGGGAAACTAAGCCAAACGACCTTCTTAGCATCTTTAAGTTGTTTAGAAATACCATTTACAAGAAGCTGGTAGGCTATCTCTCTTGCAATTAAATTATCAGGGACATAATATGGTAGGAAATGAGGAGAAGCATAACTCCCAAATACTCTGATATATGTGAAACGATCCTTTACAAACCATCTAGCAACAAAAAAAATGTTTGTACTAGCCTCTTTAGAAACCCTAGGGGCTTTCTCATTTAATATCATCTAGTGCATAGGTAACATGACTCTATGGAAATTTTGTAAAAATGAAAATGGAAGTCTGAATCCCAAAGGGCTTTGTGGTAAATGTGGATTGGGGTGGGGTCTTGGGTTGTCCATTTCCATCCCATGGTAGGAAAAATAGAAGAAAAGAAAATTGCGTCCATGATATACGCATTCATGTAAAAGAGAGGTATTTATCTAGATGAAACACTTCCTTTACTCCTATACTCCATGATGTGTTTAGATAAATTATCAGATAGGATGTTTTCCCAATTCAGAATTTAAGAATTACGATTACGTCAATTAATGGGACCCAATCTACAGAAAACCTAGTGGTATCACGTTCATCATATAATCTAGAAAACATACTGGTAGCATAACAGTAAGGGGAAGGAATTTTGGAAATTAGGTACGTACCGAGCTTATATCGCTTAAGTTTTCCTTGGTCTTATTTCCATTCCTTTATGAATTTCATCAGATCTCGATTTTTTGTTCTAAAGCCTTGGACAAAATATTTTCCGTATTTTTGTTGTGGGGAGGGTAGATGGTACATTTCGTGTAAGTCTTCTTCCCTGAATGACCCAATATTATCTCCTTTTCAATCTTTGAATGTTGTGTCTTATATGCTTAAGTGGTTGATTAATCACTTAACCATGTATGTATAGGGAAGAATCTTTGGCCTTGCTACTACCTTATGGATGAATGAACATGCAACGTCGAAATAATTCGCGTCTGAAGTAACTGACGTGCCTATTGTAGCGACTTTGGTTATTACCCTTGTATTTTTGTCTTCAAATAATTGATACATTGTTTCACATGATGAAATGCTGCAATCCTTGTTGCAGGTGGTGTCTAAGAATAGGGGAGATATATCTAAGTCTTCGGTAGACGATGCTTTGTCAATTTCTTTGCCTTTCTTGTTCATTTCAATTTTCCTCCCTCCGTTAAGTGGTCTCCTGATTTCAAGAAACTAGAGCAAACATTAAAAGTATAGATAACAAGGAGGAAAATAGAATTGAAACAAATGCAACATTAAATAACTTCAACACATGCTCAAAGTAGATATGAATCTATCAAAACCTTACTTCTATTAAATGTTATTAACGACCAGTAATATTTTTAAATCAAATCTCTTACACCTTCATGCGAAATGTCTATTGATCAAATTAAAGAGTTGGATCTAGTATTTCGGTTTGATTTGACGTGAGTAATTTCACATCACATATCGCAACTTATAACTATTTCCATTTATGATGTTACCCATAAATTCTCTGAAATGTGATCTGTACAAATCACACATCGCAACTTTTATGCAGTAGATGAATTTTCTTTTATTTATATCCTGCGAAATGCGAAGTGCGCTTTCCAGAAATCATGTCGTTGTGCTCTATTAGATTTTGGAGCCTTATGTTCATTACTTTAATGTCTCGCCAGGTCCGCGTAACTGCAAATTCCACCAAATTGCATATAAGGTGATCATTTAAATGAGGCGCGATGCGATTTTGATTTATAAATGTGATTAGGACGTTTGCAATAATATTTTGATATGGCCTTGGAAAGATGTTAGCACATATCACAGCCCACATGACTTAACAGATTTTAAGTCATTTTAAGTTTGTAAGCTATGTGAATTGGGATGCTCACTAAGCAATAAAAGCGCATAAGAAAAAAGAAACTTTATTTCCTAATTTTTTTTTACTTAAAGCTAAAAAATAGATGAAATGAATTTCCTAATAATTTCTAAAGGGTCCTCATTTATTAAAATAAATGGGGGTTTTTGTATAGCACAACAGGTTCATACAAACTTAAGAGGTGATAGTGTTATATGTAGAGTAGGTAAAGTTATCCTCATGCAATATTCAAGCAATGGGCAAGGTAAAGGCATACAAAAACCACTATTTCAACTAACTCAAGGAAGGAAATTGCATGAAAAAAGAGAGTTATATTCCAATTTCAGGAATGGAAACATTATTCTACTTTCAGAAATGAAAATGTTATTTATCCAAATGTAAAGGCTAACCCTAGTTGCACGAATGTAAAGACTATGTTATTTGCAGAATGGAAATACAAATATACTTGTAGAATGAAAACTCTATGGTACTTTAAACACAATGTGAAAATTATTCTAATTGTAGGATGTGAAAAGTTACTTTGAAAAGGAAATGAACTTTCAGAACAATAACGCTTGTAATTGAAACTCTAAAGAAGCATAAATTCAAGAAAACAGACCTAGTCTCCTCTGCATTGATAAATTACCCTTGTAATAATTATGTTCAAAGATACTTAGCTTTAGTGAGAGATTCCATGTGCATTTTATAAGAAAATCTTCATTACTATTCAAATTCATAAATCCACCCCCTAACCCTAATTACATAATCTTGTTGCAGTGAAGCAAAGGTAGGTCTAAAGTGGCCTTTGGTCCTCCTCAATCATGTGTTAAAAGATTAGGGTTCATTATTCAACCCTAAGAGACCAAAATAAATATTTTGAAGAAATTTGTTTCAAGTTTACATGGTGCTACTGGATGATAGAGGACTACTACAAGATTTCTACAAGATGCTACATGATTGCCTATTTTTTCTACAAGATTGAATTTGTGAGCATCGTGAGGGTCAAAAATATGGTTTAAAGGTGGGAAATGGTTTATGAAGGTGTATGAAGGTTTTATGTAGCCTTTTCCAAGCTCGGTACTTTTCAGAGGCCCATATTGCACAAAAAAAAATGCACACAATGTATTTTAATTACGTAGGAATGGAATTTCAATGGCAGAGTTTTGAGTGGTTGTAACCAGACTTGCACCAAAAATTTGTACGGGTAGAATTCTATTAAGAAATGAGGAAATTTTTCTCTAAAAATTAATGCATAGACAAGATACATAAAGAGATTCTAGAGCCTCTAGGTTGGGCCCTAACACAAGGGCACTTAGCCCTCCCAAACAAACTCAGATTCAAAGCAACATTAAGCTTCCCATTGACATAAAATAAAGTTCAAGAACATTCATGAAAAGGAAATAAAAATGATCTTAGTGGCTCTTCTCTCATAAAAAATTATGAATCATATTCAGCCCTTGGGCTTGTTTATTTATATGAAGGTGACTGAGGGTAAACCTCCTTAAAGAGGTTTTATTCCATCCAAAATTTCAAAAAAAAAAAGATCTAAATCCCTTAGATATTCACAATTCCTTCAGTACCTCGACTCCTAGTAGATCCTTGAGTTGTAGGTGAGTGAATTTAGAGATCAAGTCGAGTTTTTCGAGAGTAGATGCAAGGGACAAGCCTCCTACATCTCCTCTATATTCCTTCAATGTGCCTTTGCATAGTAAATGCTTTCTAAAATGCATTTACTATAAATATCAAGCCATCATTTAGAATGAAGATGCAACCCAACAAAAAGGAAACCATAAATGATCTTCCTCACTTTCACCATGTGGTCTTGAATCAATAACAATTCTAAGAAATTCGAAAAAATGTAAATAAGTATAGGATGTTAGTAGAAATTCTTTCGGTAATAATCACATGCAAAAGAACGAGGTCGACGCGTTTCGAACCAACCAGTGTGGTTCATCATCAGAACATAGTCCTGATGATGAACCACACTGGTTGGTTCGAAACGTGTCGACCTCGTTCTTTTGCATGTGATTATTACCGAAAGAATTTCTACTAATTTATATGGATCACAGAAGCTTAGATTCCAAAAAAAAAGTATAGGATGTTTTAGATAAAATTCAGAGAAAAATTGCCTTGTAAAATATTGTAATTTCATAGTCAACCTAGGTCGTTCATTTGGAGGAAGATCTAATGATAGAATGTATGTTAATTTAGTTTTTTTTTTCACTAGAAATAAACCCTTAGTTTATGTCAGGAAATGTTATTGCAAATATGTATTTTTTTGTGAGAAATAGAGAGGATATTGTGTGAGAGAAAAGATGAATTTACAACGGATGTGCTATAGGTTGTATCCATTCAGTTTTTTGGACAATATAAAAGGAAGGACTAAATGTTTCTTTGTTGACATAGCCTAAATTGGGTCAATGACATAGATATGTGTGTGTCTTGTTTTATACATTTCTGTGTTTGGGTTTCCACAATATTTTGTGTTCGATTCCTTTTTTATTTAATTTCTACTAGAAATAATTAGCAAGTGTAGGAAAAATTTACGTTGTTCCTACTTGTTATTTGTCCCTTCTAATCCATTGTTGAATCATTTTCCCAAATCCCACCCTTGTGATGCAACCTGTGAGTATCATGATATATATGAATATGATACAACATGTTTTATCACATGACTAGGCATTGGGGTTAATAGGTATGATATTCATCTAATAATATGTTGTCTACACTGGTTATGTGATTATACTTAGGTGATGTATTGTAAACTAGCATACATCAAAGTGGGTAGTTGCATTTAATTGTACTATATCCATTATTCATGTCGGTTTATGCATAATAGATTATATTGCATTTAGCCAAGCTTTGTCTTTTCAATGCATTCATTATAACATATAAATGTAATGGTAGCAATTATCACCCCATGCACATGTTATCAAACAATTTGATTTGAGTGTGCATGTAACACGCTTCCAAACCAAAGGAGTGTTATGGCTTTCATGAACTTCATGTTCAAACATATGGATCACGTGCTATATGGTGAGAACATGTCATGGAGTTGGAAGCACATGTCCTTGAGTTGGATCCAAATGTTAATCATTAAAATGGGTAACCCCATAGGAGAAAACGTTTCCTCCTATAATGGACATCCAACTAGCTAGCAACCTTAAAACATTGCTCATTGACAATAATATTCCAATTTAATCCACCATATACATCAATCACACACCTCTTTCCATCCAACCCTTCTCATGAATGACACAGGGATACCACTCAAAAGGTACTTTAACCATTTTTCAATGCAATGCTTTTACTTAATGTCTTGGGATTTTTAACATAGATATATTTGTGATCCATATGATTAAATAATGCTGGCTATAAAAATTTTCTGTCACCTTACTAAGGGTGTTATTCTTTAATCTTATGTAGTGATACCTCATGTAAGTCCTTAGGGGTATATGAGAGCGGAATTGCTTGGTAAACTTGGATTCAAGTACTTTGTCCAATACCCTACCATGCTTACCTTATTTCATCATACCTTTGGTATGACCCACATCCATTGGGTTAACTATGATTGGTTCATTGGGATTTGGCACTCACACATCCACATCCTTGAGTAGAGCCTAAGATATTTTCCCTAGAGGTTAATGCAGCTAAAACAATGAAACATAAAACAATTTCAACAACAAAAGAAAAAATTAAAGTTAAAATTTTTAAATATGGCCAAGACAAAATTAACATGTGGGAAAAATCATAGCGTGAGGTATACCTCCCTCACTAGCCATTAATTGTTACCTCATCACTTGATTTTCCATATTATCATAAGTGACCCTTGGATGATCCAAACCTGATGAGTCAGTACATTTCTCATATTATGGGGTAAAACAAATGATATATCGTAAATATTAGTCTTTCATTCTTAGGTATGCACCATATAAAAATAATTATAAAATAATAAGTAAAAGGGACACCAGAGGGGTAGAAAATGCAGGCCAAGGAAAGAGGCATGTCATGCCTCCATTATTTCTCCCTCCATTATTTCTATACACTTACTATGTGGGCCTCCATGCGTTAGTCCACTAGCAATGAAACTTGGACATGAAGTCATTCCCCTTCAAGGTCATCTATTGTCATTGAAAAATATGAATTAAGGGTTGACCTTTAAAATCCCTCCTCCCCTTATGGGATGGAAGCACCTAATAGGTTTTATTACCTAACCACCCTTCTGAAGGTAGGGAACAGTTTTATGGGACTTGGTAAAGTTATATATTTGAAGATGGTCTTAGTTGAAGTATTATTTTTTTGTTAATACTTATGTATGGTCCATTAAGATTCATCTATGGTTATTGTCCCTAATGAATGGTTTCTTTCACTTGTGTTTAGGATGGTTTGACTACATGATTTTTCACATAGAAATTCAGGCCTTCAAGGCACATTATGCCACTCTTACTTTGCATGATTCCTGGGTGACACTAACATCCATAGAGCATGATGAAATTGAAAATTCATTATTTCCTTTCTACAACACAACATTGGCACTTTGATGACCTTTGTAGTAAATGGACACCCTAGAGCACCCTCGAATGGTAGAATATTGAATTAGTGTTGATTAGTATTAAGGATTTTGATGAGCCCCAATATTAAAATTATGATGTTGAGAATCGCAAGGCTACCAAATTTAATTATGAACCCAGATCCATACAAACTTAAGATGTGTTAGTGTTATATGCACAGTAGGTAAAGTTCTAGTGATGCCACCTTCAAGCAATGGTCCAGGTAAACGAATAGAAAAACCACTATTTAAACTACCTCAATGAAGGAAATATAATAAAAAGAGAGACTTATATTATAATTGTAGGAATGGAAACATTATTCTACTTTTAGAAATCAAAATGCTATTTATCAAAATGTAAAGGCTAACCCTAGTTGCACGAATATAAAGACTATGTTATTTGCATAAATGGAAATACTCAATATACTTGCAAAATGTAAAATCTATGATACTTGCAAGAATGTGAACATCAATCTAATTGTAGAATGTGAAAAGTTACTTAGAAAAGGAAATGAACTTATTCAAAAATAACGCTTGTAATTGAAACCCTAAAGAAGCATAAATTCAAGAAACAAACCTAGTCTACTCTGCATTGATAAATTACCCTTGTAATAATTATGTTCAAAGAAATTTAGCTTTAGTGATATATTACCTTGAAATTTTCTATCAAAATCATCATTACTATTCAAATTTGGAAATCCACCCCCTAACCCTAATTGCATAATCGTGTTGTAGTGAAACAAAGGTGGGTCTAAAGTGGCCTTTCGTCCTCCTCAATCATCGGTTCAAAGCTTAGGGTTCATTATTCAAGCCTAAGAGACAAAAATAAATATTTTGAAGTAAATTTGGTTAAGTTTACATGGTTCTAATGGATGCTAGAGGACTATTACAAGATTGCTACATGATGCTAAAAAATTTCTCGTTTTTTCTATAGGATTGGATTTGTGAGCATCGTGAGGTTTAGAAAGATGGTTTAAAGGTGGGAAAGAGTGTTTGAAGGTGTATTAAGGTTGTATGCAGATTTTTCCAAGATTGGTACCTCTCATAGGTCCATCTTGCAAAAAAAAAAATACATACAATGTCTTTCAATGATGTAGGAATGGAATATCGGTGGGAGAGTTTTGAGAGGTGGTAATGAGACCTACACAAACAATTTTTGCAAGTAAAATTTTATTAATAAAGGAAGAAATGTTTCTACAAAAATTAATGCTTAGATAATATAGACAAAGAGATTATAGAGCCTCTAGGTTGGGCCCTAACCTAATGGGACTCAACCCTCCCAAACAAACTCAGATGCAATACAATAGTAAGCTTCTCATTGACATAAAATAAAGTTCAAGTGCATTCATGCAAGGGAAATAAAACTGGTATTCTCAAGATCCTAGCTCTTAGTTTCTCTTCTCTCATAAAAAAAATATGAATCATACTGATCCCTTGGGATTGTTTATTTATACGAAGAATACTGAGAGGCAACTTCCTTAAAGAGGTCTACTTCCCTCTAAAATTTCAGAAAAAATGGATCCAAATCCCTTAGATCTTCACAATCCTTTGAGTATATCAACTACTGGTAGATCCTCGAGTTGTAGGTGAGTGTTTTTAGAGATCAAGTCAAGTTGTATGAGAGTAAATGCAAGGGACAAGCCTTGTACATCTCCTCTAGTTGCCTCCAATGTGCCCTTGCATAGTAAATTCTCTCAAAAATGTTATTTTCCTACACATTAACCACGTTATGCCATGAAGTATGACAAGATTCCTTTATTATCCTTATTGAACACCTCATAGCCAAAACTATGTTAATTAATGTGAGAAATGAGATAATTATAGGCTAGAGCATAGGAAAATGGGCCTTATATTATACTTATTGATGGGACTCGTCATCACCCAGCTATTGAAGGTGTTTCTCACCCTCTAAGAAACTTACTCAATTATTTATAGGTCATGCATGGTACTTGTGGCCTATATGACATCCCAAGTTACCTTAGATGGTGTGGCTTCTTACAGAATCCCACATTTTCCTCTATTTTTTTCCACTCCCTTTGTTCCTTTGCTTTATCTCTTCTCTCCTCTAAACATAATAGTAAGGGAGGAATGAGTTTTAGCCCTATCCAATTTATCTTGAACGTTTGAAAATTTATTCTGTAGAGTGGGGTTCTTTCTAGGGTATTACTCAACATTTCATGGGAATGGTACTCCCTAATTCATAGACTACGAGGTAGATCATTCCATGTCCTTTATCAACCCTGCAAACTCTAGGTCCCCAACAACCTAAACATATCCTCAAAATGGAGTATAATTTCTTATTATTTCTTTAGGTAGAAAGGGGCCAATTTAGGGTCTACAAAGATAATTCTATGGTTTATTAGGACATCATTGGGACATGTTAATTCTACTTTGATGTATATTGGATCACTTGATTCCTTGGCAATAACCTTGTTCACTTCCTCAACCCTTGCTTCTTCATGGAAAATCAAAGAGGACAGGGTCATAATCTATGCATATCCCATCATTGAATTCGGGTCTCAAAATTTCATGTTTATAAGGATCACGTTGTGCATATATAATTTAGCCAATTTTTCCATATCTTCAATACTTACTTGTTGGAAAAATTCAATGAACCTCATATAGTCCTGAAATGGGAGAGATCCATATTGTTCCAATATCTTGATCTGAAATTGCCACTATTGTTCTTTGAGGAATATAACATCTTATTTGGATGGTTAGATGCACTCGATGGCCTCCATGGACAAGCTTTCCATGGTGTCAATTTGTGCTTCCTTTTCCTGTAGCTGATCTCTTAACCTATAGTTTTCCAAATAAAATTTATCCCTAATGGTTTATTCTCTTAACCTAAATTCAAAAATTAATTTACCAATTTTCTTCATCCTCTCCTCCATGAGACCTACATCATCAAATTTATTTGACTTCGAAATCAACATCTACTGATGATTTTCACCTTTATCCTTTTCTAGCTCAAATAGGATAGGGATTGTAAAATTTTTAGGTATAATCCTTCCTTATTCAATAAACTTGTAGTAGGATCCAAAAGGAGGTTGTGTATCGGGACCATAGAGCTCATGTAGACCTTCTTTTCCCTCTTGAGATGCTTTTTTTCCTTCATGTAGCAGTTTCTCATTATCTCGTATGAATTTTTTCCCTTCACGTCGCAACCTTGTTTCTTCCTATAGCAAGGAGATTTATTCTTGTAATTTATTTAATTTAGCTTCCCTAATGGTTGGAATCCTTTTATATGTCTGGGGATGTTTTCCCTTGTCTTTGTGGGACATGACTTCCTCAATTTTTCCTTTTCCTTGTCCCAATTCTCCTTCTTAGTGGCTGTAGTTTTTTTCAATTTTAATTGGGACTGTTGAGGAAGGTCGAGGCTTTCCTTGATCGATCCTAACGCTCTTCCTCATTTTGAGGTATAAGGGGCCCTTATTTGGATTAATACTTTTAGGCTTGGTGGTCATGTTAAGGGCTACGAGGGTGGCAACCACATCTTATTCTGCATCCCCTATTGAGAGGATACATGTTGCTTTTTTCTTATCTTCTTCTACGGTATGGAGGGCTCCCTAAGGGTCACCTTTTCTACCACTAGTTTCCCTTCCTCTTTCTTCCTCTCTTCTCCATATTATTCTTCACTTTCCTCCTCCTCCTCCTGAATGTATTCTACCACTTCTTTAGATTACACTTCTTGTCCACCTTCTTTTTTAGCAACACTAGATTTGGTGGTCTCTTCATGTTATATCATATTTTTGGTTTGGGTCTTGATGAAGACCTCCCTATCCATGTCGAAAAAATTTGTCCATAGCATAGGGATCCTGATGCAACTTAAGAAATTCATAAAAATTAGCATTATTAGTCAATGATGGAAAATATATTGGTTCTTCACTTCTCTCACCCTATGGCTCATTTGAATCATAGGCAGAGGGATAAACTGTGGAATATTGAGCCTACTTGTGATGGGAAACTCTATTTTTAAAGAGTATACTAAGTTGATAGGAATAAAAAGCACTCAAACTCCCTTCACAATATATGTACTCTAGGATTTTATAGGCTACTTCATCACAAGATTAAGGAAGGCTTTCCATTCTAAATCCATTCTTGTCTTAAACGAGTTTCTCTTCAAGGAGGAAGGAATTTTTCTTGGTTGTGATGGATTCAGTTCTATGTTCCTTGCCCCATATAAATCCTAAAGGTGTTGTTATAACTAGGATAATGATATTTTCATCTAAACAGATGAAAAGTCCTCTTACAACAATGGTAGTAGTGTCGTCCCCTTGAGATTGGAGGGCCATGGAAAATTCATGGGTTATCTCATCATCATGCCCATTCGGTTTTTTCAAAAAATCCCATCTATTGGTGGCTTATGAAGATATATTTGATAGGATGGTGTTTATGTATTATTTTAGTGTCCTTGAGCACTCTTTTATTGAGATTGCCTCCCATTTTTCTACTTTTTATTCCTCAAGTCTCCTCACATAATCTTTTATCAATTATTGTTTTCTAAGTGGCTTTGGGTTTCAAACAAATATGAGAGGGGTCATATTTTTTTCTAGAAGGAGGGATGAGAATTACATGCCAAATCCAAATAAAATTAGTTATACTTCTATCTTTCTTCCTTCACATGAAATAAACTTTTGGAAAGATAAAAATTCAATTTGCAAGGGTTTGCTACAGGATGTATGTACAAGAAGAATTTGGCCAAATTATCCTACATTTTTGTGCATGGAAGGTGATGAGAATGTGATACTTACCCTTCCTTATATGAATCCTTCATGGGTATGGGGTTTGGAGGAAAATTATTGTCAATTGACACCCTATTTTGCCTCTTGGCCAGATCCTGTAGCACTACTTTGTAATCATGTAGCAATTTTCTACAATCTTGTAGTAGTTTCCTCCTATCTTTTAGCACCTTCTCTTTGATCTTGTAGCTTCTATTTAGCACTCTTTGGGATCCTTTGGTCATAGCTAGCTCAACTCTTGATGTATTAGAGGGCCTCTCTTACTATTTTTAGAATGATCTTCGCAATACAAATGAAATTGGGCTTGTCCATTTTATTTCTTCTTATGGTAGTGGGCTAAACACACTTTTTGAGCTTGCTCCCACCCACCATCCATGTATTTCCTCTTTTTGACTATTGGCCCCACTCCTTGTTATGATCACCTGCCTATTTTTTAATTTTTCCACATTGCATGGATGGGTGAGTTAACTTTACTTTAACTATTCGAGGGTGGCCAAGTTTACTAGCCACCTCCAACCTATAAAACGTGTTACTAACTCATTAAAAAAAATTCGAGCTACCATGCACTTGAAGGAAGAGGTGAGGAGTTTCATACTTGAGCCTACCTGGTGATTTCAAGTTTTTGTTGATGCTTGAATTCTACTTCAAGATAGTGATTGATTTTTTGGTCTCTAGAGGTGATTTCTTTCATGCTGGGTGTTTGAGGCACTAGTCTATCCTTTGAACAAAATATTTTTCTAGATATTCTCTAACATGTGCCTGACTGAGTGAGTCCTATTGATGCAAGTTATTCAAGTTTTGGATGAACCTGTTGTTGTTGGAATTGATCAATGGCCCTATATCATTTCCTCCATTTTGGTCTAGATTACCAAGGTCACAAGGATGGTTCTTCAATGCTTCTATATTTCTAAGAGTTCACTTTCGTATTGTCAAATGTCTTCACTTGTGGTTTTGTAGGGTTTGTGCAGGCTACTACATGATTGGATCATTTCATGTAGCAATCACATATACCCCTCCAAAATAAAAATATCCTTCATAAAATGCATTTCGAATCTCCCATAATGCATGGTGAAACCATTCGCAGGTACTAAAAATTTTGGTGGTGATGAAAGTTGTGGAAGAAGGGGTGTAAATGGAGTTTTTTTCATGAAAAAAGATGAATTTTCCGATGTAAAATTGGGTAAATGGTATGGATGAGGGATTATGGAGGTGTTTTTGACTTCTCTTTTTATTCCCCCGAGGAAAAAATGAGATGTTGCCCCTCTTCTTATGTTTATCACAATCCTATAGCAGCTTTAGTCAATTTTGTAGTAGTTCAAGACAATCCTATAAGCATTGTAGGATTGAGGAAGAATTGAGTGAGATGGATTTTTTTATGATGGAGAAATTTAGGGAGATGGGTGGAATGATGAAGGACATATAAGAGGCTAGCCTTGGGGTGTAAATGTGGGATGTGTATGTTTCTTCCCTTGATTGTTTTCCCTTTGACCATGACTGGAACCCTGCAAGAAAACTTGTTAGAAAAACTAGCATAAGGGATCCTTTTATTTTGTTGTTGGTTTCTCTTCTCTTTTTCACTTTTCCTGTATTGTCTTCTTTTTATTTTTTTCTGAGGCCTGCAAGTTGCGTCTAGACATATTTTCAATATGCAACCCTACCCCAAGTGCCTCAAAGGACATTTTGACGTAGGGATATTTGCATTTATTTTTCACTTTTTTTCTTCTCTTGGGTTGCCTCACGGAGGTTTTAAACCCTAGAGTGTGCCCCATTTGCCTCATGCTTTCAGCTAGGAGATTTTATTTTTTCTTATTTTCTTATTTTATTTTCTTATTTTTTTATTTTCCTTCTTTTTTTATCAAAGGCTAAAATAACTCAGAATTAAAAGACCCACAATTGCTTTAAGCTCCTTTCATATTGAGGTGGTAAACTCCTCCTTTCATAAAGGATTATTGTATAACTTTAACCGATAATAATTAAAAAGTAATGAAATTCCTTCGTCAACAATTTTTATAATTTGAATAGATCCATTCTCATAAAAATTTTCTACCAGATAAAGACCAAACCACCTTTTCTTTAGTTTCCCTATGAAATCCTTGAATATGGAATCATATAGAAGGGCCTAGTCACCGTCTTGGAAGTCTCTTTCCCTAATTTTTTTATCATGCCAAATATTCCTCTACAGTTGGACTACCTCAGTGTACATGAGATCCTACAATTTTAACTCATCTAAATCATTTATTTGGAGCGACCTTTCTTGTTGAGTTGTAGTGATATTTAAATCCAATTATGTTTCCATCCTCAAGGTATTGTCTTTAAAATCAATGGAAAACATGGCCTTTTGTCCATAAACTGACTGAAAAGGAGTGAATCTAGTGGTGGTTTTCCAGGTGGAATTATAGGCACAAGTTGCCTCTAAAATTTGGTTTTTCCAGTACCTTCTGCTTCGATTGACAAATTTGGTCAAATTTTTCTACAAGGCTCTATTTTTTACCACCACTTGCCCATTTTCTTGAGGGTGAGAGACAATGGATTTCCTGTGTTTGATGTGGTGTTGCTTCATGATTCCTTTAAGAAACTTTAAGGTGAACTGAGCTCCCTGATTAATTATCAACTCCCTTTGAAATCAAAAATTTTAGAGGATGTTATCTCTTAAAAATTTAGCCATTCTATGCTCATTTTCTTCCTTTACTACCTTTTTTTCAGCCCACTATGTCAAGTAACCAATGCACAAAATAACATATCACCTTTTCCCATATGATGGATCAATTGGTCCAATGACATCCATGCCCAATTTATCTAATGGATCTCTTATATATTAGAGAAAACCCTAGTTACGGGAAAAATTAGAAGGTAACCTCGAACCTCTTTGAGATTGAAAGTTGTCCCTTCAACCTAGAGATGGATCTCTCCCTAAACCCAACTACTAAAGGTAACTATAGTATAAGGTTTAAGATTAAGTCCTAAAATTATCTAAGAATAATTGAAATTTGGTTGTGCTACGTGAATGTTCCACTATGGGAATAGAGTATAACCCAATTAGTTTTTATATAAACACAATTTCGATAAGCAAAACACAAAATAATGGTAGAATTAACTCATTTGACACTTTAAGGAAATTTGAGAGGAAAATGAAGAAAATTAGTGCAACGGTTAAGTGAGAAACAATTATTAAATGTATAACAAATAAAAAAACAAGAGCATAAAATACGAATCCAAATATCATGCACTTAGTATTCTGGACATGAGGAAATATAAAACAAAGAAAGACATATAGGGAATTATAGACAAATGTTTTTGTAAATGCACATGAAGATTGTTTTCATTGCGATCCGCTAAAAAATACATAAGCTGTTAGGTCCCTATATTACTGGTATAGTCCCTTATTATTGTTAGTGTAGCCCCCTTATTGTTATTGTTGTACCCCTGTAACCCCAATATTGTTATTATTGTGCCCTTACATTATTACTATCAGGCCGACTAGGATTATAATGTGATCCCATGGACTCCTATATATAGAAGGAGGTTTTGTCATTTGTATCATCCAAGAATTTTTCATTTATGTAATGTATTGTAGGTTTCCCCCTTAAAGTGGCTGATTTCTAAGACGTTGATATCTCTTTTCTTCTATTTTTGGAGCTGGTTTCATAACATTTGGTATCAGAGCTTTGGATTCTAGGGTTTCACTGCTCCAAACAGGCCATCATTGAATTTTCTCTATAAATTTCTTTATACAAAGGTTCAGAAGCTATAATTTTTACAAAGCAAAGACGAAATACTGAGGAATGTCGTGTACAAATTTTATATCTTCGTTCGCAATATGTTTCGAGATATGATATGTGGAACTTAGGGTCTTTTTTAGGCTCCCCAATTTCACCTAAAACAGGTCATCGTGGAAGTTTTGCTATAACATTTTTTCTACTAAGGTTCAAAAGCTGAAATTTTTACTGAGAAACGTCGAAATCCCAAGGAATGTTGTGTAAAAATTTCAAATATTGGTTCACAATAGTGTCGGAAATATGATATGTGGAACTTAGGGTTTTTTTAGGCTCCTGAATTTCATCTCAAAGAGGTGACATGGGAAAATCATCATAACTCTCTCCTTAAGCATCAGATTGGAATTTTGTAAATGGTGGCCGCAAGTACTCGGGTTGTAGTTACCTGTGTATCCATTTCATAGTCGAAGGAGGAAACAGTGACACGTGGAATGCCCTACAAATTTGATCTACTGAACCAGCCCATAATTAGGTCATTGTGGGAGATTGGGAATACATTTGGCTTGAAGAATCCAAATCAGGTCAGACTTGTGGAATTGGAAAGAAGCTTCATAGGGGTACTACAGGGCCAAATTTCAGATATTGAAGATCCAAAATTACAAAAATAATTCAGTTTGATTATCAAACTCCTTAAAAGCAAGAAAAAGGTGTGTTTGTTTTTTTCGAATTGCATAAGTCTTGTGTGATAAATCAGTTTGAATTGATTCCAAGGGAATAGTGTAGAATAGATATCAGTATTGGGTTCTAAAATTCCCCCTAAAAGTAACTCAACACCCATTACTCCTTTAGAAGGCTCTACTATGAATAATAAAGACGAAGAACTGCAACATGACATGTCAAAATTACAAGAGCAAGTGCACCAAATTTCGTTCTCGCAAAGAGCAACAAAAAATGAAATGGAAGTTTTGAAGAAAGGTGTGGAAGCTAAGATGGATGGTTTAACGAAAGTCATGGAAGCTGGCATGGAAGCTAAGATGGATGACATGGAAGAAAAAATGAAAGACAACATGGAAAACATGAAGAATGATCTAAAAGCATACATGGAAAGTTTGACAAAGTTGATACAATAAATGTTTCTCAATGGCGAAAAGATAGTAGAGGCAACTCATGATGAGAAAAAAATAAATGTTAATAGTGATTTTATAAACTCTAATGTTGGATGGAAGAACCACCATATTCCAAAGATGGATATGAGGAATTTTTATGGAAAGGATCCCGTAACATGGATACTATAGATGCAGCAATATTTTGATCTCAATGATGTGAAAAACACACAAGAGGTATGCATTGCAACTTTACATTTAGAAAAAAATAAATTTATATGGTATCGATGGCTTTGCTCCCGTAAAAAAATTGTCAATTGGTCGATTTTTACGAAGGAAATGATAGCACATTATGAGGATAAAAAGAGAAACACCTTCTTTAGCCAATTCATAAATATCAAACAAAAGGGTTCAATGGTGGAGCGCATTGAGGACTTCCAAAAATTGAATATCAAGGTAAATGATATTCCAAAGGAACACATAATTGATGTCTTCATAGGGACTTTAAATGATAACATCCAACATGAAGTTCACGTTTGGGAACTTGATTCATTGGAGAAGGCATTCAGATTGGCAAGAAAAATTGAATGTAAAATTATGGTGACAAGGAAGCCTACCACTCACATATATAAAGATGGAAGTGTTTCTACTCCTAGACTTCCACAACCTACACGGTTGATACCACAAAATATGGAAGAAAAAAGGGGAAAAGGGCTTTGCTATAGTTGTGATAGAAAATATAAAAAAGGTCATAAGTGTGCTGAGAAGAAATTATTTTACATAGATTGTGAAGAGGAGGAAGAAAATGAACAAGAAACTTCAAAAGAAGAGGATATACACCAGGAACCAACCCTAGAAGAAGAAGAAATGAGTTTGACCATATCTTGTAATGAATTGGTAGGTATTACCACTCCTTAAACTCTCAATATAGAAGGACATATCAATAAGAAAGAGGTAATAGTGTTGATTGATTCAGGTAGTACCCATAATTGTATTCATTGTAAGGTAGCCAAGGAATTGCATTGTTTCCTATTCCTAGCACCAGAATGTCAAGTGATGGTTGAAAATGGAGGAGCTATAAATCTCTCTGGAAAATTTCATAATATCAAGCTAACCATGGGGGAATATGTATTGATTTGTCCAATTCTTTCCATTCCAATGGGAGGTGTTGATGTTGTACTAGGAGTACAATGGTTACAATATTTGGGGACAATAGCTTTTAATTTTCAAGAAATTTTCTTGAAATTTTTTTCGGAACGAAAGGAAGTCGAATTACGGGGTATCATAGGGAAGCTAAGAAATATAATAAGCTCTAATTTCATGACAAAGCTTCTGAAGAAATAACAACGAGGCATAATTGCACAATTATGCTCACTAGAAGTTCCAACATGAAAATCATCTATTTTTCCATATCTCCAAAAAGTCTTGGACAATCATTCCAAGGTGTTTGAAACTACCAAAGGCCTCCCACCTATTCATGATCATGATCATGTTATTCATTTGATTCCATAAAGTGTTCCTCCAAACATCAGGCCTTACAGATATCCTTATGTCCAAAAGAGTGAAATTGAATGTATGTGCAGAAATGTTAGAGGCTAGTATAATTCAACCTAGTCAAAGTTCTTTCTCTGCTCCAGTACTATTGGTGCACAAAAAGGATGGATCATGGCACATGTCTCCGAATTATAGGGAGCTCAATAAGCTCACTATTAAATATAAATTTCCCATTCCTGTGATTGATGAAATTATCAGATGAATTACATGGAGAAATTTATTTTACCAAGTTGGATCTTCGTTCAAGACATCATAAAATTAGAATCAAGATGAAAGATATTCAGAAAACAACATTTCGAACTCAAGAGGGTCATTATGAATTTTTGGTCATGCCTTTTGGCCTGACGAACGCACCTTCTACATTTCAAGCATTAATTAATTCCATTTTCAAACCCTTCCTTACAAAATTTGTGCTAGTATTTTTTGATGATATACTAACCTACAACAGGCCTTGGAAGGATCATGTTCAGCATGTTAACATGGTGCTCAAACTATTGGAGGAGAAACAATTCAATGAAAAAACATCCAAATGTTTCTTTGTAGAAAAAGATGTGGAATATCTGGGTCATATTGTATCTCACGAGGGTGTTAAGGTAGACCCTAGCAAAATTAAGGCCATTAAGGAATGGAAATTCCCCACAACCATAAAGTAGTTGCGAGGATTTCTCGAGTTAACAGGGTATTCTCACAAGTTGCTTAAGAATTATGGGAGAATAGCAGCACCTCTAACAAAATTATTAAAGAAAGATGCAATTTCATGGACACTTGGAGCAACTAAGGCCTTTGAACATCTTAAAGAGGAAATGTGCCTAGCACCGGTCTTAGCTATGCCATACTTCACAAAAACTTTTATTGTGGAATGTGATGCCTCAGGAAAAGGAATTGGTGTTGTTTTAATGCAAGAAGGAAAACCCATTGCTTTTGAAAGTCGTCCAATCAAAGGAAAGTATTTATAGAAAGCTATTTATGAGAAGGAAATGTTGGCAATACTACATGCACTAAAGAAATGGTGACCTTACCTAATGGGAAGGCACTTCAAGGTAAAAACTAATCATGATAGTCTTAAACTCATTTTGGAGAAAAGAGTATCTTCAGAAGAGAAGTAAAAATGGGTCACAAATATGTTGGGTTATGACTTTGAAATCAACTACAAAAAAGGGAAGCTAAATGTTGTCGCATATGCACTCTCAAGAAAGGATGAAGAGGTGGAAGAATTTCTTTGTGCCATTTCTATTATCCAACCAGATTGGATAACCGAAGCAAGGGATGAATGGAAGAAGGAATAAGAAGTGTTGACACTCATTCCAAAGTTGCAACAAGATCCTAGTACATCTGATACATTTAGTTGGAAAAATGATTCCTTATGGTACAAAGATCGCTTATATATTTGTAAGAATTCTCAACTAAAATAAAATATTCTTTTGGAATTGCACACTTCTCCTTTAGGAGGACACTCAGGATTTTAAAAAACTTACCACAGGGTGAAGAAAGATTTTTTTGGGATGGTCTTGAATCTTATATTTAGAAGTTTGTGGCAGAATGTTTAGTTTTCCAGCAAAATAAAGTTGAGAAAATTAATACCCCAGGTCTTATACAACCTTTATCCATTACAAGCAACGTTGGGAGGATATTTCAATGGATTTTATCACAGGTTTACCTAGGTCCGAAGGAAAACACGTCATCATGGTGGTAGTTGATAGACATACAAAGTATGCACACTTTTGTGCATTACCTCATCCATTTAAAGCAAGTATAATTGCTACTGCATTTATGGAAATAGTTCAAAAGCTACATGGAAACCCAAATATTATTGTAAGTGATAGAGATCCCATTTTTACTCAAAATTTTTGGACAGAATTATTTTCTTGTTTGGGTAGTCAAATAGCTCATAACTCATCTTATCATCCTCAATCCAATGGTCAAACTGAGATAGTCAATAAATGTTTGGAAGGATATCTTCATTGTTTTTTATCTTATAAGAAAACATAATGGGTCAAGTGGTTACCTCTCGCTGAATGGTGGTATAACACTTCCTTCCATTTGCAACAAAAATGACCCCATTTATGGCACTTTATGGATACCATCCACCGTCCATCACATCATATTTAAAATAAAATTCTATGGTCCAAGCAGTGGAATATCACACCGAGCATCAACAAGAAGTTCTCCAAATCTTAAAGGATAACCAAAATTTGGCACAAAATCGAATGAAACAACAGGAAAATCAACATCGTAGCGACAGAAGTTTTGATGTAGGAGACTGGGTATTTTCACGGATACAACCATAGAAACAAATTTCCCTCAAGAAAGCTAAGAAGGATAATAAATTATCGCCAATGTACTATGGTCCTTACAAGGTGTTGCTAAAGATTGGTACTATGGCATACAAATTAGAGCATCCTGCTTCTTCGCGAGTGCATTCAGTTTTCCATGTTTTGTGCTTAAAGAAGGTTATAGATGACAAACTCCCATTTCAAACAATATTGATAGAACTTGATGAGGAAGGAAAAATAATATTGGAACCTGAACCAGTCACGAAAACAAGAATTTGACAATTACGAAATCGCTCAATTTCAGAGTATCTCATCAAGTGGAAGAACTTACCCACTCAAGATTCTACATGGGAGGATGAGAATTTTATACGGAAGCATCCGGAGCTACTCAAGTGTTGAGGAAAACACTTTTTTGAAGGAAAGGGGCATGTTAGGTCCCTATATTACTAGTATAGTCCCTTATTATTGTTAGTGTAGCCCCCTTACTGTTATTGTTGTACCCCTGTAACCCCAAAATTGTTATTATTGTGCCCTTACATTATTATTATGATGTAAGATAGAATTATATTGTGAGCCCATGTATTCCTATATATAGAAGGAGGTTTTTTCATTTGTGTCATACAAGAATTTTTCATTTATGTAATGTATTGGAGATTTCCCCCTAAAAGTGGTTGATTTCTAAGGCGTTGATCTCTATTTTATTCTACTTTTGGATCTGGTCTCATAACATAAGTATTCTATATCTAAAATAAAAACCAACCCTATTTCATTCTACAGTCCCTATATTTATAATAAAATTCCAAACTAAAACAAGATTCCACTACATACTTAATTACAAATTGCTAAAAATAAAAGGGATAAAGCATATCTCTCAAATACATCCACATGAAAATATTTCCAAAAACATCTACATCTAAACATCTACATGGAGATATGGATCGCCAAGTAGAATTTAATGAGGTGGCATTCAAGTCATAAACTCTCCATGAGATTCTTCCTCACGAATTATTGAAAAATAGGGTGAAGAGATCCCTTCAAAACTCCAAAATTGTGATAGTTGTAAAAATGAGATTTTTTTTTAAATGGGTTTGTTACAAACTAAAACGTGTTTCATTTTTGTAAAATTCTTTCTCATTTTTTTGGAAAGAGTTCCTGAAATTACTGTGTTGTATAACAAAAAAATAGAGTTTTAACTGACCATTTTTAGAAAAATGTGTTGTTACTCCCCTTGTCAGTGCATTTTCCCAATATATATTTTCAAACACACAATAACACCGACAATCTCATTGTCGTAGATTTGAACATGTTTAGTAAAAAAAATGTTGAAACTCCCATTGTTAGCGCTTTAACCTGGTTTATTACAAATTAGCACTAACAGTCATGTTGTCAATGCTTTAACCCTATTTATTACAAATTAGCGCTAACAATATTGTTCTCAATGCTTTAAGAATTATATATTAAAAATGTGACAACAGTTGGATCCATGGGGAGGTTTCGATCGTGTATGAAAGCAATAACCCCATAGACCAGAAGAATGATCCATTGTGTGGCTCCAAACCTCTGAAACATGCTCATTTTGAGACTTGCGATTATCTCCAAATGAAACAAAACTGTAACCCAAACCAAATTATTGTGAACTGGAAGAAAACTGAAAACTGAAAATTAAATGTTGAAAATTTTATTTCCCGAAGTCCACAACTCAAGAGGCGACCTACTCTGCAATTTTGAAAGCCAAAAATGAAATCCAAACTGAAAGTAAATTGTAGACAGTAACACTGAAATCTGAAAATTTCTGAAGGAAATGATCAAAGTAATGAGCTTATTCAAACTTCTATCTAAGATGAACCATGAGTTGTTGTTAGTTGAACTGAAACAACTAGTGTAACCATGAAAGCGTCTTGTCCATCAATTAAAAACCCTACACATATTTACTCTGTAGTAAACTAAAAGGAACTATTTAATGAAAACTCAAAATCAAATTCGAAAATAGATTTGATATTTTTAAATTTTGAAAATTTAGCCCTATTTTATAACTCCAAACATGCTGCGAAAGAATCCTCATAAGAATCGAAAATGATTTTATAGTTTTTCCAAATTTTATAACTCTGATATGGAACTCATTTAGCTGCATTTTATTTCTAAAATACCTCCATATGATGATTTTCATAATGTTGTAAAAAAAATCTTTATGGCCGAGAAAATATTGTTTGCAACACTAATTCTTGATTATATTTATGTATATTAGAGAAATATGGAAGATCCATGCCTTGCAAAACAACACTTATGGAGGATGGTTTTTCATATGTTTCATCAAAAACATCATCTTTGTTTCTTGATTTTTCTAATTTTATATCTTCAAGAGATGTGAGATCCTAAATGATCTCCATTTTCTAAACAGTCTAGAGGAACTTTCTCTTCTTCCATGACTGAAACAAGAGGTAAATAATTTATAGAAAAATCTAACTGACTATCGTTACCCCTTTCTTCGTCACTTAAAATATGAACATTTTCATCAACTTCAATGGAGGAATTATAAATTTCAGATCTAAGATCCTGATCTAATCCTCTTTGATCCAAGTAGGAAACTTCCTTTTGTTGTTGGCATGAATATTCACATAGGGTTTAATAGATTTCCTCATCCATTAAGTCTTTATTACCATGCACATATTCTATATACCAAATGAAATTTTCATAGTTTTTACAACAAACTTAAAAAATAAATAAGGGAGAGCAATTTTCTCTATAATGTTCAAAGAATGTTGCATGGAAATCCTTCAGAGAATACAAGCTATGAGGTTGTAGTATTTCATACCATGAAATCATGTCTTCCTCTAGGGTATCCATAAACATACTCATGAGCCATTCTTCATGAAAGTAAAATCGTAGCCTATGAATATGCAAATGGAATTTGACCAAATGTAATCTAGCATCATCCCTTTCCTGCTCCTAAAATTTTTTCATATAAGTTTTCCAATCTATGCGAAGGATTCAATTCATAAAACTAGGAATATGAGAGAGACCGATAGGAGCATACCTTGCAGATATGTGATCCATATTGAAGCATTCAGTTCCGCAAGAAAATCTTCAAGATACTAAGTATTTCGACAGTGGAGTCACCAAGTGAACGAAATAAAAATTATTTATGTCTGAAAATTGTTCACCATCAGCAATCAGATCTAGAATTTCTTGTTCTTCCAGAGAAAATTTCACCTTCACTCCCCGACAATGGCACTAAAATTTTATCTCTTAGAGAAAACCTGGGATGCGAAAAAAAATATAAGGTAACCTCAAACCTCTTTGAGATTGAAATTTGGCCCTTCACCATGGAGAGGGATCTCTCCCTAAACCTAGCTATGCAAGGAAAATATAGTAGAAAGTTTACAATCAAGTAATATGGCTATATCTATCTAAGAATGACTAAAATTTGGTTGGGATATGAGACATTTCAACCATTTTTCATGGAGTCTAACCCACTTAAGTTTTAAACAAACATAATTTCAATGAGCAAAAAACAAAAGAAGGATAGTTGTAACTCCTTTGAGGAAAATTAAGGAAATTAGTGCAAGGGTTGAGTGAAAAAAATTTATTAACTGACTGATAAATAAATAATTAGGAGCTTAAAATATGAATCCTAATATCATACCCTCAATATTCCAAACATGAGGAAATTTAAAACAAAGAAAGACAAATAAGGAGTTACAACACAAGAATTTATGTAAATGCTCATGAAGATTGTTTTCATTATGTTCTGCTAAAAAAAACACAAGGATTATACATCATAAATAAAAACCAACCCTGATTCATTCTACATTCCCTGTCTTTCTAATAAAATTACAAACTAAAACAAGTTTCTCCTTGTCGTACATAATTAGAAATTGCTAAAAATAAAAGAGATAAAGTGTATCTCTCAAATAAATGCACATGAGCAGCCTTCCAAACATACATACATGTAAATATCATGTATTTTTTTCATTCATGATAGTAAATATGGACTACCAAGCTGAATTTTATGAGGTGGCATCAAATTCAAAATTTTCCTTGAGATGTTTCCTCACGAATTCCTAAACAATAGGGTCCATAGATCCATTCGAACCTACAAAAACGTGATAACGTTGAGAAACATGAGAGAGGTTTTTTTAAGTGGGCCTGCTAAAGAAAACAACCTCTTTCAGTTTTGTAAAATTGATTTTCATTTGTTTGGAAAGTGTTCCCGAAATTACTATTTTATACAGAAAAATAGACTTTTAACTTAACATGTTTACAAAAATCTTCTTCTACTATCATTGTTAGCGTGTTTTCCTTTTCTTTTTTTCAAACACACAGTAATGTTTACACTCCTATTTTCAGTTATTTAATCATTTCTATTACAAAATGGTGATTACACTCCCATTGTAAGCACTTTAAGGTTGTTTATTAGAAATTAGTGGTAACAGCCCCATTGTCAGCACTTTAAAAATTATAGATTAAAAATGTGATAACATGATCCAAAGTCACTTTAGGTTGTAAGGGAATTGCTTCCTTGGGTGTACTCTCATCCATAGTTTGGCACTCATGACATTTAGCAATGTACGTTTTTGTATCTTGATGTAGAGTATTCCAGTAATAGCCAGCGTGTATAACTTTGAATACTATCAACCTAGCAATAAAATGGGCCCCACATGGTCCATCATGGCATTCTTAGAGGATTTCAAAGACCACCTCCTCTCTTACATATCTTCACAAAATATGATATGGCCCTAACTTGAATATATTCCCCTCAATCTAGGTGAAACGAGATTTTTTTCTAACAATCTCACTCTTCTCCTTGAAGGATAGATTTGGAGGGAACCTCCAAGCAACGAATTAACTTGCTATGTCATCAAACCAAGGGTATAGCACTGAGATGGAAAAATAGGTGTTCATCTAGAAGTTTATCATCTACCATCTCCTAATTTTCTATAGGTAAGTTTAGTCTTAACAAAAAAACTATGACCACATTTTCTTTCCTTAGCTTGTCAACAATGCTTAGATAAAATTGTTGCAATAATAACATCCATATAATGATTCTCGCATTGACATAAGGTTTATTCCCCAAGTATTTAATGGCTATGTGATCGGTATGAACAAACAATAGATATAAAATGATATAATTCGTAAACTTATATAGAGAGTTCACCACAAATAAGATCTATTTTTCAGTAACTATTTAGTTGAGTTTAGCTTTAGAGAGGTTCTTACTGATGAAATATATGGGATAGGGAAATGTTTCTTCTAGTTGTCATAATGTTACTCCTACAAATTTATCTGATGCATTTGTATGGATGTGGAAAGGAAATTCTCAATTGGGGCCTCTAAGGATTGGTGGAGTGGTCAACTTATATTTTAGTTCTTTGAATGCCTCTTGACATCTATATGTCCAAAAAAAGTCTGAATCTTTATCCAAAAATCCAAATAGGGGTGAATTCAACTTACTAAATTCCTTAATGAATCTTCTGTAATATCCATCCAATCAAAGGAAGCTTCTGACATCATGTTTTTTTTAGGGATAGTGACCCTTTTAATGATCAAAACTTTGTTGTCATAAACCTGGATCCCCTCCTTGGATATGAAATTGCATAGGATATTCTAGGCATTCATAAAAAAATCACATTTATTGGGACTTAATGAACATTTCAACTCAATGCATTGCCTTAAGAATTTACATAGATTACAAAGAGATTCCTGTAAATCACTTCCATAAGGGGTGGAATCATCCTTGTCTATCTCAACGATGTCATGGACAAGGTCAACAAAGATACTTAAAATTTCCCTCTAAAAGGTAGCACGGAAAAGGTCCCACATAGACACTTGAATTTGGTATTATCTTGGTCCTCAATGATGACCTGAATTTTGTTATACCCGTTGAATCCATCTAGGAAGAAAAATAATCTCTTCGCTGAAAGGCCATCTAGGACTTGATCAATCAAATCCAAAGGGAAATGATACTTCTTTATAGCCTTGTTGAGTTCCATGCAGTTAACAAAAATCCTCCTCTTCTATTTTTTCTTGTGTACTGTGACAGGAGGGGACACCCACTCACTATATGAAATGGAGTAAATGAACCCTCCATCCAATAGATTCTGGAGTTCCTCTTTTGCAATATCCTTAAGTTCACTATTCATCCTCCTATGGGGTTGGAACCCATGTTTTCATCCCTCCTTGATGTATATATGATGTCTACAAACTAAGGGATGCACCCCTTTCATTTTCTTATAGTCCCAAGCAAGGGAATCAAGATGTTTCCTCAGAACAATGCATAATTTATGTTCTTTCTTGACTAAGAGGGAATGGTTGAATTTTTGTGTTCTAGATGGGTTGATTTCCATAACCTTGGCATGATTTAGATTAGAATTAATGGAGAAAAATTCATTCCATGGCTTGTTCTCATGTTTCTTTAACGAATCCTCTACTAGATCATTAATTGGCATGGAAGTAGGAGGTAGATTCTATAAGAAGTGGTCCATAACGTCATGTTCATCTACCTTCCTACTTCCTATAACAATTTCAAGTGTAGAAACTGGGTAGAGGGATGACTGATAAAGTCATTCTTCTTCCTTTTCCTCTATCCATAAGAGTAAGTCATGGTCAGCACATGGTTGAGTAGGGAGATATTATATAAGATGCTTTGAGAGATGCCCATTCTTGATGGTCATGTTCCCAACGTTGTAACTAATTTAAGCATCACTAGTGCCCAACCAACTTCTCCCTAGGATGATAGGGTAACCATTAAACTATGTTTTGATGTGGATTAAAAGGAAATATGTGGGATACTCCTTGGATTTGATAGAGCCCATCATATCCTCAATAACTCCCTCAAGGGATACTATGGATCTATCTGCAATATGCAACATTATAGTGTTGTTCCTTAAGGATCCTTGGAGGTTCAACTTTAGCATGGTTTACTTGGTCATAAAATTGATTGCGAAAACAAGAAAAATCAAGGTTTTATGGATTAGAATGTTGTTAATGTGCACATCCACCATTGGGATACTAGGATCCAAGTACTTTGGGGGGATCAAGCCTCCAAGCATTAGATCAGATAGCTTCCCGACAACATTTGTAGTGGGGGAATATTTTTTTCTCCTCCTATTCCTCTTGAAACATTCTTTCTCGATGAAATTTTTCTAAATGGGGACATATTTAACGGTCCACATAATGGGTATCTTAACACACACATTCTTTAATTCTCCTAGAAGTTCATCCTTTTCTGGGGTGTGTTTTTTATGTTGGACTAGTATTTCAAGATATGGAGGTATGAGGGGTATTATTTTCCTTCTCTTCTTAATGATATTCAGGTGGAGAAGGTGGGTGAGCATATGGAAGTACATTCCAAGACAAAAGGTTGACCTCTTAGATTTCCAAAGCACAAGCAGGATGGGAAATTTCCCCATTTTAGACTTGTTGTTCTTGCTTATTTTTTGGGTTCATATTGGGTTGGGTAGGAATTTGAGGTTATTTAAGTGGGTTGTTGTGGGGTAGTTTTTTTTTATTTGGAGGATGAGGCATTAAGGTAGGAGGTTGGGTTTCCCAAGGCCTCCATCATTTTGAATGGTTGCCCCATTCGAGAGGATGAGGTTGATAACACTCGAAAGGTGGTTTGACAAGATGAGTAGGGTGCTAAGAAGTATAGGACCAAGTATAGGGTATGGACCATGATGGGTGAGATCAAGGATACCAAGGGTATAAGGGTGCATTTCAATTTGGATTATAAGGAGGATATTGTGCACATTTCATGCCCTGTTGATATGGCTAAGGGAATTGTGGCCTCCTCTGGTTAATGAAGCAAAGCTACTCCAAACCATTCTCTTCCCCTTGGTATAAGACCATCAGGAATGGAAGAGAGGGATATTTTACTTGCATGGTTCTCCTATAAAACATAACATATCCCAATGGTTTTCAATGGGCATGCATTTCTGGGATTCCTCTTGGTGCATATGGGGAAAAAGATGGCTAGTTCCTTTTTTTATTCCTCTTTCTTCCTTTTAAACTACAGGGTAACAATTTGTAAGGAAAAAACATGCAAAATCTCACTCTTAATGTAACCACCCATCCCACATTTATCCAATTTCACTAGCATGCCAGGGTAAACATGACGAGCTGAGGGCTACCATTACATGGCCCAAATTATTAGGTCCCACTAAGGAAGTGGGGCTAACTATTGTTGACAAAATGACATATCACAACATATTAGAGGGGCTACATGACACTCTGAGGTTGAGAAACTATCCCAGGTGCCCAAAAAATGAGTTGTACCCCTCATTTTATTCCTTGGGCCCTGAATCGCAACCTCCAACTGCATGCACAAGGTTAAATCCATGTGGTTGCAACCCAATTTTTTTAACTAGGGGCATGCAGTCCTGAGATCTGAGCCTAGATTCCGGGTCAGCCTCCATACCACTGCCCAAAAATTCTTGTAACCTATCAAAATCAATAATAACATGACAGCAATTCTAGACATATAAATTTGAAGGTAGAACTTGACCTACACTGCCTGAAACATGATAGGAATTTCGTCGAGCATATTCAAAAAACGTAATCTATAGGTTATGAATGCATATATAAACATAGGGGTCTCATAGTTATATTGGAATCATCAAGAAGGTATCATTCCCTCTCATAATAGTTGGAATAACATTTTTTTTTCTCATGCATTCATTAACCATTCATTAACAAATCAAATATAGCAAGAGCCATAGCTAGAGCCTCCTATGAAACCATTCTTATAAACAACATATAAACATAATAATAACCATAATAGAACAACTATCAAAGACACATAATAAAAAGTATAAGTACTCATGAAATACAAGAGGAAAAGAGCTTTTATTAACATATGCAAAGGCCAACCATGTTAGGGACTTCCATGTACCACACGACCATAGATTGAGCTGAACCAAATATTTATTTATGCTAATCACCCCCGTTTCATATTCCAAGCATGAATGTGAGACTCGAGATCAAAAAAACCATGTATTCCTGGATATTAAACCACCTCCATCCTCATGCTCCGACGATCCCATAAAAAATGGTAAAGAGATCGCATATGAAAACCAATACATAAATAACTAAGGCTTGGTGGATATTAAACAAAATCCACCCTCAGGCTTTACCGCAATCCTGCCAAAATAGGTCAAGGGATTACTAGGCCCAAAATAAGCTCGGATGCCTCATAATTTCTTCACTAATACCTTGAGGAATTTTCCTATCTCCACCCCAATCTTTACCAAAATCCCACCAAAATTGTTCAAGGGATTCCTAGGCTCTATGATAATTTTCTGAAGACCACCTCACCTGGTTCAAAAACCATTCGCTAATCCAAACCTCAACTAAATAAAAGACCCCATCGCACTATGGTTAGTCGTAAATGGAAAGGAAAGGTGGAAAATACTGTCATTCCTAGAAAAAACCATGCCAATGAAAAAAGCTGCTTGATCCAAATTTTCCTTACTTTTACCTTACTTTCCTTATCCTTCCTTTTCCTTCCTTTACTTTCCTTAGTTGTACCTTACTTTCCTTGTCCTTCCTTTTCCTTCCTTTAGTTGATTTCTTGCATGGTCCTCTTGGTCCTCTTTTATTTCTGAAGCTAATTCTAAATCCATACTCCCAAAAACTCTTAAATTGATACCCATAAGCCTTTTTACCATTGACGCCTCTATTTTATTAATTTTCCTCTATTTTCCTTGCGTGCAAACCTATGAGCTTTCATCTCCATTTTCTCCTATTTTCCTTTATTTTCATAAACACAATGACAATTAATTCTTCTTTTCCTTTGCCAATTCCTTCGATGATTTCATTAGCCATAATAAACCAAATGAAAATCCACTAGGATGTTTTTCATAACATTAAGCCTGTAATATGTGTCCGATGACCTTTGTCTTATTTTACCTTTATTAACTTTTATTACATGAACTTTTAACATAGGGTTGTTACAAACCCCTCTCCCTTAGGGGAACATTGTCCTTGGTCTTCTATGATACCCATGACCAACAAGGCCATTGAAAACCAAAACATACTACCCATGGAGATTTATAACTTAGCTCAATTTAGTATTTACAATGAAAAACCTTCTAAAAATAAAAAATAACACGACAACCATACAACTTATTGGAGATTTATAACACAACTGATTGAGGTAGTAAAATCCATATACATATATACATATACCGGAAATAATTTTCCTCAATAGAAAAAAAATGGAGGATATATATCCCACATCTAATAAATGATATCCAATCTATATTCTTCGGGCCCAAAGTTCTTCCAGTGAACTTTAAATTGTTCATTTTATTTGTTTCAAAGCATGAGTTTTTTTGTGCTGCAATAAGCACTCAGATTCCGGCTAGAAATAAAATTCTCGCTCCACGTGAAATACAAACCAGTCAATCACATGATCAACATATTTCACATATATTTTAAGCAATTAAAAATTCAAAACACCATGGAATTCCACTGTTGGAAGTAGTGAAATTCTGTAGGCCACTGGTTCAATTATCTCAATGATCTTAAAAGGCCTACAATAATGAGCTTCCAACTTATCACATGACTCGATCCTGAAGGATCTCTTCTTGTGATTGATGTGCAAGTACACATGCTCCAAAAAATGAAACTCCTTAAACACACTATGTTGATCTACATAACTCTTCTTCTTCTCCTATGTTACCTTTAGAGTCTTCTTGATAGCCTTCATTTCATGTTCCATCTCTACCAACATGTCTAGTCGGATTAGTACCACGTTCACTTGGTAAATCCATCTGATAAGAGTATTACAACTCCGCCCATAAAGTGCCTCAAATAGACTGATCCTTTGTCACTCCCCATACCCATCCTTATATGAAAAATCAACCAGTGGAAGATATTCCTTTGACCTCCTCTAATGGTGCATAAAATAAATTCTCAACATGTCCTCCACTATCATGTTGACCCTCTCTATCTATCCATCTATCTACATATGATAAGCTGTACTGAAAGCCAAATCTGTACCCAAACCTACAAAAAAATCCTTAGAAAAACTGGAAGTAAACTTTGACATCTATGTCTGACATAATCATCTTATGAATACCATGCAATCTCACTATCTCCCTGATGAAGACCTAGTCAACCTAAATAGTTCAAAAAGTGGACTTAACGACTATGAAGTGAGCTACCTTAGTCAACCTATCAACCACAACCATGATGGAATCATGTTGTCTACATTTTCTTGGTAAAACACCAGGATGCTTACATTCTCCTTTTACCTATTCAAAATCGAAACAACTGGTGATGAACTTAGCTACTTCTTTCATCATATTCTAATAGTAGTATAACTTCTTCATTGTTAGAAATTTCTTTTGATAACTCGGGTGGCCGGAATATGAATTAACATGAAATTTCCTCAAGATAAGCTTCTTGATCTCACTTTTTTCTGACACTATAACACCCCCCTTCCCACATCTACCTAAGTAACTAGACAACCTGGATAGACATGAAATGACAGGCTACTATAATGAGATTCAACCTCCTATGTGACCTTAAAAAAGTGGAAACGATGGAAAAAACAACCTACAAACCTTATACAACAACCAAAACACCCGAAAGAGTTATAAAAACCATTCATGACTCTAACCCCTGGGTCACACTAACATTTTGACCTCATTTGAGCCATAGCCACAGGAATAACACTGCATTATAGGGTGTAGGAGGCTATAGCCATAGGATTAACACTACATGCCACCAACTAGTGTCCCAAATTCTCATTTTTATGCCCGCAGATCTACGATTTGAGCCATCTTTTCAAGTAAAGATCCCATGTCACTGCCCAAAACTTCATGGAAACTTAAGGTATGACAAATAACAATAGGAAAATGGTACGAAAGAAATCACATCAACAAGAACTCATCTGGACCCTTCCTAGCCATGACAAACATTTTGTCAAACATGTCACAAACATTGAATCTATACGTGTAAACAACAGATTTAAGTATAGGGGTCTCATACTTATCTTAGAATTGATAAGAAGAATTCCTCCTTTACATCATTAGATGCAAGATAATCTATTTGACCATATATATGTTGTGAATTCATTTACAAGTAAAAAGATGGATAGAACCATACATCATCAGTAATCAAATACATGTGTATAGCTCACACAATAACTAGATAAATATAATGGATACAACAACAATAAAATCCCTACTTAAAAAAGTAAATTTGCATACCAAATACAAAAGGAATTAGCTCTTCGTTACTGAATGTAAAGACAAACAAGAGATGGGACTAACACTTTCCACCCACGCATAGATTTGTTGAGAAAAATCTCTCTTCATCCAATCACCCTCGTGTCATATTCAAATCATGAATACGGGACTCATAACCAACGAAAAATAATGAAACAAACATGAATTTTACTGGGTTCTCCACCTACACCATGAGGAGTTTTCCTGTCTCCTAGTATCTCAAGATTTATCACAATCCATAGTCTGAATCATGAGTCACTAGGTCATAAACCAAGACATACTCTCCAGGATTTACCGTACATCCCATCTCAGCACTACTAAGCCCAAACAGAGAGCACCCACCTCTTAGGATTTACCGCAATCCATCCAAGATCACTAGGCCCTAAACCAAGGAAAACCACCTCTATTATTTACCGTATATCCTTCCATTCATAGGTCAAGGTTTACTAGGCCCATCGAGGCACAAAATCCTAGATTTACCGTAACCCACAATCGGGTTCAGGGGTTATTAGGCCAGTGGATTTACTGTGATCCACAATTAATTTCAGGGACCACTAGGCCATGCTTTTTTCATTTTAGAGATCCACCTCACTCAGCTTCGAATCCATCCAGTAATCCATCTCAACCAAAGTATCAAAGTTACACAACACCATGGCTACCCGTAATTGGAAAGGATAGGTTGATAACACTATCACACTTGAAAAAACCCATGCCAAGACATAAAAGAACCACATGAAATGCCATGCATGCCATATCTACCAAGGAAATCATACATACAAATCAATACTTGCCAAGAATCCTGCTATAGTTTCTTGATTCATGCTCCTCCTTGCTTGCTTCCTCCTTCCCACTTTCTTGCATTTCTTGGTCCAATTCCAAAATGCTCAAAGAAACTCCAAGTGTCCAAGCGTGTGTGAGAGAGAGAGAGAGAGTAATGAGAGAGCCATAAGTGTGAGAAAAAAAACTTGTCATATGTTCCTCATAAGCCTTTTTATCAATCAGGCTTCTATTTTCTCCATTTTCCATTATTTTCCTTCATTTTCCTCCTCACATGCAACCAGTGACCTATCACCTTCCTTTTCTCATATTTTCCATTATTTTCGTAAATAAATTTCCAATTAATGCATCATGCCTTTAAAAATCCTTTGTCATTGCCTTTTTCAATTTCCTTTAGCCATAATAACCTAAATGAACACCCGCTAGGATGTTTTTCCCATCATTCAACTTGGAATAAGTGTCCCATCAACCGTGGTTATTATTTTTAACTTTATTTCATGGAATTTTCACCAGGGTTGTTACAAAACCATCCCCATTTGGGGGACATCGTCCTCATTGTTCAACCACACATGTACCTCAGCAAAAATGTTGAAAAGAAAACATACTTCCCATGGATATTTATAAGACAACTTGTTGTAGTATTTACAATGAATATCCTACTCAAAATAAAAAATCAGCATGCCAATCATACCATGTATTGGAGTTGTATAACACAAATAATTACGTTATTTACAATACTATAAACATATACACATTTTCTCAACCAACAAATAAAATGATATAATGTCTGTATCAACAACAGGGGAATCCATAGGCTCACACTTCAACCCATAAAGTAATTCCAAGATTCACTTCCTTCCCAGGAAGTCTAGAATCCACTGTCATAGAAAAATATGTATCCAATGTCTAGCACTACAATCCTACACTAAGTTACCTTCAGTGAATAGTTATTGGCTCATTGTTTGAGGGAAAACTCCCAATATGCATTTGATTCAATCTGGAAATGCTAATGACAAAAAAAAATCCATCCCTAGACTTCCCTTCTCTTTTGCACGGTCCCTCGGGAAATTCGGTCACCCCCTTCTGTGTAGTAAAACGCCTTCCAAGTTCTGCTAGTACCCACATCCTGGGAAGTACTTACCTTGGCAATTTTTCCTTGAATCGGAAGGTAAAAAAAGCAAGGCATATACCTACCTCAAAACCATCATACCGGTCATATAATTCTCATGGAAATAAATTGACACTATTTTGTACCAATGTCCCATAATCGCCCTGCTCCTAAGGTATTTTACTAGTATACAGCTACATGTTCAAATTCATTATATTGATCCTCCTATTTCTTATAGTTGGTTTCAACCATCCCAAATCAAGAATTACATGATTTCCTATACCAAGAGCATAATTTCCATTAGATTCAAAGTAAATTGGAATAACTTCAAATCATACCTCATTGGTAGCATGTTAATAAGGTACAATTTCAATCTAGTTCACTTCCTCTCACAACAAGTCAAACAACTTGTTTGATCAAATCATCATGTATAAACATATCATATCTAGTAATCTCGAAACACAACCATCATAATCGAAATCATATATCACATATAATCATCATAAAACAAAATCATAAATCACATCTAACCATCATAAATCAGAATCATAGATCACATGCATAATAAAACAGAAATAAAATACCGATACTTATCCTTCATCGGTCCTTACTTTTTCCTTTGCTATTTATATACACACACTAGATCAGGTTCCACAGCCAACAAACACCCAATGCATTTTCTTCTCTTCAATCATGTAGAAATATACATAGTGTGCGTTGACCACATACGACCACACATGGAATACAATGCCATACAATACATACATCTACACATGGTGTAAAAAAATATACATACATACACCTACACCAGGCACACAACACACACACCTACACTCGGTGTATAAAAAAATTATATTACATACACCTACACAAACATACAACACATATACATAAACCTGTTATAAAATAAAACACAACACATACACCAACATCCAGTGTACAACACAACACAATACATATACATATATAGAGTACAAAAAAATGAATAAAAATGTCATGATACCACTACTACACCATGCACATACATAGTACCGTATGCCCACAACACAACATGTACGACATGCACATAATACCAAATGTATACCCGTACTGTTGGCAATATGATGCTGAGTGTTTTCCTTGATGGAAACCCACTTGATGAAGATGATGGCAACCTACTTGATGAAGTTGTCCCTGATGGAATATGTCTTGATGAACTTGTTAAATGATGTAAATCTAATGTATATACAATGAGTATAGAAGGTAATGATGGAGGGAATGTCAGTATGTGCTAGAACATGATGAAAAGAGTATGCCTCAAGGCGTACGCGGTTTTGTCTAGGAGAAGTCGCGTATGCACGCGGGAAAAAATTTGCCAGGTCGCGTATGGGAAAAAAGCGCTCATAAAGTGCAAAACCAGGGGTAACCACCATGGTATTGACCCATTGTATTGAGTAATGATTCGTCTATGTGAGCCTGTCTAGGAATACCATCGGAAGTAATGTAGTTTTGGCTCATGGTATTGAAAAAGGGTAAACCTATATAAAGAGAAGAAATTCATTGTGCATATCATGGTGTGGGTGCATGTGTCTGGGCTTTAATGAATACTTCACTTTGAAGTATATCTGCATGGTTAAACTCTGCTCTTAATTGATAGACCTGAATCTATGATGCATCTATGAACACAATGAAGGTTCAAGATCTCTAGATCTTGAAATGGTGAATCTCTTGGATGATCTGGAAGGAAGTGATGAAGACCTGGCGCAAATCAGTCGAAGAAGTTGAAGAAATCTAGGTAAGTTCATAGATCTGATCTGTTGTGCAAAGTTATCTTTTATAGATCCATACGCAGGTTAGTTTCATGAAAAACGCGTGTATACGCGGCTCTGTTTAGGGAAAAGCACGTATGGGAAGTTAGGGTTTATTTGAAGAATTTACTGAAGAATACGCGGGAACGTCTTATGAAACACGCGTACATACGTAGGTCTAATATACTAAAAGTGCATATGGAATCTGAATTAATGGGGTCTCAAAGTTGAATGTGTTTCTGAATGTCTGTTCTGAAGTCTGGGTTAACTCTGATATTCTGGTTACAGTGGGTTCACTATTCTGTTTGTAGCATTGGGCAAAGTATGTTTGTTGAAGAGTGAAGGGTTGTGTTGGAGCTGTTGGATCCAATTTGAAAATTGATGAAACGTGGTCTGCAGTGGATGTGAGGGTTGAAGCCTTCAGTCTGAAAGTAGAAGCTTTCTGTCAGCAGAGGCTGGTGCTAAGATCAGGGGTAGTAGCTCCCTTCTAGGTGAGACTGGTAAACGAGAGCAGGGGGTTGTTGCTCCCTTCCAGGTGAGGCTGGTAAATGAGAGAAGGTTGTAGCCTTCTGCAGGTGGGTGCCTGCGTGCTGGTATAAGTCTGCACCAGTAAATGATTGTAAGATGTTTTCTCTATAATAAAATATTGAAGGCTGAGACAACGGCAGCGGTGGTTTTCTCCCGACTTGGGTTTCCACCTAAAAATCATGGTGTTCATGTGTGATGCTTTTGTGTGATGTTTCATTCTGTTATTACTGCACATGTTTACTGCTATATGAACATATGATGAATGAATAAATGCAAGGATCTAAGTGAAGAATTGATTTTTTATTAATATCTCTGTGCATACGTGAGTTCTGTAAAGGGTATCCGCGTATATACGCAAGTATGTTTCATTAAAGTAGCATATGGGTTATTAAAGAATGAAAAATGAAAAAGATCTGAGTAAATCCTAAATACTGATTCACCCCCCCCCCCTCTCAGTATTTTTCCAACAATTGGTATCAGAGCAGGTCCTTCTGAAAAAGCTTAGCCGCTAGAAGGAAGATCAAGCAAGATGAGCAATCATGAGGGAACAACATCTATCAAGCCCCCGCTCTTCAACGAAAGCAATTTAATCTTCTGGAAAGTAAGAATGAGATCCTATCTTCAGTCTATGGGAGCTGATGTATGGGCCATCGTTGAACAAGGATATCAATATCCAGCCGCTACACCAACAGATCCAACTGAAAGGAAGAATTATGAATCAAACGCAAAAGTGGTCAATGCTATAACCAGAAGTCTAACTGAATCAGAATTTTTCAAAGTCATGCAGCTGAATACAACAAAGGAAATATGGGACAAAATCATTCTAAGTTATGAAGGCGATGCAAAGGTAAAAAGTGCAAAACTCCAAACTCTCAGAATTGAATATGAAAATTTAAAGATGCATAGTGATGAGAGTATTGCCAGTTTCTTTTTACGTATTGATGATGTTGTGAATCATATGAGAAATCTGGGTGAAACAATATCCGACACTACTTTGGTTGAGAAAATTTTACGGTCGCTAACGGCAAAATTTGAATCAAAAGTTTCTGCCCTTGAAGAAAAACAGGATATTCAAAATCTTTCCGTGGTGCAACTTCATGGCATATTGACTGCATATGAAATGAGGAGAGGAGGACCATCCGAAGTCAAAGAAGCTATTTTTAAAGTTTCTACAAAAGGGAAAGATGTTCAAAAATCGGAAGGGTCAGGATATATCTCAGAAGAAGATGAGGCAAACTTTGTGAGAAGACTCCAACTAGGAACCGGAAGATTCAAAGGTAAGCTTCCTTTCAAATGTTTTAATTGTGGAAGAGTTGGTCATTATGCTGCAAAATGTCCTTATAAAGAAACATCTGCTAAAGAGAAATAAGTAGCAAGAAGGAATAAGAACCGATCTAGCACTAAGAAAAGCTACTATACAAATGAAGACAGTGATGGGTTATCTGATAGTGAGGAAGAATGTGAACAAGATCTTAGACTTCTCATGGCATTTGAAAATAATTCTAGAGACAATAAGGATGCTTTTATGGATGCTCTAGATGACAATGATTTTCTTGATCAAAAAAATCAACTCAAAATATGCTTGGAAGAAAGTAAAATAATCATAGAGACTCTGAAAAGGCAGAATGAAGAAGCAAAGAAACATATTGAAAAATTAGAATGTGAAGTAGTAAGTGTAAGAAAAGAACTAGAGAGAGTAAAGATTTTGAACCTTATATTTGCTAAAGGATCTGAAACCTTAGATGATATTATCAAGGTTCAACGATCTCCTTTGATTAAGATAGGTCTTGGGTATACCGGAGAATCTTCTCAAGCTTTAGCACCAAATTATCTAAAAGAAGCTACAACTGGTTTACTACATTCAGCCACTCAGCAAGGGAATAAAGAATCTTTACAGGTAGAGCATGATCATCACAATATGAGGAACACTAACAGGGATTTATCTCAAAGAAGCAACAATCAACAGGTAAATTCAAATAGAAGATTTCATGATCGCAGAAATTTCTACTTCGATGGACAATGTTTCTCATGTCACAATTTTGGTCATAAAGCTGTTCAATGTGTTGCAAATAAAACCATCATGATAAGAGAAGCAAAAAAGAAAAGGATGGATATTGAACCAAAGAAGAACACCTATAACAACTTTTCTCCTCTTTAAAATGAACTTGAATGTGCTTATTGCAATAACTTTGGCCATGAATAATCTGAATGCAGGAGCAAAGTCCAGCCAAAAGAACACATTCCTTCAAGTTCCAAATTATGGAAAAAGAAGGAATTACAGGTTGAAAATTCTGGGATAGCGTTATTTGCAGAAGGTGAAGAAAATCAATGGTATATTGATAGTGGGTACTCAAGACACATGACAGGTGACAAAAGCAAACTTCTTGCATATAATACTCTAGATAAGGAAAAGAAAGTTACATTTGGAAATGATAATCTTGCTGTAATTAAAGGAAAAGGGTCTATGTTTCTAAAAGAAAAGGTGAAGGCTAATGATGTCATGTATGTGGATGGATTAAGGCATAACCTGTTAAGTGTAAGTCAAATGTGTGATCAAGGTACATAAGTTGTCTTTAGTTCAAAAGAATGTGTGGTTCGTGATCTGGATACAGGTAGAACTATTATAAAAGGGAAAATAACTCCAAGCAACCTGTATGTATTGAAGAACTGCAAAGATCAATGTTACTTGAGCAAATCTTCAGAAAATTGGCTATGGCATAGAAGACTGGGGCATCTAAGCTTCTCTCAAATCAACAAAGCAAGCAGACTTCAAGCCGTTCGTGGTCTTCCCAATATTACTCTACCAGAGAGTATCATATGCAAATATTGCCAATTTGGTAAGCAGACCCGAGTACAATTTAATGCCAAAGAAGGATCATTAAGTAGGCCTCTTGAACTTGTTCATACTGACATTTGTGGACCTATGAGGAAAAATTCACCACGTGGAGAAGAATACTATATCTTATTTATTGATGATTTCTCTAGAATGTGTTGGATTGGGTTGCTTAAACACAAAGATGAAGCATTTGAGAAATTTCAAATCTTCAAAGCACTGGTTGAAAATGAATTAGATCTAAAAATCAAATGTCTTAGATCTGATCGAGGAGGATAATATACATCAAATGAATTCTTTGAATTTTGTGAACAACATGGCATAAAGGGACAGTTCTCTGTACCAGGCACTCCACAACAAAATGGCGTAGCAGAAAGAATGAATAGAACAATTCAACAAATGGCTAGAGCTATGCTTGATGATTTTGGAACTCCTGACATGTTCTAGGGAGAAGCAGCACATACAACAGCAAATATTCTCAACAAGGCACATGTTCGAGTAAATAGTGACAAAACTCCATATGAACTCTGGTATGGTAATTCTCCCTCTGTAAAGCACTTTAGAATTTTTGGAAGTAAATGCTTTATCAAAAATAATGATGAAAAGCTTGGCAAGTTTGAAGCTAGATCAGATGAAGGGATACTTCTTGGTTACTCATCTACAAGCAGAGCATACAAATATTACAATAAAAGGCTTCTAAAGATTGTTGAATGTATTGATGTTGTCATTGATGAGTCTCCTGCAGCTTCTAAAGAAGAAAAACAAGCAACAGAAGAAGATGATGGTGATTTTTGTCCTTCTACATCAAATGGAAATGATATAGAAAGTGGATCCAATGAAGAACCTGAAGATGATTTATCAGAAAAAGCTCCATCTAGATATGTTCAAAAGAATCATCCAGAATCTCAAATTTTAGGAAAAAAGGAATCGGGTGTACAAACAAGGAGGACTCTTGTGGGATCTTCTAGCTATCTGGCATTCCTATCCACAATTGAACCCCAAAATGTCAATCAAGCTAGCAAAGATGAATGTTGGATTCAAGCCATGAATGAAGAGCTTGATCAAATTGAAAAGAATCACACTTGGGAATTTGTACCAAGACCACATGATAAAAATGTCATTGGAACCAAATGGATATTCAAGAACAAGTTAAATGAAAATGGGGATGTTATAAGAAACAAAGCCAGATTGGTTTGCAAAGGGTACACTCAACAAGAAGGTATAGGCTTTGAAGAAACTTTTGCTTCTGTAGCTAGACTTGAAGCCATAAGAATGTTTCTTGCTTTCTCAAGTTCTCAACAAATCAAAGTCTATCAAATGGATGTCAAATCTGCTTTCCTCAATGGTGATCTAGAAGAAGAAGTTTATATAGAACAACCAGAGGGATTCATTTTGGGAAATGATAAGAATCTTGTTTGTAAACTTAAAAAGGCTCTATATGGTCTCAAACAAGCTCCAAGGGCATGGTACTCTCGTCTCGACAAATATCTCCATCAACAAGGTTTTTCAAAGGGGTATGCTGATAGCAACTTATACACAAAAATTGAACATGAAAAACTTTTGATTGTGATTGTATATGTTGATGATATCATTTTTGGGAGTAATGAAGAATCCTTGAGTCAAAAATTTTCTCCTGTTATGCAGCAAGAATTTGAGATGTCTTTACTTGGGGAACTAACATTCTTTCTTGGCTTGCAAGTGCATCAAACTACAGATGGTATATTCCTATCACAAGCAAAATATCTTAAGCAAATTTTGAAGAAGTATGGCATGGAAGAATGCAAGCCTGTAAGTACACCAATGATAACCGGATGCAATCTCAGTTCTCATGATGATTCTCCCATGGTGAATCAACCAGAAAACAGATAAATGATAGGAAGTCTACTTTATCTCACTGGGACTAGACCGGACATTATGCATGTTGTTGGAATTGTTGGACGATTCCAAGCTAGTCCAAAAGAGTCTCATCTTCAGGCTGTCAAAAGAATATTCAAATATTTGCAAGGAACTCAAGACTTTGGACTATGGTATCCAAAGAATGCTGATCTTACTCTTCATGCTTACTTTGATGCAGATTGGGCTGGAAATGTTGATGATTGAAAAAGCACAAGTGGTGGTGGATTCTATATGGGGCCTCGGTTGGTATCTTGGTTCAGTAAGAAGCAAAGTTCTATTGCCTTATCTACTGTTGAAGCAGAATATGTGGCTGCCGCATCTTGTTGCACTCAACTCCTTTGGATGATGCAAACCTTGGGAGATTTTCAAATCAAATGTACTTCTCCTATCTCCATTATGTGTGATAATACAAGTGCCATCAGTATCTCAAAGAATCTTGTTATGCATTCAAAGACCAAGCACATTCCCATCAAGTATCACTTCTTACGTGAACAAGTGCTTGAACAAAAGGTGAAGTTGGAGTATGTTCCCTCCAAAGAACAAGTTGCTGATATCTTTACCAAACCTCTGCCCAGGGAAGCGTTCGAGTATCTAAGACAGAAGTTGGGAGTATTCTCTGCCAGTCAAAAGAACAAATCTGCATAAATTCAGAAGATTAAATAGGATACGTGGGTTTTCTGAAACACAGTCGCATATATACGCGAGTATATGACCAGAAAGTCACGTATGGATAGCTGCTGACTATTTTTGGTTGGGGTAAGCATTTTGTAGCACTGTTTGATTATTATGGTTATATGTATTTCTGACAGAGCATCTGATATGAAGAAGACAAGTACAGGAAGGACAAGTTCAGGAGGAGATGAAGGAATGTGAAACTTTCTATGCTTCACTTTCCATACACGGATTATGTGAACAAACGTCGCGTATACACGCGAGTTACAACAAACACAGTCGCGTATGCATTAATGTTAAGAGAATTAATATGGCAGCTGAAGATCAAGAGTACCCGTTCAGGGGGAGCATCAGTCTGACTACTGATGATTGTATTATTGGCACTGTATCTGTTTATATCTCAGTTCTATATGATGATGACATGATACAAGGTTTCTTATGTTGACGATTATGGATGTGCCCGGATTGCTTATTTGATGAAGAATATCTTTTGGATATGATGGAAGTCTTATGATTCAGACAAATTATGCAGAGATTGTTGCTAATGACTTGCTGTTGAAGTTGTTCAGGTTGCACAAACTAAGGAGGAGCCTTGGTCATATAGAAAGGAGACTTGGATGCACATTTTCAAGGGGAGCATTAGCCTTGCTGAGCATAATGCATTGTTGGCATTATGATGGTTCTGAAATGTGATATCTCTCTTGAGATCTCTTGGATATTGGTTATGAAAATTCATATTTGTAATTTGATGAAAAGGTCTTGTTGAGACCCATGATGTAAATTTGTAATATTCAGTCATGTAAGGACTTGTCAAAATTTTTAAACCCACTTGGTTGGGTAGCTGAGTCAAATTTGTAAACCCACTTGGTTGGGTAGTTGAGTTGAGATGTGTAAACCCACATGGTTGGATATTTGAGTCTCATATGTAAATCCACATGGATGGATCTTTGATGTAAGTATGAGTCATTGGTGATGGGAAGGTCATAGAGTCATGTACTTCATTGAAAAATATGTTTGTAGGTTCAGCATGAACTCAGGGGGAGCATGGTCACTACAGTGTACATCAGTTCTGCAGAACGCTTCTTTCTACATGAAGGGAAAAACCTTGTGTTGGTTCGCCCTTTGCCCTTGATGTCAAAGGGGGAGAGTGACATGGTAGTGACATGGTGTTTGAATAAAGGGAAAGAATGGTGTCAAAGAATGGGGAGAGTGACATGAAGTCATTGTATTCTTAATGTATCTATCTGCTATGGTGATCAAACACCATCGTGGTTTCCATCAAGTCCAAAGGGGGAGATTGTTGGCAATATGATGCTGAGTGTTGTCCTTGATGGCAACCCACTTGATGAAGATGATGGCAACCTACTTGATGAAGTTGCCCCTGATGGAATATGTCTTGATGAACTTGTTATATGATGTAAATCTGATGTATATACAATGAGTACAGAAGGTAATGATGGAAGGAATGTCATTATGTGCTAGAACATGATGAAAAGAGTATGTCTCAAGGCATACATGGTTTTGTCTAGGAGAAGTCGCGTATGCACGCGGGAAAAAATGTGCCAGGTCGCGTATGGGAAAAAAGCGCTCATAAAGTGCGAAACCAGGGGTAACCACCATGGTATTGACCCATTGTATTGAGTAATGATTCGTCTATGTTACCCCGTCTAGGAATACCATCGGAAGTAATGTAGTTTTGGCTCATGGTATTGAAAAAGGGTAAACCTATATAAAGATAAGAAATTCATTGTGCATATCATGGTGTGGGTGCATGTGTCTGGGCTTTAATGAATACTTCACTCTGAAGTATATCTGCATGGTTAAACTCAGCTCTTAATTGATAGACCTGAATCTATGATGCATCTATGAACACAATGAAGGTTCAATATCTCTAGATCTTGAAATGGTGAATCTCTTGGATGATCTGGAAATAAGTGATGAAGACCTGGCGCAAATCAGTTGAAGAAGTTGAAGAAATCTGGGTAATTTCATAGATCTGATCTGTTGTGCAAAGTTATCTTTTATAGATCCATACATAGGTTAGTTTCATGAAAAACGCGTGTATACGCGGCTCTCTTCAGGGAAAAGCGCATATGGGAATTTAGGGTTTATTTGAAGAATTTACTGAAGAATACGCAGGATCGTCTTATGAAACACGCGTACATACGCGGGTCTGATATACTAAAAGCGCGTATGGAATCTGAATTAATGGGGTCTCAAAGTTGAATGTGTTTCTGAATGTCTGTTATGAAGTCTGGGTTAACTCTGATATTCTGGTTACAGTGGGTTCACTGTTCTATTTGTAGCATTGGGAAAAGTATGTTTGTTGAAGAGTGAAGGGTTGTGTTGGAGCTGTTGGATCCAATTTGAAAATTGATGAAACATGGTCTGCAGTGGATCTGAGGGTTGAAGCCTTCAGTCTGAAAGTAGAAGCTTTCTGTCAGCAGAGGCTGGTTCTAAGATCAGGGGTAGTAGCTCCCTTCCAGGTAAGGCTGGTAAACGAGAGCAGGGGGTTGTTGCTCCCTTCCAGGTGAGGCTGGTAAATGAGAGAAGTTTTTAGCCTTCTACAGGTGGGTGCCTGCATGCTGGTATAAGTCTGCACCAGTACATGATTGTAAGATGTTTTCTCTATAATAAAATATTGAAGGCTGAGACAATGGCAGCGGTGGTTTTCTCCCGACTTAGGTTTCCACCTAAAAATCATGGTGTTCATGTGTGATGCTTTTGTGTGATGTTTCGTTCTGTTATTACTGCACATGTTTACTGCTATATAAACATCTGATGAATGAATAAATGCAAGGATCCAAGTGAAGAATTGATTGTTTATTAAATATCTCTGTGCATACGCGAGTTCTGTGAAGGGTATCCGCGTATATATTCGAGTCTATTTCATTAAAGTAGCGTATGGGTTATTAAAAAATGAAAAATTAAAAATATCTGAGTAAATCCTAAATATTGATTCACCCCCCCCCCCTCTCAGTATTTTTCCAACACGTACCATATGCACAACATGTACACCATACCACCTATATACAATAGTACATGCACAATGTGTGCACAACATCACATGTACATGACACCATATCCACAACGTGCACACAATGTTGCATATCCAACATGCGCACTATACGGTATCTATACAACACCGCATATCCAACATGTACATACCACCATCTATACCTAGCACTGCATATGCAATATGCACACAACATGCATACAAAATCATACATACAAAATGATACATATTTTACATGTACACATCACCATACGTACAATCGCTAAATATACAACATGCACAACATATACAGAACCGCATTACTATACATCCATATACCACACACTAACCCCACAAGAAACCTTTCTTCTCGTCTTTTTACACTATCCATGCTTATCCTAGTATGACGAACATAACTGTACTTTAACTTCGCAGATCTACCCCTTAACATTACCTGTCCATATGATAAACATAGGAATAGTACAAGCATATAACATTAAATCATATCCACATGATACCGACCTCATATCTCTATCAAGGTTGCTTTGCCACTTCATTCCTTGTAGCCAAGAACCTCTGCGTGCCATTCACTTTCATAAGAAATCATTCCCCCATAAGCATTATCCTTGACAACCCTATCATATAATGACATAGATACATACACACATACATATATATATAATCATTGGCATAAATCAAACATGATCCTCTCAGAAAATGACATATATACACACATATATACATATAAACATTAGCATTAAACAATCATGATTCATGACGGCCCTGTCAAACATGAAATATATACATAAATACATATATTCATACATAAAAATCAACATATATCAATAATTATCCTATTATACAACGTCATACATACATGTATACATATATAAACAATGACATAATCGTGATCACAACACAATTTCTATATATCATAAGGTCTAGGTTAAGAGAACTTCCTTAATGTCTGCATAGTATGCACAACAATGAGAATAAGAGTTCCCAACATAGCGAAGGCATATAACACCTCAGATCCATTCACTTTACCTTAATTTATTACCTTTCTCATGACTACCACCATCCATTTACCACAATGGACCCAACTAGTCCAACCAACTTTCGTATTATTACCTTGCGTTGTGCTTTCTCATGCACCAACCTTCATCCGTGTCTTACATTACTTTTTCGGTACCACACATCCCTCCCAAGATCCATTACTTTCCTCTTTCCCAACCAATTCCCAAGACTCTCAAAACATAAAAGGAAATAACAAGAAGAAATCCATGAAAGCCAAAATAAATATGACAACGAAAAAAAGTGGTATGGCCATACACTAGACATAAACAAAGCCACAAATAAAGTACAACAAGCCAAAAAATACCAAAAGCACAAGACTAGTAACAAACAACATGACACAATCCCCATGGGTTCCTAGTGCTTCCAAAGGAAAACTAAACCTAATCCTTCTCCAATATTTCATTGCAGTCTCTTTCCATACAATCCCCTACATCAACTTCCATAATCACATAACTATCAGTGCATAAATAAACATAACAATATATCAATTATCTTACCTTGTTGTGTCAAACACGTTGACCTATAACTGAACACACTTGTCATCCACATTTACCAAAAATCAATACAACATATCTTTCAATTCAAAATCAACTTCTACCAATACTAACAACCATGTAACAATCAACAATCAACTCACATTCATCAGTCATAATACATAATGATACAACTATCACCTACTTATACTCAAGTATATATCATATATCTCAACAATTATGTGTTATCATAACCATCTTAAAGCAAGATCATTCTTTCATGCAACTTATAGACATATATACTCATACCATGTAATTAATCAAACATTCAAACACCTTGCAAACATATCATGTTAAATAAATAAACTAGATGAGATAATAGAAATCAAATCACTCAAACACCAAATTGAAATAACTTCAAATCATACCTCATTGGTAGCATGTTAATGAGGTACAATTGCAATCTGGTTCACTTCCTCTCACAACAAGTCAAACAAGTTGTTTGATCAAATCATCATGTATAAACATATCATATCTAGTAATCTTGAAACACAACCATCATAATCAAAATCATATATCACATATAATCATCATAAACCAAAATCATAAGTCACGTCTAACCATCATAAACTAGAATCGTAGATCACATGCATAATCAAATGGAAATAAAATACCGATACTTATCCTTCATCGGTCCTTACTTTTTCCTTTGTTATTTATATACACACACTAGATCATTTTCCACAACCAACAAAAACCCAATGCATTTTATTCTCTTAAATCATGTACAAATATACATAGTGTGCGTCGCACACATACAACCACACACGGAATAAAATGCCAAACAATACATACATCTACACATGGTGTACCAAAATATACATACATACACCTACACTAGGCATACAATGCACACACCTACACCCGATGTACAAAAAAACTATATTACATACACCTACACAAACATAAAACACATACACATACACCTGCTATAAAATAAAACACAACACATACACCTACATCCGGTGTACAACACAACACAATACATATAGATATGTAGAGTACAAAAAAATGAATAAAAATGTCATGATACCACGACTACACCATGCACATACATAGTACCGTATGACCACAACACAACATGTATGACATGCACACAATACCAAATGTATACCAGTACCATATGCACAAAATGTACCTCGTACCACCTATATATAATAGTACATGCACAATGTGTGCACAGCATCACATATACATGACACCATATGCACAAAGTGCACACAATGTCGCATATCCAACATGCGCACAGTACGGTATGTACACAACACCACATATCCAACATGTACATACCACCATTTATACCTAGCACTGCATATGCAATATACACACAACACCATATACATAACATGCATACAAAATCATACGTACACAATGCTACATATTTTACATGTACACATCACCATAGGTACAATCGCTAAATATACAACATGCGCAACATATACACAACCGCAGTACTATACATCCATATACCACACACTGACCCCACAAGAAACCTTTCTTCTAGTGTTTTTACACTATCCATGCTTATCCTAGTATGACGAACATCACCCTACTTTCACTTCATGGATGTACCCCTTAGCATTACTTTTCCATATGATAAACATAGGAATAGTACAAGCATATAACATGAAATCATATCCACATGATACCGACCTCACATCTCTATCAAGGTTGCTTTGCCACTTCATTCCTTATAGCCAAGAACCTCTGTATGCCATTCACTTTCATGAGAAATCATTCCCCCACAAGCATTATTTTTGACAACCCTGTCATATAGTGAGATAGATACATACACACACACACACACACACACACACACACATATATAATCATTGGCATAAATCAATCATGTTCCTCTCAGAAAATGACATATATACACACATATATACATATAAACATTAGCATTAAACAATCATGATTCATGACGGCCCTGTCAAGAATGAAATATATACATACATACATATATGCATACATAAACATCAACATAAATCAATCGTTGTCCCATTATACAACGTCATACATACATGTATACATATATAAACAACGACATAATCATGATCACAACACAATTTCTATGTATCATAAGGTCTCGGTTAAGAGATCTTCCTTAATGTTTGCATAGTATGCACAACAATGAGAATAACAATTCCCAACATAGCAAAGGCATATAACACCTCAGATCCATTCAATTTACCTTAATTTATTACCTTTCTCGTGACTACCACCATCCATTTACCACAATGGACCCAACTAGTCCAATCGACTTTCATATTCTTACCTTGCGTTGTGCTTTCTCATGCATCAACCCTCATCTATGTCTTACATTACTTGTTGGGTACCACACATCCCTCCCAAGATTCATTACTTTCCTCTTTCCCAACCAATTCCCAAGACTCTCAAAACATAAAAGGAAATAACAAGAACAAACAAGAAAAAATCCACAAAATCCAAAATAAATATGACAACGCAACAAAGTGGTATGGCCATACACTAGACATAAAAAAAGCCACAAATAAAGTACAACAACCCAAAAAATATCAAAAGCACAAGACTAGTAACAAACACCATGACACAATCCCCATGGGTTCCTAGTGCTTCCAAAGGAAAAATCAACCTAATCCTTCTCCAATATTTCATGGCAGTATCTTTCCATGAAATCCCTTGCATCAACTTCCATAACCACATAACTCTCAGTGCATAAATAAACATAACACTATATCGGTTATCTTACCTTGTTGTGTCAAACATGTTGACCTGTAACTGAACACACTTTTCATCCACATGTACCAAAAATAAATACAACATAGATTCTTTCAATTCAAAATCAACTTCTACCAAGACTAACAACCATGTAATAATCAACAATCAACTCGCATTCATCAGTCATAATACATAATGATACAACTATCACCCACTTATACTCAAGTATATATCGGATATCTCAACAATTATGTGTTATCACAACCATCTTAAAGCAAGATCATTCTTTCATGCAATATTACAGACATATATACTCATGCCATGAAATTAATCAAACATTCGAACACCTTGCAAACATATCATGTTAAATAAATCAACTAGATGAGATAATAGAAATCAAATCACTCAATCACGAAATAGATGACACAATCAAACCTTAAAGCACAAAGTATACGACATAAGAAAACTCTTACCTTAATGTATTTTAGGTGAGGCTATCTTATCTACACAATAAATATAGTTAGCACGATATAACTTCACAACACATCATCTCAAACAAAAATAAGATCATGATATCCATAACAATAACTAACTAACATGTTGACATCTTAAGATGATAAAAAATTGGTACTCATGTATAACAATCGCATATTCACACTAAATATATATTAGTACAACAAAATATCGCAACTAAGTCGACTCATACGTAGATTTCACAACCCTAACCATCTTCTTAGGCCAATATGATTTCGCATGATACATATAATATCGAGATATCAATTTTATAACCCTAATCATCAAGTTAACTAAAATATAACAACAATAAGTCAACATATAACATGCTAATCAACAACATAAAGTTAATACCATGCTTGACTAACCAACGCATGTACATATGATCAAACTAGTTAACTAATGTCTATCGTGTCTGTAACCATAAAATAAATAGAATAAAATGCATACACATAATCACAATGCATATTACTACACATATGTAGCCATAATAATAGAATGACAAACATATAAGTAACCCTAATTATTACAACAACCATGAATCACATACTTGCATGCCAATACAAGCTTGTATGACGGTCTAATCTTACCACAAAGTCCATTGTTGCAGCTTCAATTTAATGATCTGCATCTCCTGCTCTATCTTAGCCAATACATTAGCATCATATCGTACCAATATCATCATGATGACCTAATTGCATAAAATGACCTTATGCATAATAACCTCAATCAAACCAATGAAAAATTGACCAGATTCGCCCACTTCACATGTATAACCAATCCTGAACAACCAATGCATCTTCAGCATATGACATCACACAAGAAAGCATACACGGATAACCCCGAAGCATGAGCAATATGTAACCCTAACATAAGAAATAAATTCATGTACAATATGTAACAATATGTATGCAAACATGCATGAAAAACACACAAGCATGAGAAACACATAACCAATAATACACTCATGATAAAATTTTCAAATCAACACCATCAACACTTCCATGGAAACACCATTGCCTCCATGGAAAACACAATAAAGATGCATCAAGCACATACACCATAGGTATGAGAAATACATATGCAACCAAAAAAAAGTAATGAACAACACACTTCCCATCTAGTCCAAGGGTTGAACCATGCTCTGATACCACTCTGTGGTATCATATATCACACAAAGAGAACATAAACCAAACACCACCCAAGGAGAGCACAACCATGCTATGATACCACTCTGTAACACCCCCTTCCCACATATACCCATGTAACTATCCAGCCAAGGTAAAAATGTGACGAGAATATACTATAATTATATTAAAACTCCTATGTGACCTTAAGTAAGTGGAACCGATGGAAATCACAACCTACAGACCTTGGACAACAACCACAACACCCCCAGCAACTAACTCAACCATTCAGGCCTATTACCCCTGTGTCACACTCACATTTTTACCCCATTTGAGCCATATCAATAGGAATAACACTGCATTCCAGGGGCTAGGAGGATATAGATGCATGCATAACACTACATGCCAATGACTAGGGCCCCAAAGGCTCAGTTTTGTGCCTACAGCTCCGAGGTTTGAGACACCTTTTAGGGCCTAGAGTGCATGTCACTTTCCTTAACTTCATGGAAACTTAAGGGATGATAAATAACAATAGTAAAATGACACATAAGTAATAAAATAAATAATAACTCATCTAGACCGCTCATAGCCATGTCAACATTTAAGAAAATTTGAATCTACAAGTGTAAAAAAGAAATTTAAGCATATGGGTGTCATAATTATCTGAGAATTGTAAATAAGCATTTCTCCCTTACACCATTAGCTGTAATACAATATATTTGACCATATATAATTTGTGCATTCATTTACAAGTAAAAACATGGATATAGCCATACATCATCACTAATGAAATACATGCTTAAAACCAGCACAACAACCACATAAATAGAATGGATACAACAATAATTAAATACATACATAATCCAATACATTTGCATACAAAATAGAAAAGGAATGAGCTCTTCGTTACTGAATGTAAAAATAAACTGGACATGGGACTACCACGTTCCACCCGACCATAGATTGGTTGAGCTAAATCTCTCTTCAGCTAATCACCCCCGTGCCATATTCCAAGCATGAATGTGGGACTCATAACCAACCAAAAATAACCAAAAAAGCATGAATGTTACTGTGTTCTCTACCTACACCGTGAGGAATTTTCCTATCTCCTAGAATCTTAGGCTCTACCACAGCCATAGTCAAAATCGGGGGTCACTAGACCCTAAACTGAGACATACTCTGTAGACTTTACTCTACATCCCATCCCATGAATACTATGCCCAAATGGAGAGCACCCACCTTTCAAGATTTACTACGATCCATCCCGGATCACTATGCCCTAAACTGAAGAAAACCACTTCTAGTATTTACCGTATATCCTATCATTCATAGGTCAGGGATTCCTAGGCCCACTGAGCCACACAATCCTAGCTTTACCACAACCCACAATCTAGTTCATGGGTTACTAGGCCAGTGGCTTTACCATGATCCTTAGTTCGTTTCAGGGATTAGTAGGCCATGTGTTTTTCATTTTAGAGATGCATCTCACTCAGCTTTTAATCCATCCAACAATCCAACTGAACCAAAGTATGAGAACTCCACAACATCATGTCTATCTAGAATTGGCTAGGCTAGGCTGATAACACTGCCACACCTAGAAAAGCCCATGCCAGGATAGAAAATAACCACTCACAATATAACGCATGCCACATATAGCAAGGAAATCATATATTGAAATCGATACCTACCAATAATCATGTTGTAGCTTCTTGATTCCTTCTCCTTTCTTGCTTCTTCCTTCTTCCCGCTTTCTTTCCTTTCTTGTTCCAATGTCAAAATGCTCCAAGCAACTCTAAGTTTCCAAGAGTGAGAGATTGAGAGAGAGAGAGAGAGAGTAATGAGAAATCCATAAGTGTGAGAAAAAAATTTCCAACAGATCCTCATAATCCTTTTTATCAATGAGGCCTCTAATTTCTTCATTTTCCATTATTTTCCTTCATTTTCCTCCTCACATTGGTTCTATTTTGTGTGTCACGAATATAAGATGTCAACTAGTGCTACAATGACTTGTCACTAGTAACATTCTTCACACTTGTGGCTGCTATGAAGTGTAAGTCCTGAGAAGTCATAATATCTGGAGTAATATAAGGTGTAAGAGCTGGGAAGTTTTTTTCATGAGATATTGGGAAATATAGTGATAGTGTATCTCCCAGATCTACGATCAACATAGAGAACCAGGGTTGAAAGACCATAGCAATTATTTGCAGATACATAGCATTTATTTTTTTGTACATATGTGGGGTTGAAATTCATACCACTGTACACACATCATGCATGTACAATATTAGTTACAACTGCAACCTGGATTCAGAAATACAAACTCAACTCCATAAAAGCTTGGAAATTAGTGCATTCCAATCCTTGGTAATTTTTGGTTCGTGCATCCATTTTAAGACTCCTTGGTACCTGATATGTGTTGAATTGCAAAAGTATATGGTTCATATGTTTTATGTATTCATTGAAGTAGGTGGTAAAATTGAATTTCGAGTCTGAGTTTGGAGAGCTATGCATTATTCTTCTCTGCAAATGTTGAATGAGAGAGCTTTGCAGGATATCATATCACCAAGCAAAGGAATTTTCTAAGACAAAGTGGTGAACTTGAAATAAATTGGTGAATCCTGGCATACTAGAATGAAATATTAGAAACTATTAAGTGTTTTAGTTTCTCTTTGAGTTTCCCACATGAAATTTTTCATTTTACTAGTATGACAATAGATAAAAAAAAATCAGCCACAATTTTTTTCATTTTGGATATGAAAGGGGGTAATTCAATCATTATTGAAGCATTGTGAACCAAAGAAATTACCAACTCTTGAGGATTCAACCTTCCAATTTGTTTTCGTAGAGAATGGTTGAAAAGAGTATCAATCTTGTAGTTCATGTTGACCCATATAGTATTTATTCTTAATGGAGAAATGACATGTTGATATAAATAATTGATTGCCACAAGAGATATATATGAGAAACAAGAGATTAAGTACATTTATCAGCTGGTTTGGAACAATCATAAGAAAAAAAAATAAGGTATCATTTTTATGTTTGATACCTAGTTTTTTGGTCACTATAGTTACACTTATTTCATCTAGAAGATTGTTCATAGTATTTTCTATACCCAGAGTACAAGTGGAAATTGTTTCCTCATTCCCTTCTCATTTGTTGAACATGATTTAACTAAATCAATGCAATTACCAAGTTATTAAATTTTCTAGATACTGTCATACTCTCCACTGTTGATTTTGGTACCTTAAAAACCAATAAAGCCTCTCTCTCTGACATTAATACCTGATTGAAAAATGTACAAGAAAATATTTATTTTCTGCAACTAGAATCTCATTTCCAGTGAGATGATCTTCAACAGATTTTTCATTCTAAATTATTTTCTTCTCAAAAAAATCCTCTTTTCAAGGTTAAAAAAACACCCATAAAAAACCAACATTGATGAAATCAATAAGGTTGAGGTTGATTCACATTCAATGCCCAATGAAGGAGAAAATATGCAGAAAGAAGAAAAATTTCAGGTTTCACTTTCCAAGCCAATTATTAGACCTTCAGAAGAGATTTTCAATAACATAAACAAAATTGGTCTTGGATATGACAAGGATATTTCCTTTCATATTCCAAATTACCTAAATCCCATCTAGTTTCAAGGTGCTGGATTTCTTCATGACATTTCACATTCACTTGTTCCAGATTCTACTCCACATTCACAGCCAATTTTTTTTAAATTACAACATTGTGACCAAGTTGGCCATATGAAAAATCATTGTTTTTATATTCATCCATGTGAGATCTATCATAAAACTGCTCATTATTCATACATATGCTTCAGAAACAAGCCTCTTGCAAGAAAAAAGATTCATCTTGGATGGGTCACCTCTTTGAAATGGGAATCGAAAACCAAGAAGATGTTTTAGTCATATGTCAGAATCTCTTCTAGAATATTAAAAGGCCTTGCAGTTGAGTTTTCTCCATCTTATCACCTTGTATCTGGCAGGGGGGAAGTCATTGTCATATACAATATTCAAAGCCACATCAAGCGAGCCTGAGCCAAAACTTTCCATACCATATTCAGAGTTGTAGCCATAGAAAAAGATGTCATTGAGCATTCCTTTCATTGGTGGTTAGCCTTAAACCATATATGTGGGGTTTACACCTACCTTTACAGGTTGAGATTCACCCTCTTAAAATAATTGGGGACACTTCCTCTAGTATAAGACTTCAAATTCTTTCCAATTTTGGAAGAGTTCCAGGAATTGCATTAACAATTCAATAGTTGGTGGTCATACTTAAACCACCGCAAGTTGAGACCTCCATTTCTAGGTTTACGGAGGTTTCTATGTCTCCCTTTTCCAGGTTGAAGGTCTCCCTCTTCAAATAATTAGGAGCACTTCATCTAGCATAAAACCTTAATTTTTTACAAGATTTGGAAGAGTTTCAGGAAATGCACTAAGCATTCCAGTGTCGTTGGTCATCGAAAAAGCACCTCCTTACGCCAACATTTCAGAGAGCACATTCATCCTAGTGCTGCCATGAATTTTTGCAAATTTATTATTACAAATCTCTTTATCCACTCATACATACCACTTCCCATTAAGTAGGGGAATGTTGGATACCTAATCCTCGAAGGGTTGGTGCAGAAGTTGAATCTTCAAAGGAATTCCAAGAGACATTGGAATATGAATCCAAAAATCATGTCAATTTATTATAAATTTAGATCATGTGAATAATAAAGGAACTCATGATATATCATACTCTTGTTGTTCACATTCTATGTACGTATAGCACATGGATTCATATACTCTAGTTTCATCCAGATTTACTTGGCCACTATAGCTAAATTAATTGAAGGAATGAGCTCATGAGCGATCTCCCGTACTAAGAATTAAATCTCAGTTAAATTGCAGACCTAACATGGCTCTCCATTGTTTCTTAATTTCCCACATAGTTAACATTGTACTTTAGGCATGGCTCTCAAGGACTATGATCAGAACCCTTGCAATTATACATCTTTCCATTCTAATTATTAATGGCATGAAAGGAAGATCAAGGATGGAAAAGAAAAATAGCCCATGATCGATTATTAATTTTTCACATCATGGTCCTTGATTTCTTGCATCAATACTTTTTTAGAAGCTTCTTTATATTTAACTTTTTCATTTATCTACCATTTTTTTTTCATGCTTAGAGCTGCTAAGCTCTTAGCCAAATTCTGACTCATCCATGTCTACTAACCAACCGGTAGAGGTCCTCCACATATGGGACAAGTACCAAGTTTGGACCAAGGGATAAGGCACTACCAAATATAACTCTTCTACCCATTTTTATTATAGCCCCTCTCATGTTGGTGCTTAGCCTCTTGTCCACCATAGGAACACTTCTTATGACCCCTGACTAAGCCTTTAGATCCTTTATCTGAAAACCTTTACTTAGTTCCCCGACATGAGACTAGGTTTTTTCAGCACTGACTCAAACCTTTAGGCGCTTGAACTGTTTAAGTCCTTCATAGGCCAAAATTATTTGTTCATGGCTCCACATCATTGGTCATGCCTTTACATGAGGAAATCACCCATCAAGCCAAAGGTCGAAGCTATTTTTTTTCTACATGGAACGATCGAAAGAAGTTGGCACTTATGCTCTCCCAGAGTCTCTGCAACTCTTCATTTACTGTATGCCCTTGGTTTCCACCTATGTCGTAGATCCATGTGCGAATGCTTAGTTCGTAGCTCCATTCCTCTAAGTGTATTGAGTTTCTGAATCATTGTGAATATAGCAGGATCATACGTTTAGGTTGATGTGTCCCATGGGTACTGCCCAATGCTTCTCTGAATTGGTTTTTGTTGTGCCACCATGGCCAAACACCTACTATTCAATGCCTCCTCTAAATTATTTTAACAATCTTGCCAGGACAATGCCTATGGGATGAGCTGCCCTGTGGGGTCCATCTGATGCCTTTTCCATTAGCACATGATCTAACACATCCAAGTGTACCTAATGCCCAATTAGGTTTTTGGTTCTTATACGCACACTTCTCCAACCTTCTGAATTGATGTCATGCTTATGTCATTAACCCCATGTATTGACTCCTGAGTGGTGACACATGTCACTTTGATCTGGCCCATTGGGCCACCAAAAAATCTTGAATATGCTTGTCACATGTCCCCTGTATAGCCACGTCATACGAACATCATCTACCACCATCAACTCCTGAAAGCCAATCAAATTTTACCATGTGTCATCCGATATAGGAGAGAGAAAGGGTCCTATGACACTTGGTTTTGCACCAATTTACTTTATAAAAACTTCAAATTGTAATTTATCATTCGGTTGCACCCTTGGTCTCATTTCTATGCAAAATGAGTAAGGGTCAAGTCTTAGCCCATAACCCTTCTTATCCTGGAAACATTAAGCCCGTGCCTCTTTATACACATGTCGGGATCATGTCGTTGGGTTGACATGTCATGTGGGGACCTCTCGACCTCATTCTCATTTCTTGTCGCTCTACTATAAGGCTACCTAGTATTCCTCCATATCTCGACAATTTATCTTTTCATCCATAACATTGTGCTCCACTTAAATTTCCTCCGAGCCAACCTTTGCAGGCTTTGATTTCAATGTGGGGGACTCTCGACGCCTTTATCATTGGATTTTGTTGCCAACTATACCGCCACCATCATCCTGCTCAACATATTTCTGCTCCTTTATACTTACATCTAGATGCACCTGTTAGGGTAGCTCCACCATGATAAGTTGTTAGGTGGGGACCTCTGTCTTGATTCCCATTGGTTTGTGCCCTACCTCTGTGTCCCGATGTTATGCTATGTTTCCTCTTTATTATCCCTTTTGGGATTCAATTCCAAGCTATCACAACCAGGTGGGTTCCACCCGCTCTGTTCCTTCCTGATGCTTACAACTTGTGCCCTATTTGACCCCATAAGGGTGGACCCACCAGGATGGAATCACCCCGATCCTAATCTTCTTGGTCACATAGAATTTGGCACTAAAATAATTCCACTGGGGTAAACCCTCCAGAGTAAGCCCGTCGTTCCAGCCTGTAATGTGGACTCCTCTGACCCAATATTTTACTACCATGTCTGCCTAGTGCTATTGCCTAAAGCCTCTTCTATACTTTTAGTTTTTCCTCTATCATGTCACTTCCACTTGGCTCTCCTTTAACGGATCTGCTAGAAACACCACCATATCTAGCCACTACCGAACTTTGGTCACCACTTTGACCCAAGGCCACATTTAACTTAGGGGCTCCTCAACTTTGAATGACAATAAATTTCGATCCATGGAGCCATTTCTAGACTTGAGCATACCATTGGAATTATATTTCCAATAAATATCCAACTATTCCACATCAAGGAGTGTATGAGATAATATATTGAGGCAGAAATTCCTTCAAAGCATGTGACTCCGAACCATCATAGTCATCATATTATGGCTTCTCCAAAAATCCTGCTACTTTGTTGATTCTCTATATGGTTCTGCAGAAACCATGGGAATCTCCCTGAGCTTGACACATTAAGCATATCAATCTTATACCAGTTACCATCACAACTAGGCTAGTTGACATCAAATCCAACATCTGTTGCTACGAATATCCAGCCTAGTCTGGCTGAAATCAATGCCAACATTATTTCCAACTATCAAACAATGCCAGCTTCCCAACACATCTCCCAGCATGATTGTTGACATCAATGCCAACACACTTGCTTCCACTAGCCAACCAAACAATGTTAATTATCCAACAAGAACCTCACTTCTCAAGATTTGAATCTAGCTCAGGGGTTGTTAACTGTAAGAAAAAATAGCAATGTAGTTGGAATACGGTTGGGAGGAGGTTTGAAATCCCTTTCTTAGTTTCCAATCATCCAACTAATAAGATAAGTTTCTTACTTGTATTATCATGCATATTTGTGCCATGTGAATCTAATGTTATCAGAACTATATCAGAACATGTGGAGCTGACCATTCCAACTAGTTATGGCCCAAAACTGGTCCAGTTTGGGTTTTGAAATGGAATAGGCCATCTCAATAGAAATCCAACTGGTTTTGTTATAGAATCTGCCAATTCAAGGGAAATTCTGTGAGGTTTGAACTAACATGAGAAAGCTTTAAAATTTTTCATTTTCAATTTTGTTCTCCTCATTTTGTTGTCCTACTTGTAATTCTCCCCTAGGCCAACCTAATATTGAATATTCAATATTATTGGCAATGTCACTTTTACTTAAATTTATAAAATTTCCATGAAATGGCTCAAGATGTTTGAGAGTGTTTCCAACCTCATTGGATTTCATATTGTGAAATTACAATTTTAGATCACTCAAAATCCCTCAGACTTATCAGTTTCTTAGGATTTTAGGATTGGGTGTATTTTAATGTTTCCACTTTATTATGTGATGTATGAGGGGATGGAACTAGTATTTAATCAAGAGCACTAACCCCACTATGACTTTGATGTTGGTGGAATTGGTTTTCAAACACCTCTATCACGACTCTACTAAAATGTATTCATTCTGGGGCCCATATTAGATATCATATAGTAATGATTGGGTCTGAATACCATTGTAATTAATATTATAACAAAAGTATAGGTTGGGATCCTTTAGTGGAATGGTGACATGAAACTATATTTTTGTATGGAAGGTAGTTGATACATTCAGAGGACTCGATCATTTGGAATGAGTGAAATAATGTAAGTCTAGGAGGCCCAAATCTGGGCGATCCTCGGATGTGCATGAAAAGAGGATGTAGTTGAAACTTTGTGGAGTCCATGGCTTTTTTCAAGTGGAATTTTATATGAATACAATACTTCCCAAGGAGTTGGATTTAATGCAGATTCATGGAATCATGAGGAGGACTAGGAAATGTTAGTACTCCATCATATGCCGAAGTGGCATATGCGACATAGATTAGACAGACTATGTGGATGACATGAGGGCTGATGACGTGGATAAAATGCTAACATGGGACACCAATGCCATGGCATGTGTCAATAAGATGAACTTTTAGGTGGAAAATATGGACTTGTTGTGGATGAAATTTGGCATCCTCAAAATATCCCATGTGGCATAATGACATCATCTTCAACTATGCATGACATTAGTAGGGCCTTTGGCGAAGAATAATATGAGGAAAATATTAATTGTTGGCATTGATATATGAAGAAATGTCCATTCAACCTTCCACCCAGCAAAAATAATCTATTTTTGTATTTAGGGTTCTTAAGCATGCTTGATAGCAAACATGTAATAAAAATCCTTCCTTTATTTGATGAGGGTTTCACCCTTCACTTAGTGCCCAACTATGTTTCATCCTTCCTGAGATTGGGTGTGATGGTGTTGGAACGTTGATGAGGAAATGTCGGCTCTGATGTTGCATATGACATGGAAGCACTAGATATGCCACTTGGTCAGCCATGTCTATGGTTAGATAACGCGGTAAGAAGGTCAAAAGGAGAATCTTTAAATGACATAACTTTTCATTTGGGTATCAGATCTCAATAAAAATTACTTCACTAAAATACCTTGATGATTCAAATATGAGAGTCATACTAAAGTTAGTTCCACTAAATTTTGTAAAGGAAACAATTTAGTAGCTCCATTTCCATACTATGACCATGGAAGTTACATTAAGTGAAAATAACACCTCCCATTGAGCTTGGAAGATGCCAAGGTGGTGGGGGGAGAGTTATAGATCAACACCCACCATTGTGTATTGCACTATATTACCTTGTGATACTCCTCATTTAATTTTTTGTTACTTTGGTTCCTCCCCCATTAATTTAGTACTCTCACTACTTCAGTTTTCTGTACTCAAAATAAGCCATGTGGCACAATTCCATCATCTTCAACTAAGTGTGACATTATTAAGGCCTTTGGCATTGAATAATAGGAGGAAAATGTTAACTGTTGGCATTTATAAATGAGGAAATATTCATTCTCCCTTCCATATATAATGAATAATCTATTGTTGTATTCAGGTTTTGTGAGTGTGCTTCATAGATAACGCATAATATAAACCATTCCTTTAGTTGATGATGGTTTCATCCTTCATCTAGTTCCCAAGTAATTTGCATCCTTCTGGGGATTGGGTGCGATGGTGTTGGCATGCTAATGAGGAAATGTGTTTTGTGATGTGGAATACGACATCGCAACACCACATATTCCAATTGGTTAGCCACGTCTAGGGTTAGCTAATGTGGTAAGAAGGTCAAAAGGAGGATCTTTAAATGACCATAATGTTTTACCTCGGTATCATATAGCGATAAAAAATACATCTAAAAGATATCGATGAGTCAAACATGATGGTTATGCGGAAGTGTTATTATACTAGCTCACAAAATAGAAGAAAAGATATATCAATGAATTAGAAGTCAACCTCTTCGAGGCAGAAACCTCCTTTACATTACATAAATGAGAAATTCTTTGATGATACAAATGAAAAAAATTACCTTCTATATATAGGAGTCTAAGGGGTCACACTATAACAAAATGGGGAGCACATGGGCAGAACAATAACATTAATGGGGCTACACCTATGGGGCACAATAATAACAATATGGGGACTACATGGGCACAACAATAACAATAACAATAAGGGGCTACACTAGTATTATAGGGACCTAACATGCCCCTCTCCTTCAAACAAGTTTTTTCCTCAATGATTGAGTACTTCTGGATGCTTTTGTATAAAATTCTAATCCTCCTATATCAAATATTCAATGGGTAAGTTCTTTCACCTAATGAGATACTCTAAAATTTATCGATTTCATACTCATTGATTTCTTGTTTCCGTGATGGCTTCAGGTTCCAATATGATTTTTCCTTCCTCGTTAAGTTCTGGAAATATTGTTTGAACTAGAATATTTTCATCTATATTTTCACCTATAACCTTCTTTAAGCATGAAACATGGGAAATAGGGTGCACTTGGGAATATGCAGGAAGCTCCAACTTGTATACCATAGTACCAATCTTTCGCAACAGCTTGTAAGGACCATAATAATTTTGGTGATAATTTATTTATATATTTATTAGCTTTCTTGAAGGACATTACTTTGTATGGTTGTAGCCGTAAGAATACATAGTCTCCTACGTAAAAACTTCTTTTGCTTCGATGTTGATCTTCATGTTGTTTCATTCAATTCTGTGCCAAATTAAGGTTATCCTTTAAGAGTTGGAGAACTTATTTTTGATGCTCAATGTGATCTTCCACTGCTTGAACCTTAGAAATTTATCTTAAATATGATGTGATGGACGATGGATAGTATCCATAAAGTGCGATAAATGGGGTCATTTTTGCTGCAGTATGGAAGGAAGTGTTATACCACCATTCAGCCAGACGTAACCACTTGACCCATTGTGTATGTTTAACAATACAAAGCAATGAAGATATACTTCCAAACATATGTTCACTATCTTAGTTTTCCCATCAAATTGAGGATAATATGATGATCTATGAGCTAATGAGTACAGGAAAAAGAAAATAATTTCATCCAAAAATTTGCTATAGAAATGGGATCCGTGTCACTTACAATAATCTTTGGGTTTCCATGTAGTTTTTGAATTGTTTCCATAAATGAAGTAGCAACTGTAGTGGCTTTAAATGGATGATATAATGCAAAAAATGTGCATACTTGGTAAGTATATCAAATACCACCATGATGATAGTATTTCCTTCGAACTTAGGTAAACCTGTGATAAAATCTATTGAAACCTCCTCCCAACATTGACATGGAATGGATAAAGGTTGTAACAAACTCAGGGTCTTAATTGTCTCAACTCTATTTTGTTGGCAAACCAAATATTCTGCCCCAAAATTTTGAATATCAGCTATAATTCCATCCCAAAAAAAAATCCTTCTTGACCATATGGTAGGTTTTTAAAAATCATGAGTTCCCTCCTAAGGGAGACGTGTAAAATTCCAAAAGAATCTTTTATTTGAGTTAGGAATTATTACAATTATATAAGTGATATTTGTACCATAGCGAATGATTTTTCCAGCTAAATGTTTCATATGTACTGGGATCATGCTGCAACTTTTGAATGAGTGTACACACCTCTTCATCATTCTTCCATTCATCCCTTGCTTCGTTTAACCACTCAGGTTGGATAATAGAAATGGCACAAAGCAATGCTTCCAGATCCTCATCCTTTCTTGAGAGTGCATCTGCAAAAACATTTTTCTTCACTTTTTTGTAGATGATTTCAAATTCATAACCCAACATCTTTGTGACCCATTTTTTTTCCTCTTCTAATTATATTCCAAAAATTATTTAAGACTATCATGATATGTTTTTACCTTGAAGTGTCTTCCCATTAGGTAAGGTCTCCATTTCTTTAGTGCATGTAGTATTTCCAACATTTCCTTCTCGTAAATAGATTTCTGTAAATACTTTCCTTTGATTGGATTGATTTCAAAATAAATGGGTCTTCCTTATTGCATTAAAACCGCACCAATTCCATCTCTAGAGGCATCACATTCCACAATAAAGGTTTTGTAAAGTTTGGTGTAAATAAGGCTAGTGCTTGGCACATTTCCTCTTTAAGATGTTTAAATGCCTTAGTTGATTCTGGAGTGCAAGAAAATACATATTTCTTCAGTAATGATGTTATAGGTGCTGATATTATCCCATAATTCCTAACAAACTTGTGATAATACCCTATTAATCTCGGAAATCCTTGAAGATGTTTTATGGTGGTGGGGATTTTCCATTCCTTAATGGATCTAATTTTGTTAGGGTATACCTTAACACCCTCATGAGATACAATATGGCCCAAATATTCCACCTCCTATACTCCAAAGAGAATTTGGAGGTTTTGGCATATAATTGTTTCTCCTCCAATAGCCCTGTTAACATGTTGAACATGATCCTTCTAAGAATTGTTGTAGATTACTATATCATCAAAAAATACTAACATAAATTTTATAAGACAGGGTTTGAAAATGGAATCCATCAAACCTTTAGATGTGGAAGGTTCATTAGTAAGGCGAAAAGGCATTACCAAAAATTCATAATGATCCTCATGAATTCTGATTTTTGCTTTTAGAATCTCTTCAGTCTTCATTATAATTTGATGATATCCAGAATGAATATCCAACTTGGTGAAGTAAATTGCTCCATGTAATTCATCCGATAATTCATCAAGGAAGGGGATGGGAAATTTTTATTTAATAGTGAGCTTGTTGAGCTCCCTATAATCTGGATGCATACACCATGATCCATCCTTCTTGTGCACAAATACAACTGAAGCAGAGAAATAACTTTAACTAGGTTGAATTATACCAACCTCTAACATTTTTGCAACCATACGTTAAATATCACTCTTTTGGGCATAAGGATATCTGTAAGGTCTGCTGTTTTTAGGAACACTTATTGGAATCAAATGACTTGCATGATCATGATCATGAATATTTGGGAGTCCTTTTGGAGTCTCAAACACCTTGGAATGATTTTCCAAGACTTTTTTCGAGATATGGAGAAATAGATTATTTTGATGTTTGAACCTATAGTGAGCATAATTGTGAAATTACGCCTCTTTGTTCTTTCTTCAGTAGCTTTTTCATGACATTAGAGTCAATTATATTTCCTGAATTCCCTGGGTACTCTGTAATTCAACTTCCTTTCCTTCCGAAAAAAAATTCAAGAAAAGTTCTTGAAAATAAAAAGATATCGTCCCCAAAGATTGCAACCATTAGACTCCTAGTACAACATCAACACCACCCATTGGAATGGATTACATTGGACTATTAAAAACATATTCACCCATGGTTATCTTGATATTATGGCACTTTCGAGAGAAATTTATAGTTCTTCCATTTTCAACCATCACTTGAGACTCTTGTACTCGGTATTGGAAACAATTAAATTCCTTGGCTACCTTGCAATGAATAAAATTATGGGTAGTACCCAAATCAATCAACACTATTACATTTTTCTTCTTGATATGTCCTTCTATCTTGAGAGTTTGAGGAGTGGTAATTCCTACCAATGCAATACAAGTTATGGTCGGATTCATTTCTTATTTATCTAGGTTTTGTTCCTACTGTATAGCATCTTATTATCAAGTTTCTTGTTCCTTTTCTTCCTCCTTTTCACAATCTATGTAAAATAATTTATTTTGAGCACACTTATGACATTTAGTTTATTTTCTATCAAAACTATAGAAAATCTCTCTTACTATTTTTTCTTCCAATTTTTGTGGTGTCAACCTTGTAGATTGTGGAAGTCTGGGAGTACCAACACTTAAATCTTTGTAGTTGTGAGTGGTAGGCTTCCTTGTCACCATAATTTTGCTTTCAATTTTTCTTGACAACCTGAATTCCTTCTCCAATGAATTAGGTTCTCAAAGGTGAACCTCATGTTGGATAATATTATTTAAATTCCCTACGAAGACATAAATCTTGTGCTCCTTTGGAATATCATTTACCCTTATATTCAATTTTTGGAAATCATCAATGTGTTCCAACATTGAATCCTTTTGTTTCAGATGTATCAATTGGCTAAATAAGGTGTTTCTCTTTGTATCATCTTAATGCGCTATCAGTTCCTCTGTAAAAAATGATCAAGTGAATATTTGTTTAAGAGATAAAAGCCATTGATACCATAGAAATATAATGGGTTCTAAATATAAACTTTCAATGCATACCTTTTGTGTGTTTTTCCCATTATGGAGATCAAAATATTTCTCCATCTATAGTATCCATGTTACATGATCCTTGCCATCAAACTTCCTCATATTGATATTTGGAACATGGTGGGTCTTAAATCCAATGTTAGAGTCTATGAAATCATGATTAACATTTATTTTTTTCTCATCATGAGTTTCCTCTACTACCTTTTTTCCATTATGAAGCTTTTCTTGTAGAAACTTTGTCAAACCTTCCATGTAATTCTTCAAATCTTACATTTTTCCTTTCAATTTTTCTTGTATACCATCGATCGTAGCTTCCATTCCATTCTTCAACCCATTCATGTCATCCTTTAATCCATCTATGTCTTCTTTAAAACACCCATGTCACCTTTTAGTTCATTTTTGGTTGTTTTGTGTGAGCGCGAAATTTGTTGCATTTGGTCTTGTAATTTTGAGATATCATGCTGCAATTATTCCTCTTCATGTGTCATACTAGAGATTTCTAAGGGCTTAATGGGTGTGGAATTATTTTTTATAGGAATGATAGAGAAAAATACATATATAAATGCTTCAATATGCCCTTGGAATCACTTCAAACTAATTTTTTAGACAAATCTTATGCAAATTGTTTAAAACAATACACACATATTTCTTCCTTTTAGGAGCTCGATCTTTAAACTATTGCAACTCTATACTTTATGATCTACAATATATGAAATTAATTCCTTCAGTAGCCCTCCGATTCTTCTTTCCAATGGCATGGGTAAAACCTAATTTGGATTCTTCAAGGTAAAGATATGCCCAAACTCCCACAATGGCCTAATTATGGATTGGTTCATTAGAGAGAACTTGTATGACATGCCATGTGTCACTGTTTTGGCCTTCGGCCATAAAATTAATAGACATAAAACCACCACCCTGCACTTTCTGCCACATTTTACAGAATTCAAATCCGGTGTCTAAAATGAAATTTATGGAAATTTTACCTCAGTAACCTGTTTGAGATGAAATTATGTAGCCTACAAGAACCATAACTTCCTCAGATCATATCTCCAATAATATAGTGAACCAAGATCCAAAATATTTACACAAAGTGCCTCTAGATTTCGGCTTCTCATGGTAATTATTTTAGATTTTTAACATTCGTAGAAAAACAATTATAGCCAAAATGCTAAGATGGCTTGTTTCCGCAGTGAAACCCTAGAATCTAAAGCTCTCATATCAAATGTTATGAAACTATCTCGCAAATAGAAGAAAATATATATATATCAACGAATTAGAAACCAACCTCTTTGAGGGGGAAACCTCCTTTACATTACATAAATGAACAATTCTTGGATGATACAAATGATAAAACTTACCTTCTATATATAGGAGTCTAAGGGGTCACAATATAACAATATGGGAACTACATGGGCACACGAATAAAAACAATGGTGCTACACTAACAATAAAAATAAGCGGATACATTAGTATTATAGGGATCTAACACAAAGTTAGTTCTATTAAATTTGGGAAAGGAATCAATTTTGTAACTCCAAATCCATACTGTGACCATGGAGGTTACATTAACTGAAAAAAACACCTCCCATTGACCCTAGAAGATGCCGAGTTGGTGGTAGGGAGACTTACAAATCAACACCCACCATTGTGTATTGCACTGTATTACCTTGTGATACTCCTGGTTGACGTTTTGGTTACTTTGGTTTGTTCCCCATTAATTTAGTATTGTCACTACTTTGATTTTCTTTACTACCATCCCTAATTCCTTTTCTTATTATAATTGTATGCAACAGACTGTTATAAGACTTTTCCTCTTAAATCAGTGATGGGAATAGGGGTTCTGGGTTTGACATAAATTATGGACTAAGCAAGGTCATTGGATACATTGGATATTCCTATCATAGAATAAGATAACAATTTTATTGCTTATTCTTTCTATTACATTCTATTATCACTCTAATAATTCTCTAAGTTGTGATATTCTTTATTTTAGTTTGAGAACATCAGAGGAAACATCAAACCTAATTTTAAACTCTAGTATCTACCCTTCCTAGGGTTCAGAGAGGACTCTCTCTATAAGATTTAAATTTATTTTTAAATATGATTTTAGGCTATTTATAAGGGACTATTTGGTTTTGAGATTTGGTTTGATTAGTGGGAAAAATAACTTACTAAGATGGCTAGTAATAGGTCTAGTTTCCATTGGGCATATGGAGTCAATGTGTCAAGAAGACAACTGAATATCAAGGTCAAAAGACAAATATTTTCAGGGCAAGATAGACAAGTCACTACAGATTTTTGAAGGTTGATTGGTGAAGTGGTTTAATCAGGATAAAGAGCAGTTAAGAATTCTTTGATCCAGATAAGGAAGGAGAAGACAAAGGTCGTTCGAAAGAGGGAGAAATTAAGCGTTCCCTACTCTAGAAATCACCAGAAAAAATATAAATGATAAATAGTTCAAGACAGAGTGCTTTTAACAAATTCTGTAATAATATTCCTGATTTATCATTCAAATTTAGAACACATATATAGATGCATTTAAAACATAATATGATAAACAATGACAGTATAAAGTACTTCACTTCAATGGCTCATCACATGAATCCTAAAATATGATGCTTTATGGTTTTGATCGAGTCTGCTACTTGAACTTGCTACAAGAAACCCTTCAGGTACAACAAAAATGACTATAGAAAACTTCAGAAATTTATTCCACACTCAATACTTCAAAAGATGAAGTATTTATACAAAAAATATTACAAAATATCCTAGAATAGTCCTAGGAATGTTTTTTGGAAATAAAATATCTCTTTACAGAAAAATAGTTATAGCTGCTTAACAACTTGCAAGTTCTCCTACTTATTCAAATAAAATAGAAATGATGTTTAGATTTGGGTGTAGCTGGCTGTTGTGTTGTCTTCAACGCTGGCAAAAATATCTTCAATTCTATTTTGAAGTTTTATCTCTCATCTAATACTCTTTAACTGATACTCTTTAAACCATCGGATACTCTTTTAACCTAATGTTGGACTGTTTTACTGCTCTAAAGTTTTTTTTTACTGTTTAAAATGGTAACTCTATTTCTTCATTCTCTTTCTCTGCAATTTAACTTCTACAATAAATTAGTGAGCTTTTCCCATAATTCTTCATCTGGGATTTTGACCTTTTTTAACTTCATAAAGTTCTCATCTGCCTCTATGTATCTAACAAAGGTTGGTTTGACCACAAATAGATGTTTTATCTCATGATGTAAATAAAATAAGTCTTCAAAGCTTTTATGCAGAACTTTACCTGTAGGAATTCCCTGTCCTTTTGATTTATTTACCTACTCTTTTGCATGATCTCTTATCTTTTTGTTGTAGTCTTCTTGTGGCATCAGTTTATCATTAAGAACAAGAATATTTGGCAAACCTTTTTGTATTAAAATCTCAAACTTAACCATAAATATAGTTATGGCTATGTTCATATTTCCACACTTCTCTTCCAGTTGTTTCATCAAGTTTTTCTTTGAAATTACTTTTCTTACCTCAAGAATTTCTTTTGTTCTGTCAGTAATTTCTATTTCATCCAATTCTTGATTTTTTTTAGTATTGAGAAATTGATTATTTCCAAGGCTTCTTTAGGCTTGGTGCCTAATTCATCCTTTTTTTTATGAATCTCCTCTCTAGCTGCCTGTAGTAAAAATAAGATGATGGACTCAAAATAAGATGATGGACTCGGTAAATTAATTGAATAACTGAAATATTGCAGATCTTCCTCACACTCTTCCACAACGGCCACGGGAAATACGAGAAAACACTCGACTCGCCTTAAAATACCGACTTACAGTGATCTTGGAAAAAACTGTCCTCAGACAGGTGGCCCAACAGGCTTCAGTATTAATTCAAATAATATGTTACATACCACGTTATGCTTCAGAGTAGAGCCTTATTGTCTCTGATCTCTTAGAGCATGAATACAAACACTCTTTCACAAAAACACTCAAAAGCACTCTCAAACACATGATGATCCTAACACAAACACACACACACTTATATAGAATATGAGAAGAATTGAGGGTCCTTTTCAGGCATTACTAGCCCAGACGGTGTCTACTCAATATTCTCGAGTACAATAATTAAATTAAAACACACTACCAAGGACCTTTTAGTTCTCGGTCACTGTCAAAATCATTATCATGGTTAGGTTCACTGATTTCGGATGAAGATGAGGGATCCTTTTGGTTTTCCCAAGAGATATGATTTATCCATTCCAAGTACGCAGATTCCCATTAATAATCTGTCTGGTCTTGAGCATCTTGATATAGGTCCACGAAAATGGTTGCTTTATCCTCGGATACCTTTTCTTTACCTTTCTCTGTAGCTGCTTTTCCTTTAGTGGAGATTGTAGAAGATTCTTCTTTTTGTGGAGCTCATGATGATTGTCCTATATCAAAATTTATCGTATCTGTCGTAACATAGAGATTCTTCTGTGGAAAGATATATTTATCATCAGATTTCTGCCACCTATTGACATACGCCATTGGGTCTATCTCTATGTCTAGGAAAAAATATTTCTTGCTTCTACGGAATTTAGGCATTGATAGGACTGGCATCTCCACTCCGTCCAATAATTCCCATTTGAAAATTTGAAACATGCTGACAAAGCGTTGTATTGCACATTGGATCCAGTGTTTGCATGTATGATTGATCTTTGTCTTTTGTTGCCATCCTAACTCAAAAATCATGGACGAACATAATTTAGTTGACAAAAATAAAATTATCAAACATACTACATCATTAGTCCAATTTCTGACCATAACAGTAATAGTAACCAATGCCCTCTGATTAATCAACAATTTAATTATTTTTATCCTTCCTTGACAGTCTTCAAGTTTTTTAATCAGGGAAAATTTGTCGGGCAGCTTGAGTTTATGAAACTCTTTCAACCAAAGAGTTAAATTCTTTATTTCTTCAACATTGTCAGCTAACACAGATTCATCAATCCTTTCTGGTCCATAAATTTGTGCGAAAGGATTTGGAACAATAGGATTTCTAAATTCTATACTCTGATAATCCCATGGAGTAGAGAAGGTTCTCAAATAGTACAATGTTATCATAACACATTGAGATGCTCTAATATGTGGTTTCTTCTTGCAACAACCATATCTAATTTCCCAGTCAACACAAGGTTCAAACAATTCATACTGAGGGAAAGAATCTATACCGACAAAATTTTCATCATTTCTTTTTAGGAAGGCAACATCAATTTCTTCAAACAGATCAGGAATTCTTAAAGACTTCAAAAATCTCTGAACTCCTTCAGTCATGTTTATTTCATCTAAATCCAACATCTTGGCTGAAGTATAAACTGCAAAAGAGAAATCTACACCACCAATAATTTGGTAATAGTTCAAAGTCTGTAAGATTTTGATCATTTCCGCAGTGTATGTCCTTGACTAGTAGTCATCCAAAGTTTTAAAATAAAGTTTTACTTTCATATTGGGCAAAGGATAAACTTTTACCAGTTCTTCATCTAAACCCAATAAAATTCCAAAATTCTTAGACTGCCATGCTTGACATCTTTATATCCACTGATTTCTTTGTATTCGAAGTCCAACAATTTTCTTAATTTCTTCGGCCACATCATCAAGAACTAATTCAAGAATCTTAAACCTTTTGACAAAAGTTTCAAAATTATCATCTGCAGCAGTCTTACCTGGAAGAATAAACAATTTAGTTCTTCTTACTCCACTATAAGCTTTGTTCATGTCTCTGGTAAGAGCATCAGCCAAATAGTTAGAAATACCTGGAACCCATTCCACATCAAAATCATACATCTGAAACCAAATATGCCATGCCAATAATCTTCCTCTTGCGAGTTGTTTTGATATCTTTGCTGATAAGAAATACTTAAAATTCATAGAAGCGGTTCTTATCAGAAATTTGGCAGGGGCTAAATATAACTCAAATTTTTGAATACCATTAAAAATGGCGAGGGTCTCTTTTTCAGCCGTGAAATAATTTTTCTGGTGAGGCTGAAACTCACCTGATGCATATGCACACAAAATTTCTTCTCTTGTATCCTCCTTTTGTTCAAAAAGGATTGCGGCCCAAAAAAGAATTAGAGGCATCGGTTTGAAGGATTAAAAATCCGTTACCTAGAGGCTTGAGCTCTGGCATATTTTTGCAATCATCTTTTAAAATTCTGACTGCTGCGGTGGCTTCTGGTGACCAACCATAATTCAAATGTTGTCGAATTGGAGCAGTCTTCTCAGAGAGGCGAGGAATGTATTTATGTACATAATTGAGCACGCATAAAAATCTCTGGATCATATTTGTATCTATGAGCTTATCAGAAAACTCGGAGAGCTTTGTGAGGACATGCGGCTGCATCTAAATTTTTCCATTAATAACATGAATTCCCAAAAAATCTATACTATCTTCAAAGAGAACCATTTATTTTCAGAAAGAAAAATACCGTTCTTTCTGGCTTCATCTAGAAATATCTGCAAATGCTTCATATGGTCTTCAAGATTTTGGCTATGAATCAATATATCATCAATATATACAACAATGAAATCATATTTACCAAAAATAAAATCCATGCGCCTTTGAAAGAAGGCAGGCGCATTCTTCAAACCAAAAGGAACAACTTTCCACTGAAAGAATCCTGCGGGACAAGTGAAAGCAGTCTTATGACGATCTTCTTCTTTGATTTGGATTTGGTAATAGCCAGACTTCATGTCGAATTTACTGAAGATCTTACTATGCTGAATCTTTTGCATAATTGTTTCCTGGCGAGGTAAAGGATAATTGAAGCTCTTGGTGATAGCATTCAAAGGTTTGTAATTTATCACCATTCTAGCTTTACCTCTTACTATTTCAGAATGATTTCTTACCAGGAAAGCAGAACATGAATAATGATAATTACTTGGTTCAATCAATTGAAGATTTAGAAGTTCTTCAATCTGCTTTCTAATTTCCTTTTCATCACTTGGAGTACAGGGTATAAGTTTTCCTTTGAACCCATTGTCATGAAGAGTAATGATCTCTTGTTGGGGACTCTCTATACTCCAAAAAGCTTGAGGATTTTCAGAACAATTTTTTAACAATTCATCAAAAATAACAACTTGTGCTGGAGACCAATCTGTATATCGATTTTCTTTTTGCTTAGTTTTATTATGACTCCTTTATTCATAGATCTGTAGCACTTCTTGCTAATTTTTAGAGTCATTTTGAGGTCTTCTGACACCTACTTTCTTTTGGCTATTTTCTCTTCGTGCTTCTGAATTAGCCATATTTAATCTTGGGACTGAAATTTCCTTTTTCTTGATGTTGAAGATAACTTTATCTTCACTGATAGTAACTGGTAATACATAATTGATAAAAGGCATTCCAAGAAACAAACTAGCAGATGTGTCATAATGCTGAACAACAGAAAAATTTACAATACTCCCCCCAATTTTTAAAGAGACATTGTCCACATAATGGGTGAGATTTACAGATCCACCAATGGTCTCAGAAATAAGGATGTTCTGCAAAGGTTTCCATAAACCTTTGAACAAATAAGGGCGAGCTAAATTATTAGAACCGCCGGTGTCGATAAAGGCATCGACATTAATCCACTCACCTTTGACTTGAACTTCAACGAGAATGTACAAAAGATTGTTAATTTTAACAATATTTTTGAGGAATGAAATTTCTTCAGTATTAACATATGTTGGGGCTGGTAAAGATGAGGACTGAGAAACTGTCTTCTGATAAGGGCAAAAAGAATTCAAAGTGGGTAATGGAGACAAGGAATTTAAAATGGGAGCTGAATTATTTTCACCAATATCTGTAGAAATAGAGAGCGAGGGAACAACAGAGACAATACCATCTGAAAGATATTCAGATGTTTCATCAGTATAATCATCAGAACTAAACTCATCACTGTAATGCAATTCATTGTCTTCATAGCATTCAGCATCATCATAACATCTATTCTTTTTTTGACAGGTATCTGGAACGGACTCAGAATCAGAGAGGGAAGCATCAGTTAGAATATATACATCTGATACTTCATCTTGAGAGTCAACAAGTGACCAGTTATCAACTAAATCATCAATCTCAATGCAAGCTTTTAACTTATTAGATGAACTCTTGGGACATTTGCGGGAAAAGTGTCCTTCTTGCTTGCAGATGAAACATGCATTGTCCTTTCGTGGTTGCCTATGTTTTTTCAAATATTTAAATTTTTGGAAAGGCCTTCTGGGGTTGGCTACTCTTTTGGGCTTGAATTTTCCATACCTTTTTTATTTTATTTTCTTGAATGGAGTCCATGGCAAAACAGAACGACAAACATCAAGACCTGGAGAAAACTCTTGAGCTTTATTTTTCCAACAGAGATATTTGACTTTTTCTTGGCATCTAAACAAAAGATCTATCCAGTAGGTTTGTTCAATCTTCTTTCCTTGGACTTCAAGATCTTTCATAATTAAATCTCCTAGATTACTAGGTAGCTTAGAAAAAATGAAATTTTCTGAACAGAATCATTAGTCAGATTGGCTTTATAAATTTTTGCCATGTAATCATTGCCAAACTGATCTAGGAACTTAATATCTTTTAGTTCCATCATTGCTAAGTCTGTGATGATCTGTTTCTTTTCATCTGCCGGTTTTGGAACAAACTGGGTTTTGAGTAGTAGTTCTAAAGTGGCTAGGCCTGAGGCAGCAACATTCATTCTTTCTTCTTCTGGTGGTCCCATCCACCAGTCATAGACAATGCCAGCCATGCGTTTTTCAGCAAGGGCAAAAATAGAAATATTATCTAACTTAGAAACAACTTGCATTTGATAAAGAGCACCAATCCATACTCTTATGGATTCAGCTGGATTTGATGATTTATTTAAATCCAGAACATAACCAGTGGAATTGGTAGCAAACAAATCTTCTTCGACCCGTGGGTACTTTGGGATTTCTTTAAAGACATGAGCTTTTTGGAGAGAAGGTAAAATAAAAGATGGAAACTTGGAAGCAGCATTTTCTAGAGTAGAAATTTCACTCTTTGGTTTCTGAAAGTTTAAAGGCTGAATTGGCTCTAGTTTTCTTTCAGAAGCTTGAGCAGTAGATTCTACTCCACTTTCTTCTTGCTTTTCATCTGCATCCCAATAGTTAGGAGTATCCATGGAAATAGAGAATATGGGAGATTTATTTTCTCTACGTTTCCTTTCTTTTTTCTTCTTCTCTTTTGCTTCTCTTATGTGCTTTTCTTCTTGTTGTTCATCATGGAGAAGCTTAAGATTTTGGAGAATTAGCTCAGTCTCGGAGCCAAGATCATCTAGAACATCTTCGGCATGTGCACACCAAGTAGTAAGATAATTACCTATCTGGTAGGTCTGATCTAATTCATTGGTATTGTTGGCATTATGCTCGATCAGGGGAGCACAGTCAGCTCTAGTGGTCGGATGTTTAGACATAGAAGAGGTGGTGCAAAATTTTGTCTTGGGAGGCCATTTCCCACCTTTTACAAAACGACGATTGGCATATTTCCATTCTTCAATAGGAGCAAAAGGAACATGTGAAATACGATGCATTTTATTTACAGCAAGAAAAGGTTTAGACTCTGGTATATTCAACTCATTAGAGGCTAAAATAGGTTCAGAGGGAAAGAATTCTTCAATTGGAGGCATGTCAACTCTTCTGGAGAAAGAGGCTTCATTGGTAGAAACAGGAACAACATATCTACGTGGTCTGACAAGAGGTCTAGGAATTTCTGGTTTAGGAGGAATAAGCTTTACATGGCCATCCGAGATAGCAATTCTTTTGAGTTTAGACTCTGGCTTCTTGTCATCAACAATAGACTTATATTGGAAATACCAATTGTTAGGAAGTTCAGTGGGATCATAAAGAACACCTTCAACTTGGGCATTGGAAAGACCAACAGTCACACAGTCTTTTAAGACAAGTTGTTTTAACTTTGGATGAGCAGTATTAGTCAACTGGAAGGAAGTTTGAACTAATACAGAAAGATAATCACTATCCTCTGCCATTTGGAGACCTTGAACTCCAACCATCAATTTCCAACAGTATTTCAAATGAACATCAGTAAGGCTTATAGAATAATCAGGGAAAATAGTACCATATTGACAGCCTGTTGACAGATTACCCATAATAGTTCCCATTCGAGCATGGTCATAACTCTGGTGTCGGGTATCAAAAACTTCAGCAATACAGGGAGTGTTTAACCCATGACGGAATAAAGGAGCAAGACCAATACGAATACCCCCAAAATGAAGATAGTTATACTTCTTATCTTTGGCATACTGTTTAAATTTCTTAATCTCGTCGTCAACAAATAGATTCAAAGCTACTATTTGGACAGATGGACCAGAAATCTTAATAGTGACTTCTACTTCTTTCAAAAAATATTTTTTCTTAAAAACATAAGACAAGTGAAGTTTATAGACGTCAGTCGCATGAAGCGACGGAGGATTCCAATTTTCAGGATTATCTATAGACTCATGAGTTTCATTCAGATCCTCAGACTCAACAGTTCGAGATGCAACTTCATTAATAATCTTACGATCTATGGATGAGAAAGAGCGTAACAGATTTTCCATAACAGAATCGAGAACAGGGCTCTGATACCAAATAATATGATGGACTCAAAATAAGATGATGGACTCAGTAACTTACTTGAATAACTAAAATATTGCAGAGCTTCCTCACACTCTTCCACAACGGGCATGGGAAATATGAGAACACACTCGACTCCTAGTCCTTTTGCTCATAAATTACCTATATTGATGGCCAAATATCATTGATGGATTCTTTCTCAGCATTGACAATAGCTCTTAGATCAGGGGAATAACGGGTTTGACATAGTCTAATGACTTCAGGACACTGCAAGTGTGGGGAACTACATATTTGGGTATATTAGAGTCCCAAATTTGTACTTCATCTGCCTGATCTAAAAATTTTTCAAGACTCCAGCAGTGGAGATCCAAAAGATTAAATTCAATGATTGGATCAGTTATTTTGTAATAAACATCATCTAAGGGTGTATTCTCAATATCTACAATGGGAGGTTGTAGTGGATTTATAACAATGGTGCTTTTTGAAGCCATTTATGGGTTGGTTTCTGATAATTTTTCCTTTTGAATGTTAAAAAACTCTATTTTTAGGCTTTCTATACTCTTCTGTAAGCTTAAGCTGTTTACAGAAGGTATTTTTTGGTATAACAGAGATGTTTTTAAACAGATAAAGGTGAATTTGGCTTTCTTCTATTTTAAATATTCAAATTTTCTCCAAAATCACTCTTTAGACCTTCTTATAGACTCAGAAATGTATAACAAGGGTTTTCAGCTGATTTTTTGGGTAAAACAGGACTAAAACAGTTTTATTCAAGAAGAGAAGGGTTTTAAGTATTTTCAAAGGCTTATTTGGATCAATTTAGAAGTTCTTTATGTTGGAATATTGTCATTGATGGCAAAGGCATTGGCTACAAAGGAGCATCTGATCAAAAGAACAAAGGAAGTATCGGTTGATCAAAATAACAGAGGAAGTATCGGTCAAGGAGAAAAATTGGAAAATTGTCTGGAACAATGAAACATGGTATGGAAACTGTACATTGGTGCTTATGGAACCGGAATGGAGCATGAAGATGTTGGAAATATGATGCAGAGTGTTGTCCTTGATGGCAACCCACTGAATGAAGATGAAGACATGCGACTGTTGACATGTGTTGTCCTTGATGGCAATCCACCTGATGAAGTTATGCTTGACTTGATGGACTTAGTAAATGATGTAAATCTGATATGATGTTTGTTAGCAATATGATGCTAAGAGTTGTCCTTGAAAGGCAACCCACTTGATGAAGATGATGACAATCCTCTTGATGAAGTTGTGCTTACTAGAATATGTTCTTGATGAGCTAAATATGATGTATCTACAGTGTGTACAGAAGGCAATGAAGAAAGGATTTCAGCATGTGCTAATTCTATGATGAAAAAGAGTATGTCTCTAGGTATACGCGGATTGGCCTAGGGGAAGTCGCGTATGCACGCGGAAAAGAACGTGCCAAGTCGCGTATGGGCTAAAGCGCTCTAAAAGTGCAAAACCAGGGGTAATCACCATGGTATTGACCCATTGTATTGGGTAATGATTCGTCTAAATGACCCCATCCAGGAATACCATCGGAAGTAATGTAGTTTTGGGCTCATGGTATTGTTTTGGCTCATGGTATTGAAAAGGGGCTCATGGTATTGAAAAAGGGTAAACCTATATAAAGAGAAGAAATTCATTGTGCAAATCATGAGTGTGGGAGCAAGATGTCTGAGCTTGAATGAATACTTCTCTATGAAGTATATCTGTATGGAAAGGGTAAAGGCTTGATAATAGATCTGAATCTATGATGCACCTATGAAGAAATGATGAAGCGGAATATCTAGATCTGGAATGTATTTGTATCTGCTAGATCTGTTTATGGAAGGCTTAGATCTGAGATGACGCGAACATCTGTCTGAAGTAAAAGGGTAAATCTGAACTGAATATCTGATCTGAAGAAGTATGCTTCTCTATAATGGTTGAAGATCTATACGCTAGTTCGCCACAGAGGAAGCGCGTATATACGCGGCTTCGCTGAAGAGAAAGCGCGTATGCGCAATGAAATGAGCTCTGTAATATGTACAGAGGTATACGCTGGTTTATGTGGACGGAAGCGCGTATATACGTGACATCAGAGAAAGAAAAGCGCATATGAAAACTAGGGTTTGCTGAAGCAAGGGGTATGAAATATCTGATCTGTTCTGCTGTGTTTCTGCTATCTGATCTGTGTTGATATGTATCTGTTGGTGATGTATGTTTGTGCTTAAAAGTATGGAAAGGGTCCAGTATGAAAATATGATGAAATGTGGCCTGCAAGTGGTGTTCTATTGAAGTTGTTGGATACAGTGTGAAAATTGATGAAACGTGGTCCAAGGTGGTGCTGAAGGTTGTAGCCTTCAGTCAGGGGGTTGTAGCTCCCTTCCAGGTGAGGCTGGTAAACGAGATCGGGGGTCGTAGCTCCCTTCCAAGAGAGGCTGGTAAACGAGTCAGGGGGTTGGAGCTCCCTTCCAGGAGAGGCTGGTAAACGAGCGCAGGTGGGTGCCTGCGTGCTGGTCAAGTCTGCGCCAGCACATATGTTGTAAGATGTTTTCTTTATAATAAAATATTGAAGGCTGAGAAACGGCAGCGGTGGTTTTCTCCCGACTTGGGTTTCCACCTAAAAATCCTGGTGTTCATGTATGATGCTTTGTGTGATGGTTTATTCTGTTCTTACTGCACATGTTTACTGTTTATTAAACATCTGATGAATGAATGATGGAATGATATAAGTGAAGAATTAATGACATAATTAGATCTATGTGTATACGCGAGTTTCATAAAGGGTATCCGCGTATATACGCGAGTCTGTATCAGGAAAGTAGCGTATGGGTTTTAGAAGCAAGAAAAAGTAAAATTTTTGAATATGCAGTAAATACTGATTCACCCCCCCTCTCAGTATTTTTCCCAACAATTGGTATCAGAGCAGGTTCTTCTACAGAAGCTTGATCGCTTGAAGGAGATCCGTCGCAATGGGAAGTCTTGAAGGAGTAATGTCTCTAAAGCCACCTCTATTCAATGGAAGCAATATGATATTCTAGAAGGTACGAACAAAAGCATATCTGCAAAGTCTTGGTGCAGAAGTATGGGCAATCGTGGAAGAAGGCTATCAATATCCGGCAAGTATTCCTACTGATGCAGCTGAAAGGAAGAAGTATGAAATCAATGCCAAAGCAGTGAATGTCTTATTAGGAAGCATGTCTGAATCAGAATTTGCTAAAGTGATGCAACTACATTCAGCAAAAGAAATATGGGACAAAATCATTTTGAGCTATGAAGGAGATACAAAGGTAAAAAGTGCAAAACTCCAAACTCTTAGAATTGAATATGAAAATTTGAAGATGCATAGTGATGAGAGTGTTGCCAGTTTCTTTCTTCGTCTGGATGATATTGTAAATCGAATGAGAAATTTGGGTGAAACTATAACTGATACTACTCTGGTGGAAAAGGTCTTAAGATCCTTGACTTCAAAATTTGACTCTAAAGTTTCAGCTATTGAAGAAAGGCAAGATCTGCAAACCTTTCTATTGTTCAATTGCATGGTATTCTGATTGCTTTTGAAATGAGACAAGGAGGTCCTTCCCAAATCAGAGAAGCTGCTTTTAAGGCATCTACAAAAGGAAAGGAAAAGGAAGTTGTCAAAGAATCCAACTATATATCCGATGAAGAAGAAGCGAATTTCGTGAGAAAGCTCCAACTAGGTACTGGAAGATTCAAAGGTAAGCTTCCCTTCAAATGTTTTGAGTGTGGAAAAGTTGGTCACTATGCTGCTAAATGTCCTTATATAGAAAAGCATGGTAAAGGGAAACAATTTGAAAAGAGAAAGAGTTATTATGCAAAAGAAGATGATGATGAAGTGTCCAGTGAAGATGAAGAAGATTCTGACCATGATCTGAAAGTGCTCATGGAAAAGAAGCAAAAGAAGAAGGTTACTCAAGGAAAGGAGATACCTCAGAAATCATGTATAGAAAAAATTGAAGAAGATGAAACAGATTCTGACGAAGCTCTACAAGTGCACATGGCAAAGAAGAAAAAGAAGAAGGCTACTCGTAACAAGGAGATCTCTCAGAAAACATGGTTAGCAGAAATTGAAGAAGATGAATCAGATAGTGATTGGGGTCATCCTTTGCATGATCTTGATGGTACAAACAATAATGAAGTTTGTGAAAGTAGTGTTTTGGAAATAGAGAAAGCTCTCAAGATCAAAGATGAAGAACAACAAAGAGCAATTGATAAGAAAGATTCTATCAACAAAGAGATGATCTCTCAAATGAAAGAACAAATAGAAATGTTGAATGGTCAGGTGGACAAGTATCAAAATCGTATTAAAGAACTAGAAACAGAAATCAACAATCTAAATGCAGATCTCGAAAAATCAAGCAAGAAGAATGAAGGACTTGAAGCTGCAATCATCTTTCTACAAACAGATCTTGAAGCATCAAACAAGAAGAATGAAGAACCTCTGTCATTTGAAAAGGAAGGCCTTGAAGCAGAAATCATCTCTCTCAAAGAAGATCTGGAAAAATCAAATAAGAAGAATGAAGAGCTACAACAAACATGTGAAGGAAACGAAGATTGGTTGAAAGAAGAGATTCTAAATCTGAAGGATCAAGTTGAAGATGGAAGAAGAAAAGAAGAAAGCATGACAAAGCAATGTCAAGACTTGGAGGTTGAGGTAAACATTCTCAAAGGAAAATTAGAAGAAAAGGTTAAACTTTTGAGGTTTCATGATAGTACTAATATTCTGAACAATATTCTGAGTAATCAAAGGTCTCCTGCTATCAAACATGGTCTTGGTTTCCATGAAACTGTTAAAGGAGAATCTAGCTCACAAGGAAGTGCAAAAAATTCAGAAGATGTCAATGCAAAACCTGATGTGTTGAAAGAAACAAAAGATCAACCAACATTCATGAATTCTCGAAGGAATTCATTCAAGAACGTTGAATGTTTTAAATGTCATAATTATGGGCATGTTGCAGCAAATTGCAGAAGCAGAACAATTCAGCCACAAACAAACAGGTTCTACTCAGAAAGGTACTCTAGTAGCTTCAAGGGATATTGTTTTTCATGTAACAAGTATGGACATAAAGCAGCTGATTGTAAAAGGAGGAAGATTAGAAATACTCATTGTGATTCTTATGCTTATTTCTCTGGACACATGAGATGTTATTCTTGTAACAAGTATGGACATGTAGAAAAGGAATGCAGGTTGAACAGATCTGAGAAAGTGGACAATTTTCAGCACACAGTTAGGAAGTTCAAGCAAATTTGGAAAAAGAAGGAGGACCAATCAGAAACGTATGGAATTCTGACCCTACTGCAGTCATCCGCTTCTGAAGCTTACTTCTCTGATTGACTGCAGGAATGATGTGGGATACATTATGAGATTTAGTAATGTATCGTCACAAGGGAAGCAATGCATGATGACTCTCATGGTTGATTTGATTATTCTGGTTATGTTTACTTCTGACAGCACATCTGATGTGGAAAGGACAGGTACAGGAGGTACAAACTCAGGAGGAAATGAAGGAAGATGAATATTTTCTATGCTTCACTTTCCATACGCGGGTTATATTAACAAAATTCGCGTATACACGCGAGTTACAGCAGACACAGTCGCGTATTTATTAATGATAAAAGAATTTATCTGAAAGCTGAAGATCTGGAGCAGAGGTTCAGGGGGAGCATCAGTCTGACTGCTGATGATTGCACTGTTAGCATTATTCTGGTTATAATCATGATAATGAAATGATACATGCGTTCTTGTGTTGAAGATTATGGATGAAGCCTGGTTGCTTTATGATGAAGAGCATTCGTTGTTGAGATGAAAGTCTTATAATTCAGAAATGAGGACAGATCATGTAGAGATGGTATTCAGGATTGCACAAGTTAAGCAATAGCACTGGTTTAGGGGGAGTAGCAGGATGATGATTGCATTGTTGGCAATATAATTTCTTATTCTTTGGTCTTTATGATACTCATGCTCAAATGATGATAACTTGGTACATGGACTATTATGATGAGTTTTTGAACCCTGGTTGCTTATAAGTATCTTGTGTGCTCACACATGGATGAGTTGGATGTCGTTTGATTCAGAAATAAATCATGCAGAGTTTGCTACTATGGTTGAGAGATCTTTTGCCTACATATGTTACTTCATGTTAAATCTTGAAGATCATGGTGATGTTGGACCACATGGATGATTTCTTGACACCTATGTGAAGATGTTGTTCTGATATGAGAATCTCTCTTGGAAAGATTGTATTGATGCTGCAAAGAATCTGAAGGCTTGATTACTATTGTGCTGATGCTACAACCATTGGATGACGCTTGAAGACACCACTACATTGTTCTATCTATCTGTAGTCCAGGGAAGCATTCAAATATCTCAGAAAGAAGCTGAACACTGTCTTTGCCTCACAGAGAATCAGATCTGGTTGAAATTTAGAAGATGGCATTGGATACACGAGGTTCATGAAACACAGTCACGTATATACGCGAGTTCCTGCACAGAAAACCGCGTATGTCTGATTGCTGACAATTTTTTCTTGGAGTCAGCTCTTTTCAGCACAGCTGCAGTGCTGTTTGGTATCTCTGATACTGTTTGGTATCTCTGATACTGTTTGGTATCTCTGGTGGTGTTCCAGTTCTCATAATTATGTTTCTAATGTTTTGATAAATATGCCTTGATGATTTGTTGGTGATGAAAGTGTTCAGGATGCACAAACTAAGGGGGAGCCTTAGTCATTTGGAAAGGATGCTTGGATGCACAAATTCAGGGGGAGCATTGGCTTTACTGAGTATAATGCTTTGTTGGCATTATGGTGGTTCTGAAATATGTTCTCTTTCTTGAGGACTTTCTGGTGTTGGTTATGAAAAGTCATATTTGTAGTTTGATGAAAAGGTCTTGTTGACCCATGTTGTAAAATTGTAATATTCAGTCATGTAAGGACTTGTCAATTTTGTAAACCCACTTGGTTGGGTAGCTGAGTCAAATGTGTAAACTCACTTGGTTGGGTACTTGAGTCTCATATGTAAATCCACTTGGTTGGATATTTGATGTAAGTATGAGTCTTTGGTGATAGGTAGAGTCATGTACTTCATTGAAAATATGTTTGAAGATTCAGCATGAACTCAGGGGGAGCTTGGTCACTTCAGTACATATCAGATCTGCCGAACGCTTCTTCTACATGAGGAGAAAAGGGGGTGAGTGTGTTGGTTTTTGATCCGCCCGTTGCCCTTGATGTCAAAGGGGGAGAGTGTGTTGGTTTTGATGTGTTGGTTTTGATCCGATGGTTTTGCCCTTTGCCCTTGATGTCAAAGGGGGAGAGTGATATGGTGTTTGAATGAAGAGACAGAATGGTGTCAAATATTTGGGAGAGTGACATGGTGTCATTGTATTCTTAATGTATCTATCTGTTGTGGTAACCAAACACCATCGTGGTTGCCATCAAGTCCAAAGGGGGAGATTGTTGGAAATATGATGCAGAGTGTTGTCCTTGATGGCAACCCACTAAATGAAGATGAAGACATGCGACCATTGACATGTGTTGTCCTTGATGGCAAACCACCTGATGAAGTTATTCTTGACTTGATGGACTTGGTAAATGATGTAAATCTGATGTGTCTACAGAGTAGGAGTTGTCCTTGAAAGGCAACCCACTTGATGAAGATGATGACAATCCACTTGATTAAGTTGTGCTTGCTAGAATATGTTCTTGATGAGCTAAATATGATGTATCTACTGTGTACAGAAGGCAGTGAAGAAAAGAAGTCAGCATGTGCTCAATCTTGATGAAAAGAGTATGTCTCTAGGTATACGCGGATCTGTCTAGGGGAAGTCGCGTATGCACGCGGAAAAGAACGTTCCAAGTCGCGTATGGGAAAAAGCGTTCTAAAAGTGCAAAACCAGGGGTAATCACAATGGTATTGACCCATTGTATTGGGTAATGTTCCGCCTAATTGACCCCGTCCAGGAATACCATCGGATGTAATGTGGTTTTGGGGTCATGGTATTGAAAAAGGGGCTCATGGTATTGAAAAGGGTAAACCTATATAAGGAGAAGAAATTCATTGTGCAAATCATGAGTGTGGGAGCAAGATGTCTGAGCTTGAATGAATACTTCTCTATGAAGTATATATGAATGGAAAGGGTAAAGGTTTGATAATAGATCTGAATCTATGTTGCACCTATGAAGAAATGATGAAGCGGAAGATCTAGATCTGAAATGTGTTTGTATCTGCTAGATCTGTTTATGGAAGGCTTAGATCTGAAATAAGGCGAACATCTGTCTGAAGTAAAAGGGTAAATCTGAACTAAATATCTGATCTAAAGAAGTATGCTGCTCTATAATTATTGAAGATCTATACGCTACTTCGCCGCAGAGGAAGCGCGTATATACGCGGCTTCGCTGAAGAGAAAGCGCGTATGCGCAATGAAATATGTACTGAGGTATATGCTGGTTTATGTGGACAGAAGCGCGTATATACGCGACATCAGTGAAGGAAAAGCGCGTATGCAAACTAGGGTTTGCTGAACCAAGGGGTATGAAATATCTGATCTGTTCTGCTGTGTTTCTGCTATCTGATCTGTGTAGATAAGTATCTGTTGGTGATGTATGTTTGTGCTTAAAAGTAATGAAAGGGTCTGGAAATATGATGAAATGTGGCCTGCAAGTGTTTTTCTATTGAAGTTGTTGGATCTAGTGTGAAAATTGATGAAACGTGGTCCAAGGTGGTGCTGAGGGTTGTAGCCTTCAGTCAGGGGGTCGTAGCTCCCTTCCAGGTGAGGCTGGTAAATGAGATCGGAGAATTCGTAGCTCCCTTCCCGAGGTGTTGTTGGTAAACGGAGAGTCGGGGGGTTGGAGCTCCTTCCGAGAGAGGGCCCGGTAAACGAGCGCAGGTGGGTGCCTGCGTGCTGGTAGAGTCTGCACCAGCACATATGTTGTAAGATTTTTTCTCTATAATAAAATATTGAAGGCTGAGCAACTGCAGCGGTGGTTTTCTCCCGACTTGAGTTTCCACCTAAAAATCCTGGTGTTCGTGTGTGATTGTTTACTGTGCTCTTACTGTTCATGTTTACTATTTATTAAACATCTGATGAATGAATGATGGAATGATTTAAGTGAAGATATAATAACATAATTAGATATCTGTGTATACGCTAGTTTCATAAAGGGTATCCGCGTATATACGCGAGTCTGTATCAGGAAAGTAGCGTATGGGTTTTAGAGCATGAAAAAGTAAAAAGTTTTGAATATGCAGTAAATACTGATTCACCCCCCCCCCCCTCTCAGTATTTTTCCCAACAGAAGAGGCGGAACGACGAATTTAAGGTCACAACGGAATCTGGTGTCAAGCCTCAATAAACAAAATGATGGGTTAATCTGTTGATAAAGAGCGCAAGCGATGTCACATTAAATAAGTCAATTTACAATAATCAAGCAGGGGGAGTGGAACCTTGAGCGAAGAAGGTGGAAACTTGCGAGAGGAACAGTAACGGCGATTTCCGGTTTTTATCGCACTGCTCTCGTCAGCAAGTATTTCCTAGTGAGGAGTGATTCCATAGAATGCTCGACACGCGTCCCTGTACGACTTCACAAAACCACTTTTCCCCGTGCGCCATCGCGCATTATACTTCGACCCAATATGCCTAGCGATATCATTGAGTGTCGTTGATCTGGGAAGGGGTGATCAGATAGTTGTCATTTGTTGAAGGTGCGCGGAGATTAACACAGGTATGGCGGGCCATCGCACGCTAACGATTGGTTTTGGAGGTTGAGCGATATGCATATACACCGTTGATCTAGAAGTTTGCTGATATAACGATGATCGAACGCTGGACTTATGCAAAGTTTACCTATGGTACCATGCGCATCTTTGATTGGCTATTGACTATATTTGTGGGTCCAGGGTCAAAGGTTTACCATATTATTTGGAAGAATTAAAATGCGAAGGGTTAAATTTAATTCTAAAGTTCTGTTCAAAATTATTTATTTATCAATTTATTTAAATTGATAAATAAAATTAAAATAAAAGATCAAAAGCCCCATGGGATAAAATAAAAGGAATATTGTCAGCGGTTCGTGGTTTTAACCCATGGTTTTAATAAAGGGAAAAATATATAAGGAGAATAAAAATAAATAACGGTGTGTGCATTGTAAGGGTTGTGAACAAGCAATTTCTAAAAGGAATATTTGTATGGGCGAGCTCTAGTCTTAACTGATAAATCTGAAACTACGATGCACCCATGGATAGAATGATCTGACGATGATAAATCTCTGGTTTGTGTGAGAATATAGAAAGTAAATAAAACTGGTGACCGGCAATGTATGTCATATGGAAACTGGTGGATCCAGTATGAAAATTGATGAAACGTGGTCTAAAGTAGTGCTGAAGGTTGAAGCCTTCAGAAAGGGGGTTGTAGCTCCCTTCCAGTGATAGCTGGTAAACGAGAGAAGGTTGTAGCCTTCTGCAGGTGGGTGCCTGTGTGCTGGTATAAGTCTGCACCAACATATATTGTAAGAAGTCTTCTCTATAATAAATATTGAAAACTGAGATTACAGCAGTGGTGGTTTTCTCCCGAATTGGGTTTCCACCTTAAATCTTGGTGTTCATATGTGTTGATGGTTTGTTATGTTATTTTTGTTCATGCTTAATGCTTATCTGATTCAATGCTCTAAGTAAAGACGTAATAAGATATCAGGTCATACCTGTTGGATGCAGTACTGTAACATATGTTTTTAAGAGAAAGAAAAGAAAAATTGTCCAGCCTTAAATACTGATTCACCCCCCTCTCAGTATTTTTCCCAACAATTGGTTTCAGAGCCGGTCCTTCTGAAAAATCTTAGCCGCTAGAAGGAAGATCAAGAAAGATGAGAAATCAAGATGGAATAGCATCTATCAGGCCTCCTATTTTTAACGGAAACAATTTAATCTTCTAGAAAAAAAGGATGAGATCCTATCTTCAGTCTCTGGGAGTAGAGGTATGGGCAATTTTTGAACAAGGATATCAATACCCAGCTGTAGTACCAACAGATCCAATAGAAAGAAAGAACTATGAAACGAATGCAAAGGTGATCAATGCTCTATTGGGAAGTCTAACTGAATCTGAATTTGTCAAATCCATGCAGCTGAATATAGCCAAGACAATATGGGACAAAATCATTCTAAGTTATGAAGGTGATGCAAAGGTGAAAAGTGCTAAAATTCAAACTCTCAGAATTCAATATGAGAATCTAAAAATGGATAATGAAGAAAGAATTGCAAATTTCTTTTTACGACTTGATGATATTGTAAATCGTATGAGAAATCTAAGAGAAACAATAACCGAATCTACCTTGGTTGATAAAGTCTTAAGATCACTAACAACAAAATTTGAGTCAAAAGTTTCTGCCCTTGAAGAAAAATAGGATCTTCAAAATCTTACTGTGGTGCAACTTCATGGCTCACTAACTGCATATGAAATGAGAAGAGGAGTACCTTCTGAAGTCAAAGAAGCAGTCTTTAGAACTTCTACAAAAGGGAAGGAAGTACAAAAAACATAAGGATTAGGATATATCTCAGAAGAAGATGAGATAAACTTTGTAAAGAAACTTCAACTTGGCACAGGACGGTTCAGAGGTAAGCTTCCTTTCAAATGTTTTGATTGTGGAAGAGTTGGTCATTATGCTGCTAAGTGTCCTTATAAATAAACACATAAAAAAGGGAAGTAGCAAAAGTAATAAGAATCGTTTTAGCACTAGAAAGAGTTACTACACTCATGAAGATAGTGATGGGTTATCTGATAGTGAGGAAGAATGTGAACAAGACCTTAGACTTCTCATGGCATTTGAAAAAGAATCTAGAGAAGAAAAATATACTTTTGTGGATGCTCTAGAAGATAGTGATTTTCTTGATGAAAACATTAAACTCAAGACTTTCTTAGAAGAAAATAAAATAATCATAGAAACTCTGAAAAATCAGCTTGAAGAAAAGGAGAAACACAATGAGAAATTAGAGTGTGAGCTAGTAAGTCTAAGAAAAGAACTTGAGAAAGTAAAAACTCTGAATCTTAGATTTACTAAAGGATCTGAAACATTAGATGAGATTATCAAGGTACAACGTTTTCCTCTTATAAAGACAGGTCTTGGATATATTGGAGAATCTTCTCAGGTTTCAGCACCAAATTATCTAAAAGCTGTTACAGCTGGTCTACAACATGCTACCACTCAGCAAGGGAATAAAGAATCTTTACAGATAAAGCATGATCATCTCAATTCAAAGAACACTAACAGGAATGTATTTCAAAGAAACACCAATCAACAAGTAAATTCATATAGAAGATTTTATGATCGCAGAAATTTCTTCTTCAATGGACAATGTTTCTCATGTCACAATTTTGGTCATAAAGTTGTTCAATGTGTTGCATATAAAACCATCATGACAAGAGAAGCAAGAAAGAAAAGGATTGATATTGAAACAAAGAAGAATACTTATAACAACTTTTCTCCTCTTCAAAATGAAGTTGAATGTGATTATTGCAATAACTTTGGCCATGAAGAATCTGAATGCAGGAGAAAAGTTCAGCCAAAAGAACATGTACCTTCAAGCTCAAAAGTATGGAAAAAGAAGGAATTACAAGATGAAAATTGTGGCATAGCGTTATTTGCAGAAGATGAAGAAAACCAATGGTACATTGATAGTGGATGCTCAAGACACATGACAGGTGATAAAGACAAGCTTCCTGCAGATAGTACTCTAGAAAAAAAAATGTTACGTTTGGGAATGATACTCCTGCGGTCATTAAGGGAAAAGGGTCTATTTTTCTAAAAGAAAAGGTGAAAGCTAATGAATTCATGTATGTGGATGGATTAAAACATAATTTGTTAAGTGTAAGTCAAATGTGTGATCAAGGAACTGAAGTTGTCTTTAGTTCAAAATAATGTGTGGTACGTGATCTTGATACAGGTAAAGCAATTATAAAAGGAAAAATAACTCCAAACAACCTGTATATATTGAAGAACCCCAAAGAACAATGTTATTTGAGTAAATCTTCAGAAAATTTGCTATGGCATAGAATTTTGGGGCATCTGAGCTTCTCTCAAATCAACAAATCAAGCAGACTTAAAGCTGTTCGTGGTCTTCCCAATATTACTCTACCTGAAAATATCTTTTGCAAATCTTGCCAATTCGGTAAGAAAACCAGGGTACAATTTAATGCCAAGGAAGGATCATCAATTAAGCCTCTTGAACTCATTCATACTGACATATGTGGAACTATGAGGAAAAAGTCACCACATGGTGAAGAATACTATATCTTATTCATTGATGATTTCTCTAGAATGTGTTGGATTGGGCTACTTAAACACAAAGATGAAGCATTTGAGAAATTTTAGATCTTCAAAGCACTAGTTGAGAATGAATTAGATCTAAAAATCAAGTGTCTCAGATATGATCGAGGAGGAGAATACACATCCAATGAATTTCTTGAATTCTATGAAAAACATGGCATAAAAAGAAAATTCTCTATAGTTGGCACTCCACAACATAATGGTGTTGCAGAAAGAATGAACAGAACAATTCAACAAATGGCTAGAGCTATGCTTGATGATTCCGGAACGCCTGACACATTTTGGGGAGAAGCAACACATACAGCCGCAAACATTCTCAACAAAGCACATGTTCGTGTAAATAGTGATAAAACTCCATATGAACTCTGGTATGGTAATCCTCCCACCATAAAGCATTTTAGAATTTTTGGGAGCAAATGCTTTATCAAGAATAATGATGAAAAAATTGGCAAGTTTGAACCCAGAGCAGATGAAGGAATATTTCTTGGTTACTCCTCTAGGAGTAAGGCATATAAATGTTACAATAAAAGACTTCGAAATATTGTTGAATGTATTGATGTTGTTATTGATGAGTCTCCTGCAGCTCCAAAAGAAGAAAAGCAAACAACAGATGAAGATGATGAGGACACATATCCTTCTACATCAAATAGTAATGATACAAACAGTGCACCCAGTGAAGAACCTGAAGAGGAGTTGTCTGAAAATGCTCCATCTAGATATGTTCAAAAGAATCATCTAGAATCTCAAATTTTGGGAGAAAAGGGATCAAGTGTACAAACAAGAAGGACTCTTGTGGGATCTTCTAGCAATCTGGCATTTCTATCCACTATTGAACCTCACAGTGTCAGTCAATCTAGCAAAGATGAATGTTGGATTCAAGCCATGAATGAAGAGCTTGATCAAATTGAAAAGAATCACACTTGGGAATTAGTACCAAGGCCTCATGACAAAAATGTCATTGGAACTAAATGGATATTCAAAAACAAGTTCAATGAGAATGGGGATGTTATAAGAAATAAAGCTAGACTTGTGTGCAAAGGGTATGCTCAACAAGAAGGTATATACTTTGAAGAAACCTTTGGTCCTGTAGCCAGACTTGAAGCCATAAGAATGTTTCTTGCTTTTTCAAGATTCCAACAAATCAAAGTTTATCAAATGGATGTTAAATCTACTTTTCTCAATGGTGATCTAGAAGAAGAAGTTTATATAGAACAACCAGAAGGATTCATTTTGGGAAATGATGAAAAACTTGTTTGTAGACTTAAAAAGGCTCTATATGGTCTCAAACAAGCTCCAAGGGCATGGTACTATCGTCTTGACAAATATCTTCATCAACAAGGACTTTCAAAAGGGTCTGCTGATAGAAAATTATACACAAAAACTGAAAATGCCAAACTATTGATTGTGGTTGTATATGTTGATGATATCATTTTTGGAAGTAATAAAGAGTCTATGAGTCAGAAATTTGCTTCTGATATGCAACAAGAATTTTAAATGTCTTTGCTTGCGGAACTAACATTCTTTCTTGGCTTGCAAGTGCAACAAGCAACAGATGGCATATTCTTGTCACAAGAAAAATATCTCAAGCAAATCCTGAAGAAGTATGGCATGGAAGACTGCAAACCTGTAAGTACACCAATGATAACCGAATGTAATCTTAGTTCTAATGATGATTCCCCCATGGTGAATCAACCTGAATACATATCTATGATAGGAAGTCTACTTTATCTCACTGGGACTAGACCAGACATCATGCATGCAGTTGGGATTGCTGGAAAATTCCAAGCTAATCCAAAAGAGTCTCATCTTCAGCCTGTAAAAAGAATATTCAAATATCTACAAGGAACTCAAGACTTTGGAATATGGTATCCAAAGAATGCTGATCTTACTCTTCATGCATACACTGATGCAGATTGGGCTGGAAGTGTTGATGATCAGAAAAGCACCAGTGGTGGTGCATTCTATATGGGGCCTCGGTTAGTATCTTGGTTCAGCAAGAAGAAAAGCTCCATTGCCTTATCTATAGCAGAAGCAGAATATGTGGCCGTTGCATCATGTTGCACTCAACTTATCTGGATGATGCAAACCCTACAAGACTTTCAAATCAAATGCTCACCTCCTATCTCCATTATGTGTGATAATACAAGTGCTATCAGTATCTCAAAGAATCATGTTATGCATTCCAAGACCAAGCACATTCCCATCAAATATCACTTCTTACGTGAACAAGTGCTTGAACAAAAGGTGAAATTGGAGTATGTTTCCTCCAAAGAACAAGTAGCTGATATATTTACCAAACCTCTACCCAGGGAAGCGTCCGATTATCTCAGACAGAAACTGGGAGTAGTCTCTTCCATGCAGAGGATCAGGTCTACTTAAACACAGAAGATTAAATTGGTTAAGAGGTGATGTTAGGCATCTTTGAATGCACAGGCTCAGGGGGAGCATTGGTCATATGAAAAGGATGAACTGTTGTTTGATGATGCAGCATGATCTCAGGGGGAGCATGGTATTGTTGGTACAAAGGATCTCGATCAACCCTTTGCCATTGATATCAAAGGGGGAGGAAAAGCAAAGAAGGGCTTCTAGAAGATAAATATAGAAAGAGTATTACAGAGGAACCATATTGCCATCAATGCCAAAGGGGGAGATTGTTGGAATATTTTCATTGAGGGCAAAGGCATTGGCTACAAAGGAGCATCTGATCAAAAGAACAGAGGAAGTATCGGTTGATCAAAAGAACAGAGGAAGTATCGGTCAAGGAGCAGAAACAAGCAAAAGAGGAGATATGTTGGAAAATTTCCTGGAACAATGAAACATGGTATGTCAACTATACATTGGTGCTTATGGAACTGGAATGGAGCATGAAGAGGTGGAATGACGAATTTAAGGTCACAAAGGAATCTGGTGTCAAGCCTCAATAAAAAAAATGATGGGTTAATCTGTTGATAAAGAGTGCAAGCGATGTCACAGTAAATAAGTTAATTTACAATAATCAAGCAGGGGGAGTGGAACCTTGAGTGAAGAAGGCAGAACCTTGCGAGAGGAACAGTAACGGTGGTTTCCGGTTTTTATGGCACTGCTCTCGTTGGGAAAGTGGTATTTCCTGGTGAGGAGCGATTCCATATAATGCTCGACACGCGTCCCTATACGACTTCACAAAACCACTTTTCACCATGCGCCATCGCGCGTTATACATCGACCCAGGATGCCCAGCGATATCATTGAGCGCTGTTGATTTGGGAAGGGGTCATCGGACGGTTATCATTTGTTGAAGGTGCGTGGAGATTAACACAGGTACGGCGGGCCATCGCACGTTAACGATCGGTATTGGAGGTCGAGCGATATGCATATATTTCGTTGATCTGGAAGTTTTCTAATCTAACGGTGATCGAACGTTGGACTTATGTGAAGTTTACCTATGGTACCATGTGCATATTTTATTGGCTATTGACTATATTTGTGGGCCCAGGGTCAAATGTTTACCATATTATTTGGAAGAATTAAAATGCGAAGGGTTAACTTTAATTCTAAAGTTTTGTTCAAAATTATTTATTTATCAATTTCTTTAAATTGATAAATAAAATTAAAATAAAAGATCAAAAGCCCTGTGGGATAAACTAAAAGGAATACTGTCAGGAGTTCGTGGTTTTAACCCATGGTTTTAATAAAGGGAAAACTATATAAGGAGAAGAAAAATAAAGAACGGTGTGTGCATTGTAAGGGTTGTGAACGAACAATTTCTAAAAGGAATATCTGTATGGGCGAGCTCTGGTCTTAATTGATAAATCTGAAACTACGATGCACCCATGGATAGAATGATCTGACGATGATAAATCTCTAGTTTGTGTGAGTATATAGAAAGTAAATAAAACTGGTGACTGGCAATGTATGTCATACGGAAACTGGTGGATCCAGTATGAAAATTGATGAAACATGGTCTACAGTAGTGCTGAAGGTCGAAGCCTTCAGAAAGGGGGTTGTAGCTCCCTTCCAGTGATAGCTAGTAAATGAGAGAAGGTTGTAGCCTTCTGCAGGTGGGTGCCTATGTGCTAGTATAAGTCTACACCAACATATATTGTAAGAAGTCTTCTCTATAATAAATATTGAAAACTGAGATTACAGCAGCGGTGGTTTTCTCCCGAATTGGGTTTCCACCTTAAATCCTGGTGTTCATATGTGTTGATGGTTTGTTCTATTATTTCTGTTCATGCTTAGTGCTTATCTGATGCAATTCTTTAAGTAAAGACATAATAAGATATCAGGTCATACCTGTTGGATGCAGTACTGTAACATATGTTTTTAAGAGAAAGAAAAGAAAAAAAATTCAGCCTTAAATACCAATTAACCCCCCTCTCAGTATTTTTCCCAACACTTTAAGATCTGCAAAAGTCTTGGTTCCTTCGATTTTGTTTTAAAACAGGTTACAATGTCAAAACTGTGATTATATGAGGGTTTCTACAACAAATATATTCTTTGAAGGAAAATAAAGGCGTTTCTATGCGTAGAAAAGCTTTACAAGGATCAAATTCACATAAAACTCTTTTCAAATGATGGGAAGGCTACTTTCTTTGAAGAATACATGTTTTTCAGGTATTTCTGCTTGAAATAGGGTTTCTGAGGTGTCTGGATGCTTTCGAAAGCTGTTGAAGTCCTTGGAGGCCGATTGGAATCTTTAAGCGATCACAACAATGATTTTATTGGTTTTTAGGGTTCTTTGGGCATGAAAATAGGGCTATGGCATCTTTTCTTCAGTTAGAAATGGTTTAAACGAGTAGAGAATGCAGAAAGAGGTTTAAACTGTGCGTATATGAAGTTTTAAAGAGATTTTAGGTTTAAATAGTGTTTTTCAGTCAATGTGGGTCAAGTTAGATCAGAAGCATTTTGGCGTCAGGGAGTAGAATACTTCCAAGCGGTTATTGCACGATGAGAAGGCGGTAAATGGTTTCATTCCAGAGGATGCGATCCAATATTTTTTCGCCACGTGGAGGAGAGAGAATAGGGTAATACAGCCCATTTCGCAATTGTAAAATGGATTGTAGACCATCCTTTTGAAAATGCGATATTACATATGGTTCGTAGGGTCAGGTTAATGAGATGCGAACAGTTGAGATCTGACGATGGATTTGCTCGGCGTATGGGGTGTGGGGCCTGGGATATTTATATGTCGCGGGGTTAATTTATACGTTTAAAACATAGTTTTAAAGGTATAAACCAATGTATTAATGGGATATGTGGAATACATGATTTACACAGCAAATAAGGAATATGCAGGTGTTTGGCGATCATAGGGCGGGTTTAAATAAATATATATGTTTTAACCTATGGGGGCGGGATATGTCACACGGGGTAATATAACCATAGGTTAATATTATTAAAGTGGGTTTTGGGGTATTTAAATAAATGAATTAATATATCTACGGGGAGAGTATTTATAAGGAGTTAATAAAATAAATTAAATGTTAATATGAAAATGAAAGATTGAAAATGCATATAAACACTAGGTAAAGTGAATTTTAAGGGTTTTTTGGCACATTTTTCATAATGATGGCCCCATTTTACACTTATACTTAGGATAAAATATCATTTTGTAGGTTTTTGAATGTTTTTGTATGAAATGAGATTTGTTAAGGGGGGTTTTTACTTTCCCTAAGAAAAAAGATGTTTTAACTTAGAAAAGGGATTTTATCTTAGGAGAAGGGGTGAAATTTGAGGAAAAAGGGTTTTATGAAGGGAATATAGTACTTATTTCCAATCAATAATTAAGCCTTGGGTATGGTCCCAACAAAAGTCATAGAAATGCTCTGAGCCTTTATGACTGAAAGTTTTGAATACTGGAATATTGTGGGGGAGAGGAAATTAGTAATTTGCCGGATGATGTTTGTCCATTCTTTGTAAAACTGCTTTCTACCTACCTATCATTATTCTAACATTTTTTCATTATTTTCATAGGTGCATTTGAGCTTACAACCCTAAATCCATTTTTCTTTTAAAGCAGAAAACTATCTAATTCTAACCTTATTTCATTTGAGGGCTCATATTAAACTGTTGAGTTCCTCATTTATTATTTAACTATCTATTGATTTGTCAATTTTAAAAATTTTGACATATCTTTATTCTCTATCTAAAACATAAAATTTAAAGCATGAAAAATTTAATATTAAACTATTTAACTCATCATGGATTATGGCATTTTGAACAAGCTGCACATAATCATTATTTTTTTAGTAAAAGTAAAAAGTAGTGGCATTTTGACTTGCACACTTTCAGGTCTTATTCTTATCCTCTTTCTATTTTTGGGGTCCATTTTGTATTCTTATTTATCTTTTCTTTTGAAGTCCTTTGATTTTTCTTTTAAGACTTTTACCCTCTTTTCATTTTTTTATTTTTATTATATGGGAAAACAACTTGTAGAAAGAAAGGTATGTACATATTTACAAGACTATCAAATTCAATTCAAAAATTATGAACCCTAACAATGGCTCCGCATGGGGATGGCATTTCCTGGTGAAATGTCAAGAACTTTGAGACTAGTAGCCTTTGAGTTTTGGCTATGATGACCTTCAAAATGTCTTCTAAGCATCTGCAATTATTCATATTTATGATATTTTACCTTCCAAAGCTTAGGGCCTTCTCTTTGGGCTTCAAATTTGATAGGAAAACATCCAATCCAATCTAAAAATCCACAATGTTATATACAATGAGTAAATTAAAATAATCAACTATCTGTTATTTCTGATGAGTAGTAATGCTTCAGCATTCTACCATTGACAGGCCCACCTAGTAGATCTGATCCATCCATATCCTTCAAAAGGAAAGCATTATTACCTTCGTAACCATAGATAACATAAGGTCCTTTCAATAGGAAATCAAATTTCCCATGTTTACATTTCTCTTCTCTCCTTGAATCCCACTTTAGAACTTTGTCACCAATGTAGAAATCATCTTCTTTACTCTTTTTGTCGAAAATTTTCTTTATTTTATCTTCGATAACTTGAGAATTAAGATAAACCTCTTCTCTTGTTTGCTACAACTGAATTGTTTGGTTAATCGTTCTTTGAATGTCATTGGTCTCAACTTGTAATTCTTGGCTTATTTTCATTACTGGTACTCCTAAGGAAGATGGAAAAATAACATCCATCCCATAAACAAGTTGGTAAGGGGATGTACCAATAGATTTCTTGGTGGTAAGTCTATCTACCCATAAGGCATTAACTAACCTCTTGTTCCAAGTTTTCTTATTATCTTCAAGTAAATTTTTGATAATGTTCACAAGGCTTTTGTTTGAAGACTCAACAAGGCCATTACCTTGAGGGTAATATGCAGTAGAATGGCCAAGGGTAATATGGTATTTATGGAAAAAATCAATGATATTTTTGGATTTGAATGTTGCTGCATTGTCAGTAATAGTATTTTGGGGGCATCCAAATCTTGAAAGTATATTGTTTTCTAGGAAGGATATAATAACAATGTCAGTGGCTTGCCTAGATGGTATGGCTTCTATCCAATTAGTAAAATAGTCAGTGGCTGTCAGAATCCACTTGTGTTGAGCTGAGGATGGAGGGTGAATTTCACCAATGAATTTAAGACCCCATTGTTGAAAAGGCATTTTTGTTGAGATTGGTTTTAAGGGCAGGGGTAAAATATTTTTATTTCCTTAAAATATTTGACACTTGTGACAGGAGGTCACATACCTTTTTACATCTGAAAACAAGGTAGGGCAGTAAAAATCAGCCCTGAAAATCTTTTCTGCAGTAGTCTTCCAGTAGAGGTGTCCTCCACAATCACCTACATGAAATTCTTCTAAACCTTTGTCAACTTCTTCTTTAAGCAAACAATTTAATAAAATCCCACCTTGATCTTTACAAAATAATGCATTGTCTATGATACAAAATCTTATTGCCTTTAATTTCAAAAACATAACTTCTCTTCTTGATAATCCAGGAGGAGCTTGTAAATTTAGTAATACAAATATAATATCTACATACCATGGTTAGTCTGAAAAGGTTTCACTGATCTCTGGAGTCACCATCTCTTCCTGATCATCTATTTGGGTAATAAAGTTAATGTCTAAATCATGACAATTAGATTCAGCCATGAGTTTGGCTAAATCCTGACCTTTTATGAGTTTTGTGGGTTTTATCTCTATGTCATATTCCAAAATTATGGCAATCCACTTGCCTCTTTTACCATCAGGACCATTCTGTGTCATAATGTCCTTTACAACTGCATTTGGAACATAAGAAATGATGTGTGAATAAAAAATGTACACCCTAAAGTCTTTTATAGCCTTCACTAATGCTAGTGCTTGCTTTTCCATTATATTGTACTTTAAAGTGGCATCTCTGAGTGTTTTGCTAAAGAAAGAAATAGGCTGCTCATAGCCCTGGTCATTTTTTTGTAGTAAAACTGCAGCAACGGTGTGTTCTGAAGCAAATGAAAAAATAATAAAATATTTTTTAAAGTTAGGACTTATAAGGACTGGTGTTTTGGTTAAGGCTTGTTTTATGGATTCAAATGACTGCTTGGCCTCAATAGTCCATTTCAGTACTGAGTCTTTTTTCAGCATACTGTTTAGTTCTCTAATTATCTCAGCTAAATTTGAGATGAATCTTCTTAAAAAATTAATTTTACCAAGAAACGTTTGTAACTCTTTAATGCTCCTAGGAGGACTAATGTTAAGAATGGCCTCTATTTTGGCAACGTCTATCCTAATTCCATCTTTATATATGATATTTCCTAGTAATTTAACCTCTTCTAGTTTAAATAAACTCTTCTTGGGATTTAGAGAGATGCGAAATTTTCTGCATTTAAGAAAGACTTGTTTAAGATGATCCAAATGTTCATTATCAGTTTTTTAAAATATAGTGATGTCATCTAAATAAATTACAAGAAAGTCATGAATTTCCTTTACAAAGACTATATCCATGGCTCTTTGAAAATTTGCTCCTGCATTCATTAACCCAAAAGGAATTTTTACATACATAAAAGTGCCCCAAGGAGTAGTGAAAGCAGTTTTGGCTTGGTCTTCTGGTTGGACTAGAATTTGGTTATACCTTGAAAATCCATCTAACAGTGAAATCCTAGAAGAACCAACTACCCTCTGTAGAATGTGATCCATTTTTTGTAGAGGGTAATTATCTTTTAAGGATACTTTATTTAAATTTCTGAAATCAACACACAGTCTAATTTCCCTTGTCTTTTTCCTAGAGGGAACTATATTAGAAACCCAATCAGAATATCTAATTGGTGCAATAATTTGGGCCTCATATATTCTTTTGACTTCTTTTTCATTTAAAGGAATCAACACAAGGTTAAGCCTTCTTAGTTTTTGTTTAAAAGGTTTTTTAGCCTCTTTAATAGGGATTTTATGTTGTATTATGCTGGTGTCATAGGATTTTAAGTCCTCATAACTCCAGGAAAATACATCCTGAAATTCCTTAAAAAGAGCTATGTATTTTACTTTTTCTTCCTTAGGTAAGGCTTTTGAGAGTTTAATCATCTTAGGTTTTAACTCTATTCCTATGTTTACCTCTTTTTTATTGGATCTTACTGGCTCCATTTTAGGTTTTCTTGCAACATCATTAGAGTCAAATAGATCTTCTAGGGGAGCTAACCCTTTAGCTAAAAATTTATATTTGAGATTCAATATATCATATTAATCATCAAATAATTCATCAATCTCTAATTTTTATAAACTATCTATATCTACTTGACTAAATTTAGTGGGCTTAGCAAAATTTAATGTATTTACATCTACATTATTCAAATCAATTTCACTATCTAAGTTCTAATCTACTGTACAGTCTGTATCTATTTTAAAGCCTTGAAATTCTCCTTCATTGTTCATGAAATGATAAATTTGCTCATCCTGTGAAAAAATCTGCTAATATTTAAGATTATATGGAATTATAGGTCTATGTTTAACTTCTGCAGTATATCTATGATTTGGTTGAAATGGCAGGTTACAGGTACTAGCAAATGTTGCTAAGCAGTCAGCCTGTATATTCTGTTTTCTTGGTATTGCTGCAAAATTACATTCCAACAATTATTTAATCATATCTAACATAGTTTCTCTATACTGGCCTAATCTTGGATTATTTACACAATATTCTCCTTTTATTTGTTTCACAATTAATTTTGTCTCCTGAAATTGGCACTCTTTTACCTCCTAATTTCCTAACAATCTACAGTACTAAAATGAGGGCTTCATATTCAACCATGTTATTAGTGCATTTAAAATTAAGTTTGAAAGAATGACCTTCTGCATGATTATTTTCCATATTGGTTATCCAAACTGCTGCTCCTAATCCCAATTTATTAACCGATCCATCAAAATCTAGGTTCCATAATGATTCATGAAAGATATTTTCACTATCTGGTGCTTTGTATTCATGTTTTATTTCAGTACTGTTTTCAATTCCAGTACCAGAGTTACATAAAATGAAAGAATCCATGTCAGCAAGTGTAGTGTAAATAGGATAATTCTTGGTCTTTCCATACTACCAACCATAAATTTCATCAATTTTTCCCTGCAAAGTTTCTTTGGTTGGCCAAAACTGATATTGTTGCATATGACATATCCAATTATAGAGATCCATGTAACTTGGCTCCCCATGAGCGAGATAAGAGAATTCCGTATTTAGGAGGGATATCAGCTACTACAATGTCCATGACTATGATTTTACCAGGATATTGAACTAATGTGATACATAAATCTTTAATAAAACCTAAACATTTCACTTTACTGGAGTCAAATGAAAAGAGATCTTTGTAAGGCCGGGTAATGTCTAAATTCAGAGTTTCCATTATTTATTTTTGCATTAAGTTATGTGAAGCCCCTGAATCTAACATTGCATTATGTAAAATTTGGTCATGTACAGTTAGGCTAATGTAAAATGGTGGAACTGCTCCATCTTGGTGTTTCCCATTAACATCAAGACCAAAGATTAACTCAGGTTGATCATCACTTAAGTTTACTGAATCTTCTCCATCATTAATGTTTAAAGTTTCTATGATAGGTGTTTTGTAAAGATCATGTTTGACCAACTCTATTAAAGGAATTGATATTTTTAATTTTGAAATTTTAGCTTGGATATTAAATGGAGGTTGTGATTTTGCTAGCTGAATTATCTCTTCTTTTGTAACTGTAGTTTGAGTTGGTTTGTCTTCTTTGCCTACAGTTATTTTCTCATTTTCAATTGTTTTATCTTTCTCTATTTGTGTTTCCACTGTCTTATTGTTTTTAGTTTTCTTCTCAGTGACAGTTTGAGAAGAATTAGATGTTTTTATAGTTTTAGTATTTTCAGTAGTTGTTTTAGCAGGAACAACTTTTGGATCAGCTAATTTTGGATCAACAGTAGTGGTTTTGGAGTCTAAAATTGTTGTTTTAGCAGAATTAGTTTTCTTGAAAGTAGCAAATCTTTGAGATTCGGTTGTTTTTGGGACAACATCATCTATTATGTCATCAATCTTGGGACTGGGTAAAATTTTAGGGCTTGAAACTTTTTGGGATGAACTAGAATTTTGCTTGTTTTCCCTAGGGAGAATTTGCAAAACTTTAGGTGTGGGAGCCTCTACTATTTTCTTAGTTTGTGTTTGGGAAGTTTTCTTAATATAGGGCTCTGAATGTTTCTTGCTTCTAAGGTTATATTGTTTATGTACTTCATTGATTGCAAATTCATAACCTTCTTTGTAGTCAAATGATTCACCTGAATCTAATTGAAGTTGTTGCAGCTCAAATAAATCTTGGTCTTCCTGAGTTAGAAAGATAGTGTTATCATCATTTATACCCATAGATTTATGGTGTCTTCATCATCATCATTCTGTTGAGAACTTTCAACATAGTTCTCTTGAAAAGGAGGTCTTATTTTCTGGTCAGGTGTTGATTCTTTAGATTTTCCTTTGTTTATGTTCTTCCTGAAATTAGGATTTCTGATCTAAGGTCCTTGCTGCTGGTTATCCCAATGTGGCTTCCTTTCCATGTTATCTAGCATATCCATCATTCTCTCTAATTTTTTAGCTAATTTATCTATTTTTATATCTGAACTAGAGGCTTCTTCTTTTATGGTTTCTCTTCTTTCATTCCTTAATCTAGCTCTTCTAGCCAATATACTTACCTCTACACTAACCGCATTAGTTTGCATTCTCTCTAAATTTTAAGCATTCCTCTCTCAAAATTGATAAGCTATTTCTGTATCAAATCCATCAGGGAATTTGAGAAGAATATAGTATGGAGTGGGTTTGATATTAGCAGGGATTGAATTATAAACACTATTGTATCTAGTACAGTAATCTTGGACTGTTTCATTAGGAGCTCTTTTCATAGCATCAAATTCAGATAATATTTGAAGTGGATTTTTCTACTTTTCCCATTTATTAATGAATAATCTATGGAAAACTACTAAATCAACAATACTACCAGCATTCAAACCCTTAAACCATTTTTTTACTTTCCAAGTTAATGTTTGAGCAAAGAGTCTCATTTGTACATCAGAATCATCTATTTCATGAAGCTCAAAATAATTTTTCATCTTATTAATATGTTGTTGGGTACTGTAATGAGTGGTTGCATCAAATTGAGGTATTTTACTCTGGTAATCATGAGGCATGTCATGTAACTGTCCTGGAAGGATCAAGGGAGCATGCCTAGCAGCCATGGCTTGAATTTTAGCTTGGCTTGGATGTAAGTTGGAAGTGCTTGGGGCATAACTATAAGTGCTAACTGATGCAGTCAAAGAAGTGGTTGATGCGATTGGAATGTATGATGTTGTACTGGAAAATGTTGTTGAAGAACTAATAGGTGAAGTGGGGATGCCAGAAGATAAAACTGGGATATATGAAGAAGTGCTAGGAAATGAGAATGATGTATTGGAAAATACAAAAGATAAACTAGTGGATGGAGTTGAAGTGGGGAATATGGAAATAATATTCTAAGCTGGAATGGTTGCTTTGGGATAAATAAATCTGTGGAATGAAATGTAGTGGAGATAATTGATGAAGTGACAGTGAATAGGGATGCACCTACAGATTCTAATAGGCTCTAAATGAGAAGTAGATGGCTTAGGATTGTATGCTAATAAAGCAGCTAATTCAAATGAATGCTGAAGAAGAGATTCATCTATTTCCTTAAGTATAATAGCATTTATTGCATCAAGCTTATCATAAACTTCAAAAATATTTGATTCAGAATCTATTGAGACATTTTTCTGCTTACTTTCAAGAAACTAAATAAAATCAAGATCTATAACAGTACTATTTAAGTCACTTTATGATTTATTTCTAAATAAAGAATGTTCAAAATTTAAGTCAAAGTCTATGTCCTGTATACTTAATAACTATTTTGGAAGAGAATTTTCTCTAAATAAGGAAACTTTATTGCCTAATTATTTTACCTGTTTATTCTTTTTCCCAATTCTATCAGGATTGTCTACTATGACAGCAGGTTGTGGATCTGGATTTGATCTGGTATAATAGACTCTTCTAGAAGCCATAATTACAATTTTTTATGAAATTATACTCACAACTTATAAAATAGTCTTAAAGGTGAAAAGATAATGAAAAATATTTCCTTTAAGATCTATTTTAAAACTTGAGGATTGATTAAGTCCCTAGTGGAGTCGCCAGTATGGTATCACTCTAATAATTCTCTAAGTTGTGAGATGTTTTATTTTAGTTTTAGAACATCAGAGGAAACATCAAACATACTTTTAAACTCTAGGATCTAGCCTTCCTAGGGTTTAGAGAGGGCTCTCTCTATAATATTTAACATTGTTTTTAAATATGATTTTAGGCTAGTTATAAGGGAAAATTTGGTTTTGAGATTTTGTTTGATTGGTGGGAAAAATAACTTATTGAGATGGATAGTAATAGGTCTGGTTTCCATTAGGTATATGGAGTCAATGTGTCGAGTAGATAGCTCAAGATCAAGGTAAAAAAGACAAATATTTTCAGGGCAAGACAGACAAGTCAGTAAGGATCTTTGAAGGCTGATTGGTGAAGTGGTTTAATCGAGATAAAGAGTAGCTAAGAATTCTTTGATCCGGATAAGGAATGAGAAGAAAGATGTCATTCGAAACAAGGAGCAATTAAGGTTTCCCTACTTTGGAAATCAGCAGAAAACATATAAATGATTAATATTTCAAGACAACGTGCTTTTAACAAATTCTGTAATAATATTCTTGATTTATCATTCAATTTTAGAACACATATATGGATGAATGTAAAACATAAGAAGATAAACAATGACAGTAGAAAGTAATTCACTTCAATGGATCATCACATGAATCCTATAATATGATGCTTTATGGTTTTGATCCACTCTGCTAGTTGAACTTTCTACAAGAAACTCTTTAGGTACAACAAAAATTACTATAGAAAACTTCATCAATTTATTCCATGCTCAATACTTCAAAAGATGAAGTATTTAGAAAAAAAATATTACAAAATATCCTAGAATAGTCCTAGGAATGTGTTTTGGAAATAAAATATCTCTTTACAAAAAGATAGTGACAGCTTCTTAACAACTTGCAAGTTGTCCTACTTATTCAAATTAAATAGAAATGCTGTTTAGATTTGGGTGTAGCTGGCTGTTATGTTGTCTTCAACGCTGGCAAAAATATCTTCAATTCTATTTTGAAGTCTTATCTCTCATCTGATACTCTTTAACTTATACTCTTTAAACAATCTGATACTCTTTTAGCCTGCTGTTGAACTATTTTACTGCTGTAAAGTCTATTTTTACTGTTTAAAACAATAACTGTGTTTTTTCATCCTCTTTATCTAAATTTTAACTTTTACAGTAAATTAGTGAGCTTTTCCCAAAAATTTTCATTTGGGATTTTGACCTTTTTTAACTTCCTAAAGTTCTCAACTGCCTCTGTGTATCTAACAAAGGTTGGTTTGACCACAAAGAGATGTTTTATCTCATGCTGTAAATAAAATAAGTCTTCAAATATTTTATGCAGAACTATACCTGTAGGAATTCCCTGTTCTTCTGATTTATTTACCTTCTCTTTTGCATGACCTCTGATCTTTTTGTTGTAGTCTTCTTGTGGCATCATTTTATCATTAAGAACAAGAATATTTGGAAAACCTTTTTGTCTTAAAATCTCAAACTTAGCCATAAATCTAGTTATGGCTATGTTCATATTTCCACACTTCTCTTCCAGCTATTTCATCAAGTTTTTCTTTGAAATTAATTTTCTTACCTCAATAATTGTCTCTGTTCTGTCAGTAATTTCCATTTCATCCAATTCTTGCTTGTTTTTAGTATTGAGAAGTTTGATTATTTCCAAGGCTTCTTCAAGCTTGGTGCCTAATTAATCCTTTGTTTTCTGAATCTTCTGTTTAGCTGCCTGTAGTAAATCCTTTTTCTCATAAATTACCTGTATTGATGGCCCAATATCATTGATGGATTCAACAATTTTGGACCATAATTGATTTCTCACATATGACATAGGCTCTTTCAAGGTTAAATAATTTTTTAATTTCTTCAACTCAACATTTAACCTATTAGACCTTTGTTCTTGAGTTTTGGAATTAATTTGGGCTAACTTCTTAGTGTCTTCTAGATTTTTAATCATTTTCTTCAACCTGTTGATTTCAATGTTTTGAATTGACATTTCTTCCATGGCTTTAATGAGTTTACTGGATTCATCTGATTGTTGAGTTGTTGTGGTAGAGGATTCAGTAGTTTAATTAGTGGAAGAAGTCACAGGTACTGCTGTGGCCAGTGGTACTTTTGGTGCTAACTCTTATGCTAGAGTTGAAGGAACTGTTGTTGTTACCACTCGAATTACTGTAGTAACTTCTTGTGCCTTTTCAATTTCTTTTTCATGGACAAGCTTGTCCATATGAATCTCCATTTCCTTCATCTCTGCTATCATTTGCAATATGAGATTCATGTTATCATATTTTCGGTTTGCCTCTTAAACAATTTCCTTAGCTTGTGGATGTTTTGTTTGTGGAAGTTTGAGTTGTTTTCTAAGTGCTGCAATATTAGAATTATTTTTCTTTACCAACTCTCCTGTAGCTTTAATATTCGAAAGGTCATATCTTACTTCAATCACCTGTTCTTCTAAGGACTTGTTTCTAGGGTCTTTAGCATATGAGGATTCTTTTTCAACCCTGATATGATCTCTCATGTTTATCACAGTGTTCTGAAGTTTTTTGGCACTCATTGCCTTTTTTTCCATAGTAGAATATAACATCTCCGAAGTTTGTCTGTGAAATTCAATCTGATCTAATGGATGGATTCTTTCTATAGGTACTTCAAAGTCAACCTTCTTATAATCTGCAGTTGTTTTTGGTGTCTTGACTATTGGTTGAAGTACTGACATTATCAATTTTTTTCTTGAATAATCAAATGCTGACAAAAAACATTTTGGATTCCTCGAGTTTGCTTTAAATAATATGAATCAATCTCATTCTTGATTTCCTCATTATTGGCTTTTATCTGATTATACTTCTCTCTGATGTCTAAGTCTATATCATCTGCTTGCTGTGAGGAAGAAGCTTCCATGCTTTGTTGTTTCTCAATCACCTGTATGTTAGAAGTAGCAGGTTGTTGCTCTTTTTCTATTACTGTTGTAGTCTTCATGTTCTTCTCTAGATTTTCCTCATCTAACACTTCAATTGTCTCTTTTTCTTTGTCCACTAGATTAATCTTTGGTTTCTTATTATACCAGAGATTGAATTTAGTTTCTGTTGTTGTTTCAGTTTTATATGTGCCTTATTCTCTGAATCTCTTTGTGGTTCTGTCTTCTTGATTTACAGTCTTCAAAGTGTGACTAATGTCACCTTGTTTGACTATTTCCATTAATGTATTTTCCAACCATTCTTCTTTATTTGAAAACTCTTCAATTCCAGTCTTTTTATCATGGATGTAAGGGGTTAATTTTTTTTTTACCCTCATCTTACTGAGTATTCCATGAGGGTCATAGTTCCATAAGAAACTCTCACTAAACTTGTATTCCAGCAACTGTTTTGCGGCCTCTATACCTGCTTCCCTGTGATTGCATATGAAAGGTCCCACCTGGTTTTTCAACTTGAATTGAGTCTTCTTTCTGGAAGCCAAATAGTTTACAGAATCAGAGTTTAGGATTTGTCTTATGTATTCCAATGCAAACACTCTCATTGGCACATACTTTGGTAGTTTATAGGGCAAGAGGTTTGACCCATAGACTGTAATTTCTATATGGTTCTGATATAGGTACCAATCTCCAGTTCTTCTTTTCTCTGATAGCTATATAATTTTCTTAATTTCAAGACTTATCCTTCGTTGTACACTGTTTGTAAGAATATTAATCAATGGGTGAAAAAAAGATTCTACGAAATCTACATAATTAAATTCAGTGGAATCTTTTCTGATTAAAGAAATCCAAAAAATGACTGACAATGGATCTCCCTCTACGTCCAACTTTTGAAGGTCTATTGGGAATTTATCTAATTGGAAGTATAGGAACATATGAAAGAGGAAGGAGGTATACCTATATACTCCTTCAGTAGGAATTTTTACTTGCTGATCCTAGATATTATTCACTATATACTCAACATAGTTGAAAATGGTTGAAGGGGGCTGACCAGGTACAAAAGTAGATAGAAACCTAAGTATTGACTCATCTTTGTTCTCATCAGTAAAGTATCCAGGGATAAAACACAACATTGAAATGACATGTCTTGATCCTTCAGGGAATTTATACGATTAATAGGGAGGATTGATATTTGGAATTTCAACATATGAAGGCATGAAAAATTGAATTATTTGAAACCTTTTAGGGAAATCTAACTCTAGATAGAGCTTGGTAAGGGCTTCTATAGACAATGGGATTGCATTAGGACATGGTTGAAATTGAAGCATTTTATTTATGAACTTTGCAGTGATAATGAATAACACTTCTTTCTCAGTATTGACAATAGCTCTTAGATCAGGGTAATAATGGGTTTGACATGGTTTGATGACTTCAGGACAATGAAAGGTGTGGGGAACTACATATTTGGGTAGATTGGATTCCCAAATTTGTACTTCATCGACATGATCTAAAAAAATTTCAAGACTCCAGCAGTGGAGATCTAGAAGATTAAATTCAATGACTGGATCAGTTATTTTGTAATCAACATTAGCAAAGGGTGTATGCTCAACATCTACAATAGGAGGTTTTAGTGGATTTAAAACAATGGTCCTTTTTGAAGCCATTTCTTGGTTGGTTTCTGATATTTTTTCCTTTTGAATGTTAAAAAACTTTGTTTTTTGGCTTTTTATACTCTTTTGTAAGCTTAAAATGTTTACAGAAGGTATTTTCTGGTATGACAGAGGTCTTTTCAAATAGCTAAAAGTGAATTTGGCTTTATTTTGTTTTAAATCTTCAATTTTTCTCCAAAATCACTCTTTAGACCTTCTTACAGACTCAGAAAGTTATAACAAGGGTTTTCAGCTCATTTTTTGGGTAAAACAGGACTAAAACAATTTAATTCAAGCACATAAGGGTTCTGAGTATTTGCAAAGGCTTCTTTGGATCAATTTAGAGGTTCTTTAAGATCTATAAAAGGCTTAATTTCCTCGATTTTGTTCTAAAATAGGTTACAATGTCAAAACTGTGATTTTATGAGGGTTTCTATAGCAAATATATTATTTGAAGGAAAATAAAGGTATTTTTGTGGGTAGAAAGGCTTTATAAGGCTCAAATTCACAGAAGACTTCTTTTCAAATGACGGGAAGGTTACTTTCTTTGAAGAATGTCTGTTTTTGTAGGTATTTCCGCTTTAGATAGGATTTATGAGGTGTCTGGATGCTTTTAGAAGCTGTTTAAGTCCTTGGAGGCTGATTGGAAGCTTTAGGAGATCACAACAACAATATTAATGGTTTTTATGGTTCTTTGGGCATGAAAACAGGGCCATGACATCTTTTCTTCAGTCATAAATGGTTTAAATGATCAGAGAATTTAGAAAAAGGTTTAAATTGTGTGTATATCAAGTTTTATAGAGATTTTAGGTTTAAATAGTGTTATGCAGTTAATGCAGGTCAAGTTAGATCAGAAGCGTTTTGGCGCCAGGGAGTAGAATACCACCAGGAAGCTATCGCACGATGAGAAGGCGCTAAATGGTTTCATTCCAAAGGATGCGATCCAACATTTTTTTGCTGCGTGGAGGAGAGACAATAGGGTAATACAACCCATTTCACAATTCTTAAATGTATTATAGACCGCGATTTTGAAAATGCGATATTACATATGGTTCGTAGGATCGGGTTAATGAGATGCAAATGGTTGAGATCTGGTGATGGATTTGCTCGGCATATGGGGCATGGGGCCCGAAATATTTATATGCCACGGGGTTAATTTATACATTTGAAATATAGTTTTAAATGTATAAACCAATGTATTAATCGGATATTTGGAATACATGATTTACATAGCACATAAGGGATATGTAGGTGTTTTGCGATCATACGATGGGTTTAAATAAATATATATGTTTTAACCTATGGGAGCAGGGTATGTCACATGAGGTAATATAACCATAGGTTAATATTATTAAAGTGGGTTTTAGGGTATTTAAATAAATGAATTAATATAACTATGGGGAGGGTATTTATAAGGAGTTAATAAAATAAATTAAATGTTAATACGAAAATGAAAGAGCGGAAATGCATATAAACACTAGGTAAAGTGAATTTTAAGGGTTTTTTGGCACATTTTTCATAATGATGGCCTATTTTTACACTTATACTTAGGATAAAATAGCATTTTGTAGGTTTTTGAATGTTTTTGTATGAAATGAGATTAGTTAAGGGGGGTTTTTACTTTTCCTAAGAAAAAAGATGTTTTAACTTAGAAAAGGGATTTAATCTTAGGAGAAGGTGTGAAATTTGAGGAAAAAGGATTTTATGAAGGGAATCCAATACTTATTTCCAATCAATCAGTAAGCCTTGGGTCTGGTCCCAACAAAAGTCAGAGAAATGCTCTGAGCCTTTATGACTGAAAGTTTTGAATACTGGAATATTGTGGGGGAGGGGAAATTAGTAATTTTCTAGATGATGTTTGTCCATTCTTTGTAAAACTGATTTCTACCTACCCATCATTATTTTAAATTTTTTTCATTATTTTCATCGGTGCATTTGAGCTTGCAACCCCAAATCAATTTTTCTTTTAAAGTAGAAACCTATCTAATTCTAACCTTATTTCATCTGAGGGCTCAGATTAAACTGTTGAGCTCCTCATTTATTCTCTAACTATCTACTGATTTTTCAAGTTTAAACATTTTGACATATCTTTATTCTCTATCTGAAAGATAAAATTTAAAACAAGAAAAAGTTAAGATTAAACTATTTAACTCATCATGGATTATGGCATTTTGAACAAGATGCACATAATCATTATTTTTGTAGTAAAAGTAAAAAGTAGTGGAATTTTCACTTGCACACTTTTAGGTCTTATTCTTATCCTCTTTTTGTTTTTCGGGTCCATTTTTTATTCTTTTTGATCTTTTCTTTTCAAGACCTTTCATTTTTCTTTTAGGAATTTTACCCTCTTTTCATTTTTTAATTTTTATTATATGGGAAAACAACTTGCAGAAAGCAAGGTATGTACATATTTACAATAATATCAAATTCAATTAAAAAATTATGAACCCTAACACATTCCATATGAGGTACTAAAACATGCAAGTAGTCTGCACTGATTTCTTATTTTTTGCCACTAAACTCCCAAACTTTGATTCTCTCCTTCCTTCTATGTATTTCTATGATTTCCATTACTTTCCTCCTATCAGTTGTAAGCTCCAATTCATATCTTTTCCTTGACCCACTACTTTTATTCCCTCCTATGCCCATGTGTGCACTCCCCTCACCCCTTTCATCGTGCTTTCCTCCTACGACCATGTGTGTGCTCTTAGCCTTCTTAAAATTTCCTTTTCTTTGTCTCTGCAATGCATCAAAATCATCAACTCATATGGTATTTATGCATGATTAACTATATCCTCCACCTTTGTATCCTCAGGTAATCCTTTAGTGAGCCAACAGTCTCCCCATACACATTCAAATAAATTTAGTTGTTTATGGTATCAAACTCCAATGGCATAGCTCATTTTTCACATAATAGAAGTGTTATCTACATTGGTTAAAATATGAAATATATTCCTCTTGTTCCCTTAAGGAAATTCATTTTAGCTACGTTTTAATACTAAGAAAACTGTATAAAAAACTTAACAATATAACCCTCCAACACACTATTTAACCAAAAACCACTTTCGCGAGAGACATTTTTACTTACATAGTTCACCCTCTGTATTAATTTGAAATTCCAACTATGTAGTAAAACAAGGCACCAAGTTCTACGCTCTCCTTCCAAACTTTATAGCCACTCAACCAAAATGATAAAAAACGAAGAAAATATTATTTCATGAAAATCCATAAAATCTCACCTTTCCATTCATTTTTCTAGGTTTATCTATTGATTTGTAGTCTATTGTACAAAGAACTTATGTTCTTTTGTCTCCACCCACTACCGCAACTATTCCTTACTTGGCCTCCACATCCCCTTGAGCTACCCATCTCGGTCCTAGCAACAAAACCATTTGTTGGAATTCAAAGGGAATAATTGAGTGTAGCATGGATTAGCCAACAAATATCCTTCAGACACTAGCCCTTTTGGCAACCCCTACAAGCAGGTGAAGTCTTACTCAAGACATCTATGAGGAAATGTAGGAACTTGAACATTTTGTAGTTTTGAAGGAAATGGAGACGTTATGTGCACATTACCATATTAAACATATTATTACTTATTATCTTTTAGAAAAAAAATGAGATATACTCCTATTATATGTATTAACTATAGCATACATATATTTAACATACCAATAATATGAAAAATATAAAAGCCACTTTGTAATGCACAAATGCAAAAAATGGGTGAAAACTATATCTTTTTATTATAATAGAGAAATATTCATTACAATCATATCTATCATGGCTCACCAAACTAGTAAATCAACATTACAATGAAAAATTATATGTCTCATCTATACCTCAGAGTGCCAAAGACATCAACATGTGTTTTTTCTCTCATGGCCTTGACCTATTTATAATTTTACCTTTGTACCCAAGAGAACCAAAAACCCCTTAGTAGTAGAATATTACTATCAGTGGTAAACATTACTATGGGCTAAAAGATACAAAAATAATCCTAGCAACTTTCTTTGTTCTTCACACTTTTGCATGCTGACCCTAGGGTGACCTTTATACATGGTGCTTCTTTGCGCAGTTCCCAAAAATTATACACCAAAACAATGCTCCAATAGTAGGTAATCTATCAAAATAGAGTGTTGAAGTGTGTAATGATTCCCTTTGCATGTGCCAAGGATTTAATCCTATGATGTTGTTTGAAATACGAAATAATGTGGTTTGATTTAATGAGGATGAGGATAATCCATAATTAAGTAAAGATATTATATTTGAGGTGAATATAATGAGGCTAAGAGAATAAGTCTAAATGATTGTCGTGGAAGGTGAAATTAGTAGTGTTTAAGCCAAGTAGTAAATTAGTCTTGTAATGAACAAAGTGTGAAGTTAGAACCATGAACTACAAAGTTTAGAGCACTGTGTATAATTTAGAAGAAAATAGTAGAGAAAAAAAATCCAAGATTGTAGGATATTTTTGTGTTAGAAAGATCGATGCCAACTTATAAAGGCATGTGTATTTCCCTATAATACAAGAGGACATGAATCAATTTATTAGACGGTGCATACTTTCTTGTACCAACAAGCCTAATATTAGAAATTGATTCTTATAACAAAACTTAACTATATGTAGTAAACTCTAGCTTATCGTCTCCATGGATTCCATGGGTTGATTGCTAACAATTAGGAGTGGACATGAAAATATAATTTATTATAGTTGACAACTTTAGCAAAATTTGGATTCTATGCATTTGAAAAATCCTGCAGAAGGACAACAAGCAACAAATTCATTCCTTGAAAGGTTTGGATCCACCTGGAGATACCAAGTAGCATAATCTTAAATAGGGGAATATGAACACAAAATTGAAGAGATCTACAACTTTCCATCCACCAATAGATGGATAGACATAATAAGAGAACAAAATACTAATTCAAATTTTGAGAGGCTACAATCAATATTATCTAAATTATTGGATGAAAAAATGATTTATGTCCAACAACTTTATTATAGTGAAATCCACACTTATACTCGTGAGTCCCCTTTTGAAACTTGTATTATGAATTTATCAGCATGTCTATTGGATGTTGAATATGGGAATAAGTAGGATTATTTAAATATATCATAATATATGGTTTGAAAGTAGAAAAATTTGTTGATAGTATTAGTATATCCATTTGAAAATATAGGAGACATGGAAAAAGTCACATGAAAAGTATAAGGGGAAATATTATGAGAATAAATTTAAAGAAAAATTAAGGTGGGAGTTGGAGTTTTATTGCATCTAAACAAGTAAAATGCTAATATGTGCTTATAGTAAAATCAAGACTATATTGTATGGTCCTTTTAGGTATTGAATAGGGTGGGTGATAATGCCTATAGATTGAGTCTATCCCGATATATGTGCATTTACGTAACCGTGAATTAGAAAATTTAAAAGTCTATGAAACTTCCATGCTAGATTACGAAATTTAGGAGCAGTTACTATGTACCATAGAGGACTTAGAAATTTAAGTTGAGGAACAATTGGTAGAAGATAAAATTTCAAAAATATGTCTAGAATTATTAGTTAAGGGAAGCATGAAAATTAGTCGGTAGGGTTGAAAGAGAAACTTATAGCGAAGCATAGATGGTAATCCATAGATAATATAGAGGGAAAAAATTATCATTGTATACTTTTAATTTATCTTGTTATTTTCTATGTCAAACACCTAGAGGAATTGACCTACAAGGGCCATTTTAGGTGTGGGTGCCAATTTGGTGATTTGGGGTTTGTAACCCTCTAGGATAGAATTGATGAATAAAAGTTCATTATTTGAGGTTATAGCCTTTCAAGTATAGCTTCCAATCCTTCAATGTTTTCCTACACATCAAAATATTTCTAATGATGTGAAATTAACCTTAATCAGAGTTCATAGGTTGAAGTTATGCCTCTTGAAAATCGACCTACACTATTTACCACTATTGTACCAAGTGGATGACACATCAACTCTCATTAATCACACATGAAGGGATAGTTGTGCGTATACTTGTATGCATATTCTATAGTTACCAAAACCCTCACACTAATTAATGGTTTAGAAATGAAAAATCCTTAACCGTAACCCTAGATGGCTACCAAGTTATGGTAAATACTATGCCACTAGGGCTAGAAGGGGTTCCATTGATTTAGTATTGTTATTGTTCCATAGTTTATTACAGAATATAGGAGTGATACAGTGAGGGATAAAATAGGAGGCAAACTATTCGATAACAATTATTCATGCCATAGTGTCCATGGAAAATCCATAGTCATTTCCCATTTATTTTCATTTTCATTTCATAATTAAGAAAAAGAGAGTAGAGGATAGGCCTCACCAACTAGTTAGACTTTCTCCGATATTGGGTTTCTCCTACCATATAATTAGTTTACTTCTTTGGATGTCATGTTTTATTACCACTATTTCTAGAAATTTGAGCACGATATGAACCATATTCACTAAAATGGATCGTAAACCAACAATAGTGTTCCTATTCGAGGTGGAACTTTATTTTACAATTAATACAATGTAGAATACAAGATTAGATTTTACTAAGACTAGGAATTAACAGCATATATATACAAAGGGTATAATTCTAATCAAACAAGACCCTAGAAGGTTATAGACTTGAAAAAAATATAACAATATAAATATAATCACTCTATATCTAGGGATTAATAGGGGATTTTAGGGATAACATGGGGCTTATATAGTGTTTCACATCGTCCTCCACTTGAAACAAGTGATTTTTTCAACACTTGACTAAGTACTAATGCTTTTGCATGAATACATTATTTTTACACATCATCTCTTCCATTGGTAGGTTCTTCTTCTTGATGACGTATTCCTTAATTACATGGTTACTTATCTACTCAATCCTTGTTTCAAGGTTTTTTTCTGGTTCTATTATGACATTTTCTTCATTTATCTCCAATATCAAGTGAAAATTAATAACATAGTCATGGGTTACTAGGTACATTACCCTAATTAATACAAATACCTCCGAATTTTTTTGTAAAATTTTATTGAGATTTCTTGACATAGATGATATTAAAGTTTGAACATTTAGTGAACATAATTGTTCCATTACACACTAGTTCCTCTTTTTGAGTAGTTTTGGCTTTCCATTATCTCTTATTGCTTTAAATGGTCTCCCTTGGATACCTCTAAACCCAATTTCCCTTCCTTCTAAGGTAAATATTATGAAGATTCCTTGAAAAATAAATATCACTATTTGTAATGATTGTAACTGTCGGTCCCATAATACAACATCAAAACCATCCATTTTTATTAAAATGATAGGACTATCAAATAAATCGTACCCCATATTTAGCTTAATACTCTGCCACTTTCCTCGCTTTGCTGTACAGGCAGTTCACTTATATCAGCTATGGTGTCATTTTGTTTTTTGTAAACTTAAAACCGGTTTCCCTCTCATGGGCGGTTCAGACGTTATGGTTTAAAGGACTGGTTTCCCATTTTGGGCAGTCCAGACTTTGCATTCCTTGCTTGACTATCAAGCCCAGCGTTCAGGCTTCCCAAGCTGAAGCTGGTGCAGTTTTTTATCAGTACTTTTATACATAATAGAAATTAGTCATACTTAGAAAAAAAAAAAATACTCTGCCACTTTCCTCAACAATTTATGTCACCTCATTTTACAATAATTACTTGAAATTTTGGTGTTGGATACATGAAACAATTGAGAAATTTTGCTAATTTGTAATTGATGAATTTATGTGTGCTACCAGAATCAACCAACAATGTTACCTTTTTATTTTTAAAATATTATTTTATCTAAAGTGTTTTTGGAGTATTAATGTTAACCAATTCATGACATGATATTATTTTTGTAGTATATTTTAGCTCTAGATCTTGCGAAGGTTCCAATTCATAAAATTCTTCCTCTTTAAAACCTATGTGGAATAATTTATACTCATTGAATTTCCTCGTACTGTACTTATATTTTATGATCACTGCACCATATAAGTGATAAGAAACCATCAATTACAATCCTCATTTAAGGGGAAAAATACGTTTACAATGAATTCAATGTATAAGGAAATATTTCATTATTCTTATACTATGTCTCCTTATATATATATATATATATATATATATATATATAGGAGACAAGGAAAAATAATTATTTATAATAAAATGGGACCCTGAAGGGTTCTAACATACATGAAAATATAACAATAAAAATGTAACAACTTAATATGTATGTTTAATAAGGAGTTTTAGTGTTAGCATAGGGCTTATATAGGGTTTAGTACACCCTTTCACTTCAAGGAAGTGTTGTGATTAACACTTGACTAAATAATAGTGGTTATGGAAAAATAAGTCACCTTCCCATGTCATGTGTTCCATTGGTAGGTTCTTGTGTTCGATGATGTCCTCCATAACTATTGAGTTACCTAGAAACTCGATCCTTGTTTCAAGGGTTGCTTCTACTTCTAGTATGATTTTTTGTTCTTCATTTACCTATAGCACACATTTTGGCTATAAATGAATTACATTGTCATGTTCGTTATTATTTAAAATACCCTTGGCCTTAATCCAAATACCTTGGGATGATTTTTAACAACTTTATGGATATCCCATGCTATATATGATACTCACATTTAAAAATTTAATGAACATAATTGTAGCAATACACCCTAGTCCCCATTTTTGTGTAGTTTTTCATTCCATTATAACTTAGCACTTTAGAGGGTTTCCATTGGATACCTCTAAGCTCAATTTCGTTCCCTTCTAAGGTAAAATCTCATGAAAATATCTTGAAAACTAAAGGTCGTTATTCCTAATTATTGTAAATATTGGACCCATAATAGAACATGAACACAACTAATTTGTATTGCAATAATTGTATTCTATAAAAAATAATCACCCATATTGAGATTAATACAATGAAAATTCCCTATAAACATTATTCTGTCTCAATATGAAAGAATTACATGAAACTACGGTGTTAGATATATGAGAAATTGAGAATTTATTTTAATTCATAATTTATGAATTTATTGGTACTACTTGAATTAGTCAACTTCAATACCTTAGTGATTTTGATAAATCCTTCTATATTAAGGTTTTGTGGAGTTTTCATGCCAACAAATACATGACAAGATATTATTGGAGTAGTCTCTTCTAAATATAGATCTTGTGATTGTTCCAATACTTGAACTTCTTCTTCTTCTTGAAAGATTATGTATGATAATTTATTCTCATTGGAATTATGCCCCTTACTGTACTTGGTTTCATAGTTGAAACATAATCGTTTTTTTCTTGTTTTGTATATTTGTAGAGGATTCAACCTTGTTTGTTAAGGAGAGGAAGCATGATCTTTGTTATAGTTATTAGTGCCATATTATTTTGGTGGCCATACTTTTACTTTCAAACTACTAGACTAAAATTATTCTCTAGAGATTTAGGTTCAAAAAGACACACCTTATGTTGGATGCTTTCTTTTAAAGATCCCAGAAATATGTCAAATAGATTATCCTTTTAATTATTCTTTACTCTGAGAATCAACATTTGGACTTGTTGAATGTGAATCAAAATTATAGGGAACGATGATACAAATTTTAACTAGATTTTCAATTGAGTTTATCCTCAATTAACCCTAATTTCCTTAGAAAATATATCCAAAACTATAGGGAATGTTATTTGAAATTTGAAAAAGATGTTTACCAAGATTTACCATTAATATTCTTCAAGTTTTTCCATAAGCAATTTTCCAAAAATAAAGTTTATAAAATATTAAAATCAAACTGATGGTTCCCTATTTGAAGGAACAAAATTACATGATCATCTGATTTATGTGTGGTATTAGGTTTTTTTTTATGCCCATCTTTTTTAGAATGGTATCAATAATTTTTTGTGCACGATTTGATTTTGTGGCCTGCAGTTTGTACTGTTTCATTTTTTCAATATGCAGTTTGGATCATGAATGTGATGTAATAAAATATTGTAAATTTAACAATATAGTAAGTTATTAAACTTTCCATTATAGGTCTCTTCGACTCTAATGTCACTACACTTTCTAGGCCAAGAAATTTTCAAATGTATCGACCTCGCAAAGGAGGCAGTTCTTTTGGTACTTTCCATTAAAAATCGATTTTCTACAAAAGTAGCGAGTACCTTAGAGACCTTGAAAAAGTAGTTTGGTGAGAAAATTACCAATTACATGATGATTATTTTTACTGGTAGTGATGAGTTAGAAGAAAATTAACAAACATTTGAAGAGTGAATGGTCGCCTATGCTCTGAGTTAGTTTTTTCACGTTTCTTAAAAAATATATATATTCTCTAACATTATCATGAAAAAGGATTTATATAGTTTCTGTAACGTTTTCATGAAAACTCATTTAACTCTTAAAATGATTTATATAGTATGACGTTCACAAATAAATGGCATGCTGATGAACCCTTTAATCAACATTGTCTTTAATAAATTTGATGGAGATGGAAAGTGAATTCTATTAAGATAATACCATTTGACTAAACAAATGGTAATTCAATATAATATTTGATATTATACAAGTGTAATTGCTTGGAAGCATTTCGACTGAAACACTTTTATTTTTGCGCTTTTCTTTGTTCTCCCAATATCGTAATAGCTAGCCAAAGTTTAAGGTGTCAATGCCTATAAATTCCTATTTCTGATTGTATTACACTTGTATTGAGCATATCTCCATCAACTCCACTATTAGTTTTGCAGTGACAATATATTTTGCATTTATCTTGAGCTACCCGTGGTCCTTTATGTCTTTATCTTATTAATCAAGATATTTATAGTCTCTTTCATTTCCATTGTCAAAATAAAAGCTTCTTTGGTTTCCTAATGAGGTAAATGAGTCTTTCACGTGCACTTTTTCGTTAACACTTAATTTTTTTCCTTGCATTTAATTATTTTTTAATGTGTCCTTTTATCTTTAATGTCTAAATGAAAAACAATCCACATCATGTTGGATTAAAACATTGTTGGAAATATTAATTCCAACTGCCGCATAGACAACAAAAGGACGAGAACTTAATTTTGATGGGAATTCAAAGTACAAATTTTTTTTATTTATTTTGGTATGATCTTCATGCTACCTCCACCTTAACCATTCACCTATCGGCCATAAATTCTTCGAAAAACACATTTAACTCTTCCAACCACAAATTCTGTCAGCAGCAAGCTTGAGCTGCGAAGAGGAAAATTGACCCATCGGAGAAGGTGACGTCACCTTCCTCTGGACCAATGAACGTAGCTCCGTGGGGCAAAGAAAAAGGCTTTTGGAAAGTATTTTGACTCCATGGAATATGGAATGAATGAATTTTTAATGTTTTGTTTTTTATTTTCTGCAACATAGTTTTGTTTTGTTTTAAAGGACTTTAGGTTATAAGTATTTCTTTTACATAATATATATTGTAAATATGTAATATTTACAATCTATATATATATATATATATATATATATATATATATATATATATATACACAGAAACATTGTAATAGACAACAATGTATTATATATTGACTATGTGCATTGTAATTTTTTACCCGAAGGCAGAAAAGAAAAACAAAGAGACAGAGAGCAGAATTTGAACAACACTGCATGTGTAGCAGTCAACAAAGTCAATTTTTTTGTAAACCAGAACAACTACAGTTCTGAAGGATCCTTTTGTAATAGTTTTTAAGTTTAATAGAAACAGAGTTTTTACTCCATCCAGCTCTCTGTGCGTGAATTTTATTTAAATATCTGTGTTTAAAAGAGGGATTTTTTTTATTCCTCTGTGTGTTTTGAATACTCAAAAATTGCAACATGGTATCGGAGCGAGTCCAGGCTCTTTGCACTGCCAAAGAATCTGAAGGAAGGAAGAAGGATTTGTTGAAGCTTTTGACTAGCAGTGTAAAATTTCAACAAAGCCAAGTATTTACAAAACAGAGTTGTGTGTTTGCTTTAAGAGAATACAGTCCAGAGAACTATAGTAAGGATTTCTTTAGAAACAAAGTTTATCTCTCAGTAGTGATAAGGTTTATTTAAAAAAAAACACAGTCAAGTTTGTAGCATAGTTCAGAAAGCTAGCAATGGCAGGAGCTAGCACAAGCATGAGTATGGGAAATACTCAACTCCCACATTTGAATGGGAAGAACTATCACTATTGGGCAATCACAATGAGAGACTTGTTTGCCTCTCAAAAATTATGGAAGCTAGTTGAAGATGGTTTAGAAGAACCAGTGGATGAATAAGCATATAATGCCTTAACATAGGCAGAGAAGGATTTTCTGAAGAGTAATAAGAAGGACTCAAAATCCCACTTCTATCTCTATCAGTTAGTACATGAAAGTATATTTCCAAGAATTGCAGCAGCAAAGAGGTCAAGGATGCATGGGATACCCTCCAGACAGCCTACTAAGGTATGGAGAAGGTAAAGACAACAAAGCTTCAATTAATGAGAAGATATTTTGAAGTCATTTTCATGAAAGAGTCTGATACAATAGACTCATTCTTCACATTGTTGATTGGGTTGGTTACCCAAATGATATCTCATGGAGAGAAAATATAAGAGAGAAGAATATTGGAGAAAGTGTTGAGGATCTTACCCTCAATATATGATGTGATAGTAACAACCATTGAAGAGACAAAATATCTCTCAAAGTTTACAGTTGATGAGCTTCATGCATCATTCATGACACATGAACAAATATTGAGCAGAACAAAAAACTCATCTTTGGAGCATGCCTTCAAGACCCAAATGTCCTTTGGAAGAGGAAGAGGTCAAGGTAGATTAAACCACAGAGGAAAAGGAAGAGGTAGAAGCCAAAACTAAGGAGGAAGAAACAACCCTGCAAATACAAGTGGAAGGGGCAGCAATCAAAATTAGAACCAAGGCCAAGGCAGCAGCCAACAAGGTGGAAAAAATCAAGCACATGGACAAAGGTATAATAAATCCCATGTCTAATGTCATTATTATAATAAGTATGGGAATTATGCCAAATTTGAATGTAGGAAGTAATAAAGTGACATGGGTAATAGACCCAGTGCTAATTTTACTAAAGAAAATATTAGTCGGGAGAATTTGTTTTTACAATATAATTTGGCTGAAGAGAAAAGTGAAGATATATGGTTTCTAGATTCAAGATGTAGCAACCATATGACTGGAAACATTTCCATGTTTTCCATGATTTATGAAAATGTAAAGTCTCAAGTAACATTGGGGACAAATAGTAAGGTCTCTGTCATGGGAAAAGGTAGAGTAAGTGTTTTAACAAAGAAAGGAGAAAGGAGATCCATATCAGATGTATACTATGTGCCTGGTATGAAGTGTAACCTTTTGAGCATTGGAAAACTCATTCAGAAAGGCTACAATGTATTCTTTGAGGATGATGTATGTACCATCATGGACATACCACCAAGCAAACAAAGAATTTCACAAGTGAAGATAACAAGAAACAAAATGTTTCCGCTCAAGATGAGAGCAGACTTGAAAAAAGGAGCTACAATGGCAGTAGTGACACAAGAGACATTCCAAAGAGAAGCAAAGGATGAAAACTGTTTATCTCATTTGACATTTAGACATCTCAACTTTGGAGGTCTGAATTTGTTACATAGGAAAGGAATGCTAAAGGGATTACCATTGATTGAAAAGCTAGACAACCTTTGTGAAGGATGCATCTTGGGAAAAGAACACAGAGAAAGCTTTCCATCAGGAAAGAGCATAAGGGAAAAGGCACTCTTAGAAATACTCCATTCCGATTTGTGTGGACCAACGCAAACACCATCATTAGCAGGCAGCCATTATATGCTAACCTTCATTGATGATTACACAAGAAAAACTTGGGATTATTTCTTAAAGTTGAAGAGTGAAGTGTTTGAGAAATTATACCACTTTTAGGCTCTTGTAGAGAATCAAAGTGGGTAGCATATTAAGATCTTAAGAACAGACAAGGGAGGAGAATATATCTCCAAGGAATTTCTGCATTTTTGCAGATAAAATGGGATTCATAAGCAATTTACAGCAAGGTATACACCACAGAAAAATAGAGTTGCCGAAAGGAAAAATAGAACCATCATGGATATGGTAAGAAGTATGTTGAAGAAAAAGAATTTGCCAATTGAATATTGGGTTGAAGTTGTACATTGTGAAGCATATGTGTTGAATATATGCCCAAAAAATAGTGTGATGAACAAAGTTCATAAATAAGCGTGGAGTGGCATAAAACAACATGTCACCCACATGAAAGTTTTTGGTTGTGTGGCTAATGCACACATTCCGGATTAGCTAAGAAAGAAGTTGGAAAATAAGGGGGAGAAGTGGATATTTTTTGGATACAGTGAATAATCCAAAGCATACAGATTGTATAACCCATCCACAAAGAAATTTATGATAGGAAGAGATGTACAATTTATTGAGGAAGAGGCTTGGTATGGAAGAATTGAGAGAACAATGAATGTAAAAACCTGTTCGTCTCATGATGAAGATGAGGAAGAAATCACTGAAATACATCCCTCGTTAGCAGCACCACCTCCACCAACACAAGGACATCAAGGGACACCACAAGTTATTATGAGAACATGCTTGAGAAGTGATGACAGTGCTTCTCCAAGCACATTACAAGGAGTAGATTTGAGTGCTTGCACAAGCACAACTTCAACAAGTGAAAGAGGAACCAAATTTAGAAATCTGAATGAAATCTATGAGCAAGAGGCAGCAAATGAAGGTATGAACTCTTTATTTGCATTGTATTGTCATGTAGAAGATCCTATTCATTTTGAAGAAGTTGTAAAAAAGAAGAAATGGATAGATGCTATGGATGAAGAGATAAATTCCATAGAGGAAAATAACACATGGGAATTAGTTTATCTCCCAAAAGGAAAAGAAGTAATTGGAGTAAAATGGGTTTATAAAACCAAGAGCAATGCTAAAGATAAGATTGAAAGACACAAGGCCAAACTTGTTGTCAAAGGCTACAAGCAACAACAAGGAAGAGATTATGAGGAAACTTTTGCACCGGTTGCAAGAATGGAAATAGTAAGAGCAGTGTTGTCCATAGCAGCACAACGAAAATGGAAAGTTTACCAAATGGATGTGAAATCAGAATTCCTAAATGGAGTATTGATGGAAGATGTATATGTTGAACAACCTCTGGGCTATGAGAAAGCAGGCCAAGAGCACAAGGTATGCAGATTGAAGAAAGATCTGTACGGGCTAAAACAAGAACCAAGAGCATGGTACAGTAGGATAGATTCCTATCTACTGGAAAATGGGTTTGAAAAATGTGAAGGAGAACCCACATTATACATCAAAGAGAAATATGGTAATATGCTCACTGTTTTTTTGTATGTTGATGATGTGATATTCACAGGTAATGATGCTTACCTCATTGAGAATTTTAAAACAGTCATGAAAGAAGAATTTAAAATGACTGATATGGGATTGCTGAAATACTTATTGGGAATAGAAGTAGAGAAAAATGAAAATAAAATTTTTATTTCTCAAGAAAAGTTTGTTAAAGAAATTTTGGAAAGATTTAACATTCAGGATTGCAAAGTAGAAATTACTCTTATAGTGATGGGATTGAAGTTAAGCAAAGAAGACAACAGGAAGGATTTTGATCCAAGTTTGTACAAGAGCATAGTTTGAAGCCTTATGTATTTGACTGCAACTAGGCCTGATATTATGCATGCTGTGAGTTTAATTTCTAGATTTATGGAAATGCCAAAAGAGGCACATTGGCAAGTGGCAATTTTGAGGTATGTGAAAGGAACAAAGAGGTATGGTATTTTATACACCATTTCAGAAAATTTGAATTAATTGGATATACTGACAGTGATTGGACTGGAAGTATAGATGACAAGAAAGGCACCTCTGGATATGTTTTTAATATGGAATCAAGATCCATCTCATGGGCTTCTAAGAAACATCCAATTGTGTCTTTATCAACAATAGAGGCAGAGTATGTGGCAGCTACAACAGCAACATGTTAAGAAATTTTGATGAGGAGAATGTTAAGAAGTTTGTGTCATGAACAGGTAAAAGGCACAACAATTTATTGTGATAATATCTCAACAATAGAATTATCCAAGAATTCAGTGTTTCATAAGAGAACAAAACGCATTGATGCCAAGTATCACTACATTAGAGAGTTAGTGAACAATGGATAAATTGTTTTACAACATTGTAGAACAGAAGAGAAGTTCATTGATATTTTAACAAAACCATTGGGGCAAAAGAGTTTTAACTATTTAATAAAATGTCCAAGTATGCATGAAAACAACAGTTGTAATTAAGGGGGAGTGTTGGAAATATTAATTCCAACTACCGCACAGACAAAAAAAGGACGAGAACTTAATTTTGATGGGAATTCAAAGTACAGCAGCAATAATTCTATTTTGGTATTATCTTCACATTACCTCTGCCTTAACCATTCACCTACTAGCCATAAATTCTTCGCCAAACACATTTAACTCTTCCAACCATAAATTTTGTCGGTAGCAAGCTTGAGCTGTGAAGAGGAAAGTTGACCCACCAAAGAAGGTCACATCACCTTCCTCCGGACAAATGAACGCAACTCTGTGTGGCAAAGAAAAAGGCTTTTGGAAATTATTTTGACTCCACGGAATATGGAATGAATGAATTTTTAATGTTTTGTTTTTTATTTGACGCAACATAGTTTTGTTTTGTTTTAAAGGACTTTAGGTTATAAATATTTGTTTTATATAATATATATTGTAAATATATAATATATAATATATATATATATATATATATAAACATTTTAATAGAAAAAATGGTATTATATATTGACTCTGTGTATTGTAATTTCTTTCCCTAAGGCAGAAAAGAAAAATAGAGAGACAAAGAGCAGAATTTGAACACCACTACGTGTGTGTCAGTCAGAAAAGTAATTTTTTTTGTAAACCAGAACAACTATAGTTCTGAAGGATCCTTTTGTAATAGCTTTTAAGTTTAATAGAGACAGATTTTTTACTCCATCCACCTCTCTGTGCATGAATTTTATTTAAATATATGTGTTTAAAAGAGGGATTTTTTTTATTCCTCTGTGTGTTCAAAATAATAAAAAATTCCAACGAAAATGAGCTACCTAAAAGAATGATGGAAAGAGTGATGGTGTTATTAGGATGGTAGTGTGGACTCTCGAATATTCTTCTCCAAAATTGGCTCTCATTTGCAAAATTTCCTTACAATTAAAACACGAGATTTGAATTTGATGGGCACTGAACACCACAAAAACCAAGTGGTTTAAGCCGCATAGGTAGAGTGCATATTACATACAGAAAAGAAATTAATATTTTCTTTTCATTTTGCATATTCCTTTGTGGTGATGAATACAAATAGAGAATATGATGTATGTGTTCTTTAACCTTTTCTTTGCAATGTTCCCTAATCTAGTTATGTATTCTCTTATTTTTTAATACTAATGCCATTTCTATGTTGTATAGATATTGAAGAATCCTCTTTATCAGATATAATTTTTGGGATTCAACTGCGTTAAGTAAGTCATTCATCTATGACCATTTCCATGAAAGGTAGTCACAACTGACTAATTTCTCATGATTTTTGAATAGTCCACTTAGCACTCATTCAATTGGGTGATGCTCACAGGGGTGAAGAAGTGGGACTGAAACTGGTGAAATGAATCACATAGCATCAATCATCACTTCCAGGGCTTGCACCCGGTAACCAGGAATTTTCGGGAGGTCACCCATCCCAGAACTCCTCTGGCTTAAGTGCGGCCCCTGGTGTGATTATTGACACAATGTGATTCATTTCACCAGTTTCAATCCCACTTCTTCACCGTTGTGAGCATCACACGATGCAATGAGTGCTAATTGGACTATTCAAAAATCATGAGAAATTAGTCAGTTACGACTACCTCTCATGGAAATGGTCATAGATGGATGACTTACTTAATGCGGTTGAGTCGCAAAAATGATATCCTCTTCATCCTTATCATGTTAATTGAGTTTTTTACTTGTTAATGTATCCCTTTATCTGTATCATGTTAATTGTGTTTTTAATTTATTAATGTTCATACATTTGTGTAAATTCCTCATCTGATTTGTTAATTCACGCAGCCCCTTGAGGTGATTTAACTATTTTATATTGAAAAAACATGATTAAAAGTTTCCACCTCAAATGATTTGATACCTCCATAGGCATGATAAATTTTCACTTAGATAATTGATCTCTCTTGGTGCTTAATAGATCTATAGTTAGATGGATCTACATTTGTTCTTTTTATGTCTGTGGGTTTACCACATGTCAACTCTATGTTAATAAAAAAAGGAACTATACATGTATCTCCATCATAGTAGAATGTAAACATTATATATAATTCCATCTATATCACTTTGTTTATAAAAGGTGATAGTAGCACATAAAATAAGAAATTAATTTCAATTATCCCATGCAAGTGGGGTACACAGATATGAATTTAATTGTAGTTATAGTGGAAATTTAAATAATTATTTTTAATTAGTATTAGTTAAATTTTCATAATGCACACCAAAATTCAAATACCATCAATACAATATTAATACAAAGAGCTATGTCTCGAGATAGCTAACATATCTTGGACATACAGTCTATTGGTTGACTAAATATCTCAACCACACACCAATCTAGAAAGCTAACTAGTGGGAGAAATTCTCTCAACCAAATAGGCCTCAACAAACTCCTAATAACTAGGAAAAGACTCCTATACTTAGAATGCATCAAAACTAAGACAAGTAGGAATTATATTTTCCAACTCACCCCTTTAATGACTACATGTCAATCTCAATCAACAACGTCTAGTTGTGGTCCTAGTGATTACAAACATGATAAAAATGAATATGTTGACATCCAATCAAAGGAAAAACCATCTACCAGAATGCATGGGTACCAATACTTGCAACCTCCAGTCTACTAGGATGTCCTATGTTTACATGGTTCATTCAACCATTATCTAAATACATGTACCTATACCTGCAAACCCCCCTCCATCATCGTTATCATGTATTTTTTCAGATTACCCATAAGCATTCTCTGGGTTATATCGGCTTACCCTAAATCATGTCAGGGTTTTGTGGGCTAACCCTAAACCATGCTATAAGAATCCCTTTCCACTTCCCTCTCACAATTGTGGTTCTAGTTTATAACAAACATGCACTTACTCTTACGAGTGGTTTTTGTCTTACTACAAACCTACAGTTACAAAGCAGTTTTAAGATAACCACAAATTTCATGGGGTACATACAACTCTAGGTACATAATATTACAAACTTTTGAATGACCACTAAAAAACATGATACATCACATATTTTCTTACTAATAAATGTATGTGACATATACTATTCCATGATCATGATTCTATTCTACAAAATCACACAAACTTCCACCTTGTTTCCCATCTTCCTTTAATCTTTGATGCTATTCCAACCTCTTCTTTTGAAATTGTTAATATCATACACAAAATTGTCTTTGGCATATTCAATGTCACTCTCCAATAGTTTTCTTCAATTTACACATTTGAATAAGTGTGTTTTTCTAGGGTAGCTAATTCTAACAAAACCACTATACATTGAGTTGGCTAAAGTCAATAACATTATCTTCAATAATCCAAAATTATTATCATAAGTGCATTATCACGCCAACACATAATGCAATCACTTCATAAAATATGAACTTATTATTTACCATAGAAATTAAAGAGGTTGTATAATTAAATTTGTGACCACACCTATAAAAAAAAACCACATAAAATAAAATACTCCCATTAAAATATCATAACACCTTGTAAATTTTCTTTTATATCCAATGTGGAGAGGTATTCTCCTTCATACAGTCGAAAACTTTCTTTTCTACTTGCCAATTACCATGGATCTGTGACCAAGTTAAATTTGCATAGTCTACATGATCAAAAGATCAAAAAATATCCAATAGAATTAATTTTGCATACAGAGAATAGAATCTAAGGCCGAATTTGCTTGATGATATGCATTGTTGGATATAGCAGCAATGGGATCTACATAAATTATTAAACTAATATCATGGCTTGCTGCAGATGACAAGAAATGAAAAGGTGGAAAGAACACACAAATAAGGAGCTAAGAAACTGAAAATAGAGCTAACCACTCTTGTGATCATTCCAAATAGTTAAATATAATTACATTAGAGACATAAAAAATAAATGACTACAATGAAATTTAACTAGAACTCAACTAAACTCAAGAGAATCAAAATTGACTATGATAACTATTAGACAATGAGATTATTATCTCAAGAGCCCCTCTTAATCTCAATTGTTAAAAGTAGTGGCAATTACAATGTTTAGCCTCTCTCTTTGAAATTCAAATACTTTTTCCCAAAGGCTTTGTGAAAATATCTACAAATTGATCTTTTGAACCATAAAAAGTAAGTAATTGGTCTCCATCATTGACAAGCTCATGGATGAAATGAAAATGTGCGCTAATATCCTTCCTCTTTTGTTGAAATACATGATTTTCGGATAAAGATATTGTAGAACTATTATCAGAGTAAAGCATAGTTGGATCCTTCTAAACATTTGAAAGATCTGCCAATAGTATTTTGAGCCACATTGTTTGAGAAGTTGTTGAAGTGGAAACTACATACTCTGCCTTTGCTAAATATATTGAAATGATTAGTTGATTCTTGGATGCCCAAGAAGTAATATTAGTTGCAAGGTGGAAAAAACACCCTTGGGTGCCTTTATGATCATCTAAACTACTTTCATAATCGTTGTTTGTATAACCTGAAAGTGACTTATCTTCACAATGTGTGTAGAGAAAATCAATGACTAGGGTCCCTACAATATATCCTAAGATCCTTTTTGTAACCTTCCAATGAGAAATCTTGGGTGAATGAATAAACGGGGAGATAAAACTAGCTGCAAACATGATATCACGTCTAGTTGCAGTGAGATATAACAAACTACGAACTAGAATTTTATATAGTGTGGAATCAATTGGTGGTGCTACATATTGTATGCTCAATTTAGTGCCTTGAGAAATGGATGTATTAACTAGTTTTGAAATTGGTGATTCTGAACTTTTGGATGATGTCAGTGGCATATTTGTGTTGAACAAAAAATATGTCATTATAATATTGTTGAATTTGAACTCCTAAAAATTATTTCATGGCTGCTAGATCGGCCATATCAAAATTTGTTTTCATTGCTGCATTGATGTATTCTGAAATCATATTTCCTGTATAAATAATAGCATCAATGTAAAGGAATGCAATAATAATTTTACCTTTATAAGTTTTTGTGTACAATGATGGCTCATGGTTACTTCCACAAAAACCACTTTTAATGAGATCGGTGTCGATGCAACTGTACCAAGATGTTGGAGCTTGTTTCAAGACATACATATCTTTCTTCAATCTATACACTTTATGCTCATGTCCTGGAACTTCAAAACTAGGAGGTTTATCCACATAAAATTATTCCTACAATATACCATTTAAGAAAGTATATTTTACATCAATTTTATAGAATTTCCATTTGTGTTGAGTTGTGGTGGATAAATAGTTCGTACAATGTCTAACCATGCTACCAGAGAAAAGGTTTCACAATAGTTGCCGCCAAACTGTTGTGAGAATCCTTTGGCAAATAGGCTTGCCTTATGTTTCTAAATATATCATTTTTCATTCAGCTTCGTCTTATATACCCATTTCACACCAATTTTGGTTTTGTCTCTTGGGAGATCAACTAAGTCCCAAGTCTCTTTCTTCTCTATGGCAATGATTTCTTGGTTCATTGCATCAAACCAATGTTTTTATTTCACTCCTTCCTCAAAATGTGTTGGTTAAGATGAATGAAAGGAAAACATGTTCTATTGATCAAACTTTTGCTCCTCATATATTTCTCTGTTTCTTCTTGTTTTCTGATTTTCTTCTAAAGAGGTTGAATAACTAGCGGATTCACTGCTCAAAGAAGTACCATTTTTAGAGTGGTATGATTCTTCGTCATCCTTCAACCTTCGTAGTTGTGGTGGATAATTTTTTTGATTTAAAGCTTCATCAATATAATCATATCAAGCCTCGGATGTGGGTGCTTTATCGCGGGCGGGAGATGACAGACCCAGTTTGTGCCACATGGCCACGCATGGGACCTGTCCGACAGCATTTAAACTGGCCAGCTTCTTGCCTCAGACCTTAATGTCCCTCAGTCTTAAATCTCGTCTAGCTTGCCACCCTGAATTCTCCTTTATAGCTCCACGTCCTTCGTTTTTGTTATTATCCTCTTGCAACATTTTCCTTTCTGTAGTTGTGGAGCTGAGCTTTCGCTTGCACACAGAGAGGCATTACGACCTCCATTGTTGTCTATGGCTCACTCCTTCACTCATTCACACCTACTGTCACACAGACTTGCATTGCAACCTCTATTGTTGTCTCTCGCTCGCTCCTTCACTTTAGTGTGCCGACCCCTCCATTCACTCTGCCTCCTCACCTTCACTTGATTTCCTCCCCAATGCTTATTCCTGCTCCAGTATGCCGAGGTGGCATCGGATGCGTTTCCACCAAGGTAAAGGAAGGGGTCAGCCCTCTCAACCCCCCATTTCAATTCATTCCAACACCCGCTCCCCGCCTCTTGAATAAAATTCTGCACAATTCCACTATGATTGTTCTATGGACAAACCCCATCTTACAACAACTATCACCGTCAGATTCTAGGAAGTTCCTTCAAGTTCTACGGCGAGAGGTTCCAAAAACTGACCAAGGAAATCCACAATTTATTTAGCACCTCCAAAACTCTCATGGAAATCCGAAGTGTTGCCGGTCAAGCCTAAAACTCACTCTTCCAGTAGCGAAGGCAGTGGTAGTCAGAGTCCAGAATGGTTGGGTGATGAAAGAAGAAAGGGCAACGCTAGTCTGGTATGCACCGCTACTACGCTAGAACCCACCACCCAGCATTCGAAGAAAGCTGAAGACCCTTCAGAAGATTACAAGTGTCTCATTGTTGAGGAGCCACCACCACAGTAGCACGACACTGAGCATGCTATTCTACCATAGAAATGAGAGGTTTTTTCTCTCAGTTTTGTTTACTTTCTCTGAGTATATGTATTTTTTGAAAAAAAATTCAAATTCTCGGTTGTTTCTGGACAATGCTGGTTTCCCCTTTGAGGGCAGCGATTTTCTGCCCAATTTCCCCATCTGGGGCGGTCATTTTTTTGTGTTTTTGACCCATACTACCTCCGGAATTGGCTAACATAGCAATTCCAGAGGCTAGTCTCGACCTGCATACTATGTTTTATTATAGAATTAGTCCAATTTAGAAAGAAAAATATAATCAGATCCAGAATTATTTTAAAAAAAAATTACATATTTTCTTAAAACAAAATTCTTGGTAACAAGATTATAAAGTTTGCAGGTCTTTGATTGTTCATTATAGCCTACGAAAATAAAATTTTCACTCCTATCATCAATTTTCCTTCTCAGTTCACAGGAACATGTGAAAAAGCTACTGATTCAAAATTTCTAAAGTGAGATACGTTCACCTTCTTACCATCCCATACTTCTTGAAGTGTCGCACCTTAGAGACATGTTGTTGGAGATATGTTGAGAACATATATTATTTTCAAAATTTCTTTAGCCCCAATAGCCATTAGACAACTTATTTTCACACAGCATACATCTGGACATATTCATGATTGCCTGATTTTTCCTTTATGCTACTCCATTTTTTTGTGGAGTATACCTTCTTGTTGAAAAAAAACTTTGAATTCATTGGAACTGTATTCTCCACCTCGAATGGTTATTATTACTTTTCAAAGGCTTTCCACTTTGATTTTATACTTCTTCTTTGAACTCTTTGAACCTTAATAAAGTATTTGATTTATTTTTGAGAAAATAAACCCATATCTTCCTGCTATAATCATCAATGAAGGTCAAAAAATAAAGAATACCACCAACGAAATGTATCTGCATTGGGCGACATATATATGGATGGACTAGCTCTAAAGGCTCTTTTGATCTAGAGGGAGATATGGGAAAGCTATCTCTTTTATGCTTGGATGGAACACAAATTTCACAATTACAATATTTTCATTCATAACAGGCAGATCAATGACCATAGAATTTTTTTGAGTTAGACTTAGACTCTCTAGTGGAATATGCCCATACCTAGAATGCCATAGTTGAGACTCATCTATTCTTCACACAATGTGGGAAAAATATTGTGAGAGATTTTGACTCTTAAGACTAAAGGGAAACATCCTATTATTGGTTTTTCAACCTTTGTTATCATTATTCTATTGGGAGTTTTTTCATAGATATAATATGTGTTATCTTGAAATATTTCATCATAACCATGTTCCATCAGTTGACCTACACTAATGAGGTTATGTTTCATATGTAGAACATAATAAACATTGGGGATGTATTTCTACCGATTTTATTTGGTAAAGATAGGGACACTACATTTACCTTCGGCTTTAATGCGAGAAAAATATCCAAGAGTAATTTCAGATGTTATGGAAGCATGCAAGAAAGTATATTTTTATTACATATGATATGATTATTGCAACCACTTTCTAACAACCAAAGGTCCTCACAGTGATTTTCTTCAGAAGGATGATATCAAGGAAACATTGTTTCAAAGGATTCTCCTTCATTGTTGGAGAGATGGACATTGCCTCTGTACTGATCAGATTGTTTCTTTCTCCATTCATGTTCATAATGCCCAAATATCTTGTAGTAATGGCATTGGATATTAGATTTGCTCAATTTTTTTCTTCTTTGTGTTTGGTTTTGTGAAGGTATCAATTGCTTGACTGCATGAAGATTTTTTGATCTTCCCTTGCCTCAAACTCTGACTTATTTGCTCTCGCCTCTATATCATATACCTTTTCCTCTACCAAGAGAGAGATGTGCTTTAAAATCTTGTTCCATGGACTCTTCTGCCAAGTTAAGTCTTTTTTTGTGTGTCAAAAGTGATCTAGTCAATTGTTTTACATAGAAAGTTGTAAAATATTTGGATTCCAGAATGGATTTTACAATCATGTCATATTTCTTGGGTAGGATTCGAAGGAATTTTCAACAGTATTATGATCTGTAATGGTTTCACCAATGAGTTTGATCTCATCCATTATTCCCATGACTCTACTCATGAATTGGTCTGCATTCTCTGTGTCGGTAACCTCCAAGGTTTCAAATCAAGCTCTCAATTTATGCAATTTAATAGTCTTTAGTTATCATTACCTTGACACGCAGCTTTCAAAATATCCCAAACTTATTTTGTTGTTGATGCGATAGTTATCTTGTCAAAGATATAGTTATTGCCTGAGTTTTGTATCCAACATTTGGCTCTGTGCTCTTTATTTCTAAGTTCTGCAGTGGAATTACTCTGGTTATTGTCCACGGTTGCTAATTATTCTTGGATTGGATCTACATAACCATTCTGCAGGGTATCCCAACAATCCCAGAGTTTCAGAAATGTCTGCATTGTTAAATACCCAAACTCGTAATTTTTTCCAACCAAAATCAAGGTCTATGGCAAAGAGCTCGAAGAAGCCATTTTTTTTAATGCCAATGTGTGCGCCTTTTTACAACCTTCTTTCCAAGGCATAAAAAAATATATATACTTTTCAATACTTAAAAACATTCTCCTTCAAAAATACGCAACACACTCTTGTTTTAAAGAAACTTTAATAGATCATTTTTCCGTCTCAATAACAAACTCCTCTTCAATAGAATACAATAGTGGCTCCTCTTTTTTTAAAGTAAACATTGGTTGCTTTGTAAAACCGTTTTTTTTTCAAAAAATATTTTAAAATAACCCCTTCTAAAAGAGCTTTGGATTTCATTAAAAATGGATCACCTTTTATAAAACGTGGATATAAATGAGTGACCTTTTTAATAATACAAAACCCTCTTTTTTTAATAAAAAAAAAGCTTTGAAGTGAGGGACTTTGAAAGGTTGACCTTGCTTCTATTTTTCGTGAGCTCTTTTTTGTGTTGTGAGCCTTTATGATGAGACTTTTGGAGAATTCGTGGACCCTGGATTAAATTTTGGAACGAATTGAAACCTCGTACTCATGCTCCTCGATCTTTGAAAATGAGAACTCTCCAAATTCGACTCAAGGTATCATTCGACTTCCCGAAATAGATTCGATGCACTGAGTCACCTATTTTCATAGTTTCTGAAGTTTGTGTTGATCAAAACACTTTCTTTTTAACATTAGTGCGATGGCCACTAAATTTGTTTAATTTTTAATTACCTCCATTTAACGCTAGTTCCTCTCAATGTCGAGCTCGTCACGACATCTTGGTTTAGGACCTATGATGACAAAATGCTCTCTTTCTTGTCTTATTCGACCTGGGGATCTTATACCATTACCAGAAATGAAGAGGTGGAAAAAAACACACACATAAGGAACTCGTAAACTGAAACCACTTTTGATAATTGAAAATAGTTAAACAGAATTACATTGGAGAGATGAACAATAAATGATTATAGTGAGACTGAACTAGAACTCGACTAAAATGAAACCGACTATAACACCTAAGAGACAGTGAGCAGATTCTTTGGTGTTGTAAATTTTTGTTTGCAATTTTACCTTATTCTAAACAGGGAACAAGGCCAAGGTCCTGTAAGAAATTTCTACAAGACCAGAGCATTATTTCAACAACTTCTACATGGTTTGTCGTTTCTATCACACTCCCAGAAAATGTAATGTGAACATTTCATAATAGAAATATGATTACTTGCATAATTATATTATTACTTACATAATTACATTATTGCGACCTTTCCTATTAGTATGTATATTGCGTCTTGGCAGGATCTCTCTCTAGACGATTGGCTCCACAACGTAGCATTCTAGAATATTGAATTCATGCTTTCGTTGTGCACTTCCACCAATGACTCAACACATATGGTGACTCAACACTTATGCTCGATCATATATTCCTATCCCACATGCGTAGAAATCATAGTTTACCCTACAAATACATATTTCAAATCTAGATTTGCAGGCCCCCTCGCACAACCTTCACAGTGCAACAACTCAATGCTCAAGGCTTCAAAATATCAGGCATCAACATTATGATGGTTGTCGCAGATTTAAAAATGTGTAGCATGTGTAAACACTAACCTACATACAAATGATGGAAAAACATACACACTCTCAACAAACACACATATTCTCTTTTTCTATATATACTTGAGGTATACCTGAGGTCTAACCGAGGCGCTCTGATATCAAGTTAAATTTGCATAATGCAAGCTAAAATTCAATTCACATCAATACAATATAAATACAAAGAGTTATGTCTCGAGATAGCTAATCTATATTGGACATACAATCATTTCGTTGAGTGAGTATCTCAACCACACAATAATCTAGGAAGCTAAGTAGTTGGGGAGAATCTTTCAACCAACTAGGCCTCAACAAAGTCTTGAGCACTAGGAACATATTTTTATAATTAGAATGCATCACAACTAAGACAAGTAGGAATTATATTTTCCATGTGAATTTTTTAAATTCATATCTTAACTTTATGTTAAATATTGAAATAATTACAGTGTATATATATATAATCAAATGTGACATTGAAATATCTTTTTGTATGATACATAATGGATTATTTTCTTTTTATAATTTTTAAAAAATATATATTACACATTGATAATAATGAAATATTATAAATTTGATATAAAATTATTTTATATAACATGAGCATAGAATATCTTTTTTATAAATTGTATTAACACATATTTTTGTCATTAATATTTTTTAAATACTAAGTGTCAACTTCATATTGGATATGGAAAAAATTAGACATCTCTTATGCTGGAGGAAAACACCTTTCAACACTAAATACTAATTCTAAATACCAAAATTATTTATATAATTGGAAATTATAAAAACACCTTTCAACACTAAATACTAATTCTAAATACCAAAATTATTTATATAATTGGAAATTATTTCTTTTCTTTAATACAAAAAAACTTTAAAATCTCATTTGTATTTTATTGAAGTACATTGACTCCTCTTCTTTTAGATTATTGTTGGGTGTGTAGTATTCTTTCCATAGGTCGTAAGTGCGTCTCCCATATATATATATATATATATTCGGACCCAATAATAATTGGGTGGACCCAAGGGTTGGGGTCAGACCTATAGATGGTGAGTGGACCTACTCATGGTTGTGTACATGGGGTTTTGACATGGTTTTGGGCATGATGGTTTTATGCCCATGGTATTTTATAGATTCAGTCAAGGGAACTACGATTATGTTCTAATCCATAGTTATGGATTGAGGTTTATGAATTCTTCAAAATGTATATATATATGTATTTTAACATTGAAACAAATATAATGAAAAATCAATTTGTTAGTCTCGGGATCCAAGGGAAAATATTGGTGAATATTTGTTTTATTTTCTTGCAATTATATATTTTTCTATTTTAAGAATTTTTTTGATCTGAATCGAAAGTGGCCTACACCCATGGTATTCATCCACACATGGAATTTACCCATGGTATTATAAATGGAATCCACCCATGGTATTCATCACCAATGGTATTTATCCACCCATGGTATTGTAAGTAACATATGCCCATGGTATTTACCCACCCACGTAATTCACCCGTGGTATTGTAACCAAAAATGCTTTGAGTAAAAGTAGCATCTTGTAAAAGGACAAATTGTCCACCACAATGTAGCTCCTATAGTTATTCTTTGTTTTAATAAAAAAATCTTTGTGGTTTTATTTAATATGTGTTCTATCCTTTTTCTCGCATTCTAATTTTGCATATCTTGCCAGACCCATTTAAATTTTTTAGATCTTGGGGGTCTCCCCCCAATATCCGGATCAGAGATATCAAATCCAGGTTACAAAGCGGGAAGAATTCTTATTTTTTATTAATTTTTTTTCACGAAGTTTTTGGGCGACGTGTTGGGAGAGCATATATGAAACCATTGGTGCAAAAATTTTAGAAAACAATAGAATATATATATTCTTTGCGAAAAAGTAGTCAATTTAAAAAAAAAAAATTAGTCGAATAGGATTCTAAATGAGGGAGATATCATTGATTCAAAATCCACAATGTTGCAGAAATGTTTCTGATGAAAATTCGTGGACGACGCCTCTCCTATAATTTTTTGCAGTTTTCTTTGCGAAATTTTATAAGAGTGGTTATATATCCGAGCTCCCCTTGAAACATCACCCTATTTCAAAAAAAACCGGTCGAATCGGAGTCTCGACGAGGGAGTTATCACTGATTTAAACTTAGCGATGTTTTCATAAATTTTGTGACAATGAGATAATTGCAATGTGAATATGAGTTTCCAAAGTCTTCAGACATCGATTTAAAACTCATGGGAAGAAGCAGAATGATCATATTGTTTCCAAAAAAAGTTTATAATAAATATTTTGAGTTATATTGACCGACTTATTCCCATTTCAAATCTGGAGCAGCATTCAGAGCAGGTTCCCTTTGGAGATGTGCCCTCCAACCCTGCTTTGGTACGTAGCTACTTCACATTCATCAATTTTAGCATAGAGATATTCGGCTTAGGTTATTTGGAGACATGCCCTCCCACCCTAGGGTATGTAGGCATCTGCTACTTCATCAACATTCAACATCGTGGTTATGGGTCAAGTACCGCACAAAATCCTTCTCATTGAATTCCATTTGCTAGGTTGCACATTGTTGGTATCATAAATGGTTACATGCATTACAGGGTATCTCTATTCTCAGATGTTCATTTGTCATGGTTCTGCGTCATCCATAAACCAACACTTCATCGAAGTCCATTTGCTAGGTCACACATTGTTAGCATCAGATTTGGTCACAAGCATTATAAGGTATCGCTATTCTCGAATCTTCGTTTGTCATGGTTATCGATCATTGACAAACCCACACTTCATCGAGGTCCATTTACTAGGTTGCACAATGTCAGTATCACAATTGGTCACAAGCATTACAAGGTATCTCTATCATCAGATTTTCGTTCATCATGGTTATGGGTTAACCACACAAACCCATTCTCTTAAGTGGCTCTTCATATTCAACAAAGGCTTCTTAGGAGGAAACTTATGGCAATGGGGACCATTGTTTCTTGAGGAGGGAGGAATGATCCGAATGGAATGTGGCCTGCACCCACGGTTTTCATCCACCCATAGTATTTATCCATCCATGGTATTGTAAGTGACATCTATCCATGGTATTAATTCACCCATGATATGTAACCACCCATGGTATTCATCCACACATGGAATTTACCCATGGTATTGTAAATGGCATCCACCCATGGTGTTTATCCACCCATGGTATTGTAAGTGACATATTCCCATGGTATTCATTCACCCATGGTATTTACCCACCCACAGAATTCACTTGTGGTATTGTAACTAAAAAATGTTATAAATAACAAGTCGCATCTTGTAAAAGGACAGATTGTCCACCATAATGTAGCTTGTACAGTTATTCTTTGTTTTAATAAAAAAATTCTTTGTGGTTTTATTTACTATGTGTTCTCTCCTTTTTCACGCATTCTAATTTTGTAGATCTTGCCAAATCCATTTCAATTTTTTAGATCTTGGGGGCCTCCCCTAAAGATCCAGATCAATTTTTTGTAGGTAATTTATGTACAGGGTTAATACCTACATTTGGTGTCAGAGTTATCTCTGCTTCAAAAGGAAATCTTTGCTCTTCAGGGGTTTTTCTCGGGCCACTGGTATACCATGTTCACTGGGATATATGCGAGATCTATTATTGCAATGAAAGAAGATGGTGAACAGTGGAAAGATAGAGATCGAGAAATTTATAGGTCCAAGTTTTGAGTTGTGGAAGCTCAAGATGGAGGACCGGTTGGTGGACCAAGATCAGTGGATTGTTGTAGATCCAGGAACGACACCAATAAGAATGTCGGTAGAAGACTGGGTGAAGTTAGATCGAAAGGAGAAGAGCACAATACAATTGTGTCTCTCATATTCAGCGTTGTTTAATGTATCAATGGAAGCTACCAAGAAGGCTTTGTCGGACAAGTTAGGGACTTTGTACCAATCTAAGTGTCTGTTGAACAAATTGTTCTTGCAGAAAAAGTTATATAACTTGAGGATGAAGGATGGAGACTCGGTGACAGAGCATACGAATGTATTTAATACTATGGTAATCAAGTTTTTGTATGTTGATATAAAAATTTGTTGTGTTCTTTAAGTGAAATAGTTTGTTGTGTTCTTTACCATATTTGTGGGATAGTCTGGTTGTTGCATTAGGTAGCAATACAATACCTTTAAGTTTGATGAAAGAGTCTCATCCTTGTTGTCGAAGGAGATGAGATGGAAAATATGGAGAGCCAGAATGGAGATGCCTTGTCTGTGAGAGGATGGTCCAAGAACAAAAACGAAAATAATTCCTTGAGTCGGAGATCTAAATATAGAGGGGGATCTAAATCTGTAGGAAAATATGTAAAGGTGTGATAGAAATGTGGAAAAGAAGGGAACTAAAAAAAGGACTGTGGATATAAAGCTTTTGAAGAAGGAAATGGATTTAATTATTCTCCTTATGTAGAGACAAAAACCATCACAGATGAAGGTGGGGATGTGTACTTGGGTTCTTCTTCTAGTACACAAGTAGGTCATGAGGAATGGTTGATTGACTTAGGTGCATCCTTTCACTTCACTCTCCATAGGGAGTGGTTTTGCGAGTATGATAAATATGATGGTGGTGATGTATTATTAGGGGATGATAGGAAGGAAAAAACTATTAGACACGGAAAATTTAATATGAATTTGCAAGGTTGAAGGATTAGAACACTGTTTGGTGTTCTGTATATTACTACATTGGCTAGAAATGTCATCTATGTAAGAAAGATCAATGATGCAGGTGTAAAAATAATTGTCATATAAGATACCTCCAAGATGGTTAGGGAACACTGGTATTGATGTGGGGAATTCAGATTGGATCTTTATACAGGCTTCTAGGTAACAATGTTATTAATGGGTGCAATATTTTTGTGGTTCTTAAAAGTGGAGCAGAAAATTGAGTGGTCTCTAGAGAAAATACCATTCTATGGCATCAAAGGCTTGGACATATTGGAGAGAAGGGCCTTAAAATACTGCATGGTAATGATATGGTAGAAGGTATGTAAAATTTCTCTTTGTATTTATATTTCTATGAAAATTGTGTATATGGGAAGTAGAATCGGGCGAGTTTCCCATTAGGTACTAAGAGCGCAAAAGGGATTTTAGAGCTTGTGCATAGTGATGTGTTTGGACCTGTGTCAATTCTATCAGTCGGTAATTCTTTGTACTATGTCTCATTTATAGATGACTTCTCGATGAATACATGGATATATTTCCTCATGAATAAATCTAAAGTCTTTGACAAGTTTAAATAATTTAAGGCTCTGGTGGAAAATCAGACTTAGAACAAGATTAATATGTTGAGGACAAATAATGGTGGAGAGTTCTAAAAGAAATAATTTGAAGATTTTTGTAAGAAGTGTGTTATAACAAAAAATAATACTACTCCACAAACACCTCAGCAAAATGGAGTTGCATAAAGAATGAACGGGATGATGATGGAAAAGGTAAGAAGCATGCTCAGTGGCATTGGATTAGGGAAAGAATTCTGGGCAAAGGCAGTAAAAATTGCATGTTACCTGGTTAACATATCATCTTCATCAACATTGGAGGATAAGACTATACATGAGTTATGGACTGTGAAGAAACCTTCTCTTTCACATCTAAGGGTATTTCGATATGATGCATATGCACATGTTCCAAAGGAGAAAAGAACCATGTTAGATAGTAAATTTTAAAGGTGTATCTTTATTGGGTATAAGGATGGTTTAAAAGGTTATAAGCTTTGGAACCCCGAAACAAGGAAGGTTGTATACAACCGAGATGTGGTGTTTAGAGATGTGAAAGATTCCATTAAACATGAAATCCTACCAAAGTAACCTGAGAAGATAAAGTTTGAACTAAAGGAGGAGGAATGAGACTCTACAACAGAATAATAATAAGAAGAGGAAGAGTTGCACACTCTAGCTTTGAGAAGATCAGTTCGAGAGAGAAGGAAACCATAAATGTATATTATGTTTTCTTTTGTTCAAACTTTTCTTTGTCTATTACAATTGTTAGGAGGCAATGGAGTCAGATGATGGAAAACTATGGAAAGAGGCCATGGTTGATGAAATGGAAACTTTTGACAAAAATGATGCTTGGGATCTCGTAGAGTTTCTGACTCGAAGGAAACCCATTAGAAGAAAATGGGTGTTTAATAAGAAGATGAAGGTAGAAAGCGAGGTGGATAAATGCAAAGCTCGGTTGGCAGAAAAATGTTATTCCTAGGTGCCAGGTATTGATTTTGGTGATATTTTTTCTCCTGCTGCCAAGTTATTTTCTACTAGATTACTTGTATCTCTTGTTGCTTCTTTTTATTTCGAGGTAGAACAGATGGATGTGAAGACAAAATTTCTTCACGGGGATCTGAAGAAGAGATTTACATGAAGCCACCAAAAGGCTTTGCGGTGAAGGGTAAGAAAGACCTGGTATGCAGGTTAAAAAAGCCTTCGTATGTGTTCGAACAGTCCACAAGGATATGGTATCAGAAATTTGATACATATATACCGAGACTTGGCTTCGCAAGAGGAAAAATGGATCACTGTGTTTATTTAAATTAATTGGTGACCATGTTATTTATTTGGTCTTGTGTGTGGATGATATGTTGTTGATTGGAAATAACAAACAAATTATCTAGGATTTAAAGACCCAATTTTCCTCTAAATTGGACATAATGGATCTTGGTGCTAAAAACTATATTTTTGGCATGGAAATTAAATGAGATCAGGAAAAGAGGAGGTTCTGGTTAAAGTAGATGTTGTGGAGGTAAATCCCCTCTGCGGACAGAGGCGATCCCTACTAGCCTAGACCGGGTCTAGCAACAATCATTCACGCTACAATGCAGGTTCCTAATTGCAAATAAAACAACCAGCGATGAAGGCTTACCTGGAATCCAACGTTGTTGCTTGTAGAAGAGGTAGCACTCCCATTCCTTAGCCCTGGCAGATCACGATCCCCACGATCTCCGTGATGGAAACCTGCACATGCGAGAAACAAAACAAACGCAAGTGTAAAATTCAGTAGATGCAACTATATGTCAGTCAGAAAGGACATAACTCATCATTATAAACAATAACAAGAGTGGAACCATAACCGATAGTCGTTTATTATTAATCAATCAAAGGAAGAATACAACCATAGTTTTGACGCTGAATTCTCCTTCGAAGGGTCGCCAACAGAACAAGTCTCGAAAATCTTGTCAAGGACGAGACAAACTCTCTCTCTTCGGATCCTGACAATAGTCTCCTTGCTTATATGTTTCCTTAAGGGAGTTATGGAGGCTCTTGCAGCATAAGGCTCTTAGGAATTTGGGAACTTGAAGACTAGCTTGCCATGGAGATGGGAAAGCTTTTATAGATGGAGGAAGGGGATTTGGGATCCCTATAATCATGGGATTGGCCCTATCATTAAGGAAGCTTCCATGAGAGGTGGAAAACCACTTCCTCTCTATGGAAATCCGTAGCCAAACCTCCCAACTCAAGATAGATAGCAGTCCAGGAATTTGTTAGGACGAAACTTCCGCCATTTATTTTTAAAAAACACTCCTTAAATTGGCTGGCGCGACCTCTTTGTAGGATTTTCCCCATTGGCACGGGTGATGAATTGGCTGCCCGCGCTAATGCAAAAAGGGGTGTTTTTAGGGTTTTTCAGCAGGAGATGTCTTCAGGGGGATGAAAGTACATGTTCAGGGGAATGCCATGAAAGTATTTTCAAGTTATATCACTGCTCACAGGTCACAAAATGAGCCCTCCAATATGCGGGACGAGGATTGCAAGGACGGTGACAAATTGTTGTGTAACAGATGCCACCCAAAGCATGAGGCCCGAGAGATAGAAAGGGGTGAAATGCTTTACGAGAATGTGTCCAACTGAGAACTCTGCCGTCAGAAAACCTGCGTGAATAAGTACAACTGATGTCTCAAATACACGATATATATGTGGTATGGCCGCAACCATCCATAACAGAGTATACAATAATCCAGATCCAAGGCATGGACGCAGCCATCCAGTGAGGATCGATTAATAGACTTAGGTATGGTCGCAGCCATCCAGTAAGTGAGTCATGTAAATAATCATAATAATCCACAAACTCGCAGCCTGGATTACAACAGACACAATCCAGGGTCTTGCACTCCATCTTGACCCGAACACAGTACAAGTCCAAGCATGTGAATAAATGGGCTGGAGTCAAACATGGAAGAACATTGTCTGATTACCAGCCAATAACAAAAGTTGTTAACGGACGCGAGAGGTACCACCAATAATGACAATGGCCCTCAAGGTACTATAGGTACAATCTACGGCATGTGAATCAATGAGCTGGCATCGAACACCCGTAGAATCACTCGATCGAAGGCCAATGATGAAAACCTCGCGTTGAATGCGAAGAACCTGCCATTGAGGCATGCAGGCTCCAAGGCACTAGAAGGGAGTCTCTAGATCAGCTTCCTGGATAATGAGCTGAATTCGACAGGAAGTGACCTTGATCGAAGGTGGGCCATAATGTTTCCCACATCATCGACACGAGACAGAGGAACATAGTGTTTTTGTGAATCACGATCAGATGAGAATTAGAGGAAGGTTGGTACTTTGCAGAGGTCAACTTCTCTTGAACATATGAATGGCACGACAGTGAGTTTGGCAGCATTTGACATCAACGGATTAGAGGTCATGGCGGCAAGGCAAAGAGAATATGAGAGGTCAAAAGGATCACCCAAACCCATGGAGCCAAGTGAAAAATGAGATGAGATGTCCCCAACCCGAAACAAATGCAGACAAGTGCCATGTTCAAGAACGACATACTGCCGACACGACAATGATGCTAGTTCCATTTTTTCCTCACCATTTCTGGCGAGTACCCCAATTATTTTTGATAACAAGCTTGAAGGGGATAACATATGCTTGTAATATAAGTCCGTTCTTTGGACGAATCCATCCTAGTACATTTAACGAGCCCTAGGAAGGAGCGACTCGAGTAGCATCATCACGACTGAATCCGATGTCATCAGGTTTTAACGAGTCAGAAAAAGGAAGAACTCAGCATCTTTTCATGTTTAGAGAGTTTGAAAAGACAGCTAAAAAGTAAACTCCAACGGTCCCTTTTCGTAAATAGTTCCTCAGATCCGAAAAGGTAGAAAACTATGTCTGAGAAAACCTCCTAGTCGCAATAGGCTAGGGTATTCCTTTTTCGTAAATAATCTATCCTAGCCCAAAAAAGGGGTAAACGTATAATGGGTAGATGTCGTTTCACAGCCACTTTAACGAGATCGAAACGCCAAGGGCCTCAGCAATCTTTTCATGTTTAGAGAGTCAGAAAAGAGCTGAAAGATGACTCCAAAATGACTTTTTCGTGTTTTTACCGAGTCCGAAAAAAGTATAAAATACAACTCATTTCACCGTTGAAGTCGCATAAAAACCTGTCGCTGCACACAGAGGCAAGTGTAAAATCCTTTTTTGACAAAATATATCAAAATATTAATGAAAATTCCTTTAAAACCTATTTTAGATTCCAAAAAGTTATAAATAGTCTCAAATGGTAAAAACAAAATTACTTTTACTATTTACCTCATTTGGAGAGCAGCAATGGTCCATTTTGTGCAAACCTTCTGACGGCGATTGCGACAGATCTGGGCTACCATTCAGATTCCCGTTCGTTCCAGGTAAGAGGCGCTTCCCTGTACTCCATTTTAATCCATTTTTTCATAGTTTTCCATTGCTCATTAGATTTTTGTGGAAGATTTTTGTAATTTTAGGGCTCCGCCCATTGGCGCAGGTATCGGGCACGCACCCACGCCAATGGCCTTTTTGATACAAAGGGCCCGTGCCAACTGGTGCGACTGTTAAGAAAACAGCCGCGCCAATGGCGCAACGTAGCTTTCCGTTTAAAAATTCCAAATAGCTAGTGATTTGAATGGATTTCCAAGCATAGCAGAGGTCTAATCGAGAGTTTTTGACCATGTTAATGCAGGCCACCGAGTACAATGGTGATCGAATGGAAAGAGAGAGAACATGGGGAAGAGGACGAACTAGCCATGGAGAACGAAACTTGTATGAATGCTCTCAAGAATTGTGGGCTTAAAAAGTTCTTCCTGACACCTTGCTTTCGAGCTCAACCTAAGCTTCTACAATACCTGATTAGTATTTGGGATGAAAATGAACAAGTGTTCAAGCTGCGGGGTCAAGTATTAGAACTGAAGGTTTCTGACGTATACTTCATACCCGGACTATCACGCAGAGGTCCAGTGCCCATATTGACAGGGAGCAGACCATCTGGTGAAAATATGGAGCAGGTAATGGCGAGGGTGTGCCCAAGGCCACGAACCGGATCAGGAAGCAGAAAGGTAGACATTCACACCGTTGAGGATCTAGCACTCAGAGTAGTGCTACACACCATTACACGAGCTGCAGGATTGCAAGCTCCACATGAGGTGACCAAGGCCCAACTCATACCACACCATGTGGTGTGGTGTGTGTTGTAAACATCTTTCTTGGACACCACACCACACATGCACACAAATGAAATAACACACCTATGTACACACAGCACACCAAAAATCACTTCAAGCGTAGTATTTTTTCAGGTACAGCCCATTTCTAGGCTGCGCCAGTGAGACTCCTTCATAATCTATAAGCTCATAAGCTCCATTCTTCAAAAGGCGTTTTACTATGTAGGGCCCATGCCACATAGGTTGGAACTTGCCAGCCCCAAGCTTTTCATCCGCTTGATCATATAAGAGGACGAGGTCCCCTTAGACAAAGGAACATGGAGAAACTGATTAATCAAAGTGAGCTTTGACCCGCTTCTTTTGTGCTTCAATGACTACAGCAGCCAAACGACGTGTTTCATCTAACCGTTATAGATACAAAAGATGCTCTTCCTCAGCAGAAGTGTCGGGTAGAAGTTCCACACCTAATTTCAAAGAAGGAATCTTGCATTCAACCAGAAGAGTTGATTCTAGGCCATACACCAATTGAAATGGTGTGAATCCAGTTGCACTCTTTGCAGACGTCCGGTAGGCCCATAGAGCTAAGAACAGTTGGAGATTCCAATTGGTTTTATGAATACCAACTGTTCGTTGAAGCATAGTGACCAAAACTTTGTTCACAGCCTCAACCTGGCCATTTGCTTGTGGGTAATATGGCGTTGAGCTATCGTGGCGTAAGCCCAATCTTGAAGTCAACTCGGGCATCATATAATCTCAGAAATGAGTACCATGGTCGGTAACGATGGCCTGAGGGACCCCGAAACATGTAATGATGTGGTTGAAGATGAATTGGGAAGCTGTCTTACCGTCGGCAGCTAGTGTAGGCATCGCTTCGGCCCACTTCGTAAAGTAGTCTACGACGATAATTATATGCGCATGCCCCCCAGCCGAATGAGGTTTACACATCATAATATCTATGCCCCGTTTCGCAAAAGGGCCGACGGTAATAACAGGATGCAAAGGGAGAAGCGGTGCGCGCATCTTGCGTTGAAAGACCTGGCACGCGTGACATTTACGGACTGCGACAATACAATCTTTGAATATTGACGGCCAGAAGTATCATGCTCGCAGAATTTTCTGGGTAGTGGCATATCCGGACATATGACCTCCACAGGCGCCACTGTGGCAGTCATTTAGGACCTTTTCAGCCTCTTCCAAAGTTAGGCACCGACGCAGCACCGAATCTACTCCAACGCGGTATAAGGTATCTCCTACTATGCGGTAGGGTTGAGACTGATGCCGAATCCGACGTCGGGCATCTTTAGTCAACTCAGACCGAAATGTGGAGGTCTGAAGATACACAATTATGTCACCGTACCAAGGGTCGCGAGTACTGATAAGGAAAAGAGTTTCGTCCAGGATATGATCTTCGGAGTGTGAAGGAGTGGAGTTAGTTGGGAGTGAGCATATAAGATCCAGGAAAACCAGTGATTTGGTTGACTTAGAAGTAGTGAAATCTAAGTCAAACTCTTGTAGGATAACAATCCATTTGGAGTATTTGCCCCCCAGTAATTTTCGAGTGAGAATATACGTCATGGGGTTGCAATCTGAAACCATTGTTATCGTACGCAGTAGGATGTAGTGGCGAAAACGATGTACGGCATGTACTGCGGCTAATGCCAGCTTCTCAACATGAGCATAACACGTTTCCGTGTCGAGAAGGTTCCGTGACAGATAATAAACGACATGTTCATTTCCATCATCGTCATCCTACACCAGAACCATAGCTATGGTGCTAAACATGGTGGCGAGATACAAAGTGAAATCGCGGTGATAATCAAGAGGATGAAGCAAAGGAGCATTAACTAGTAACGTCTTAAGCTTCTCAAAGTATTCTTGAGCAATGTAGTCCCAATGGAAGGGAACGTTATGCTTTAGAATACGTGTGAACCCTTTGGCCGCCTCCGAATAGTTCGGGATAAAGCGTCGAAGGAAGTTAGCTTTTCCTTGCAGACTCTGCAACTGATATAACGAGGAGGGTGATGGGAGACTGATGATAGCCTCAACCTTTAAAGGGTCAAGGCGAATTCTATCTTTGGAGACTATGAATCCCAAAAGACGGCCAGAATCCACGCAAAAGACGCATTTATGAGGATTAAGCCTAATATTGTAGCGCCTACAGCGAAGGAAAATCTGGCGGAGGTGTTCAGGTTGGTCCTCTCGCCTAGCTGAGTGAGCTGGCAAGTCGTCCAGATAAGGCTGAACGATATGGCGTATGTCATGAAAAGCGTAAGACATCGCCTGCTGGAAAGTGGCTCCAGTGTTCTTCAAGCCGAACGGGAGATTTTTATAAGAGAAAGTACCCCACGGACAGATGAATGCAGTCTTGTGTTGATCAACAGGTAGAATTTTTATCTGATTGTACTTGGAAAAGCTGTCCATCAAGGAATAAATCTCACTTCCGGCACATTCATCGATGATTTGGTCTCTGAACGGAGTGGGATAGTTATCCTTCGGACATGCGCGATTAATATCGCGGTAATCAACACAGACCCTAATAGTACCCTTCTTTTTATCGACAGGGACAATGTTTGAAACCCACTCTATGAGGGGGATGGGATAAATAAAGCTCGCGTTCAGAAGTTTTTCGACTTCTACCTTAATTTCAGCGGCTTTGCGAGGATGCACCAGGCGTAAGCGTTGGCGCACGGGCTTCGCACCAGGGTAGGTTGGAATCTCATGCACTACGATACTGGGATCAATCCTAGGCATTTCCTTGTAGGACCAGGCGAACACATCTCTGAATTATTTAAAAAGATCAGTATAGACTTCAATCTCATCAGGAGAACAAGTCACTCCCACGTGTATGTTCTCAACGATCCCCGGTTTAACGGAGATGTTGATAGGGATGGTTTGAGTGATATTACTCAGGTTTCCTTCCGAAAGAACGTCGTGCGTCAAAATGGGCATTTGGAGAGGTGGAGTGGGAACCTGAGATGAAAAACGCTCTAGAAAATCTGACATTGCCCCCAGGCAGGGCATAAAGGAGGAATGATGATGTCCATCGCTCCAAGGAAGCTCCTCAAGAGACATTGTTTCAACAATGGCTTCATCAGAAGGAAAAATCTCTTTGAGGGGATCAGGTGAATCGCCCTGACTGAGCCAGGGGGATTGAGAATAGATGTCTAAAGCTATGATCAAAGGAGCATGTTGAGGAGGGGGAGGATTGGATGCGGCGACGATTTCACAGTAAGTAATCTCTACTGGAGTTAAGGGCATCGATTCTCCAAACTCAGTCACCTTCTCAGGTGTAGGGATGAGCCATGGGTTGTTAGACCTAGAGATCATGTTAACTTGAGCGGTGTGCGGTGGTGGTGCAGGAAAAATACCCATGAGGACGGGGTCTTTGAAGAGACCGGGCCACACACTGTCAGGGGGATTTTGGATCTGATTCACGTGCGGAACGTTGTTCTCGGAGGTGGAGGTGAAGAAGGACAACTGATCCACCATAACGATTTTTCCCTTGTGAGGGAACTTAATCAGTCGAAAGAGGGTGGATGGCATGCATAGCATGGCGTGAGTCCAGCTGCGTCCAAGAAGTATATTGTAGTTGACCTTAGCATCAACCACTTCTACTTTTACGTTGACAGTCTTCCCCTGTAAAGTAATCGCCAGACTCTCGAGAACACCCAGGGGTTTGAATTCCCAACCATCGAATGCCTCTAGAGCATTGGGAGAGGATGAAAGGGCCGGAGAGCCAATGGCCTTCCAGCAAGCGGACGACATGACATAGGTAGAAGCACCTTCATCCACAACAGCCCTATGGATATTAAGACCATTGATCTCGACTTGAATAACAAGAGCGATCTGATGTGGAAGTCGGGGGGTGAAATTTTCTAAGTCAAAGGTGAGAAGACTAGAATCAGCGAGATTGATTCCACCGATTGCAGATAATAAACCTTTTCGTTGTGAAGGAAAAATTTGAAGAACTTCCAAAGCAGACATGGCAGACGACGCCTGTGCCAGATCCTCAACAATACTGTAGTGCTGAGCAGCACAGGCGTTCGGATTGTAGGAAGACTTTCGTAGGACACCTTTAGAAGGTGGCCTCACAACGGGTTCAACAGTAGGCTTCTCAATTTCCAACGAACTGGAGATAGGTGGGGGAGGTGGACCATCCGCAACTACCTTTCTCGGTGCCTGACGTGATTCGTTGTAATCCTTCGAACGCGTGGCGATAGAAATAGGTGCAGCGCCATTCATCATGAAGACTTGGGACCCAAATGGTGCAGATGGTGAAGGTTGTTCAACCATCCGGGTCTGCTGAGACGGGAACAGTTCTTTAAGAACTGCTGGAGTCCCTTTTGAGCCTTTTAGAAGTTGACTAACCTCAGGTCGTCGTGGAAAATCCTTAGTATAATGATCTCCTTCACAAATGAGGCAGGGGTACTTCGGTTGGCATTGGGAACCGTCCTCGGTCCGAGGTTTGGAATCTGGCTTTGGGGTGTCGGATTTGGATTTACCTTTTCCCTTCTTCTTCCTTTTGGAGGCCTTCTCTGTAGGATTGGCCTAAACGGCATTAACCTCCGCAGTTTTGCCAGAATCGGTAGGGGCGGGAGGAGCAGAATTATTAGATGAGTTAGACTTCCGCTTCCCATTCGAAGATTTCTTCGAATTCTGAGACACGGAACCAATAACACCATCCACCGCCGGGGTAGGTGGGGGTTTAGAGGTTCCAGACCGTGGAGCATTAGGCAAGATATCATACAACGTGTCGGATTGTGAATATACAAAATCTAGATATTGAGCACGCGCTATGGCTTGTTCTTCAGTCACACACGCTCACATAGCAATATCTTGGGCGATTTTGTTAAGAAATGAGGTGGTGAACCAATGAGTTAGTATCTGATCAGGCATATGAAACTTGATCAGCCTATGATGACGTCACCACTCATGAATATGATCGGAAATGTGGGTGGCTTTGTCCTGCTTCAAAGAAGTCAGGAGATGCGTCCCGGCTTCGTAGCAAACCGGTAACTGAAAATGAGTCAGAAAAGCCATGGCTAACGTATTGAAATCTTGAAAGATGCCACGGGATAATTCGAAATACCACTTAGCACCAATGCCAGTCAAACTGCGCTGGAAGAGGCGCAGACGGATTGAATCATCCACCCAAGAGTTGGACGAACACCAAAGATGGTAAGTCATCACATGAGCTTGGGGGTCCTCTCCAGCTTTTCCCTCAAGCTTGGGGCAATCACCAAGCACCTTGGTAGGAACCGGAGGCCAATAAGGATTGTGCAGAATTGGATCATTCGTTAATTTCGAAACATCTGGTAACTCTAAGGTAGCCAGAAACGGCAATGGCAGATTGGACAGAATACCTGGCCCTGGATAAGGACCATTTCCTGTACTCCATGCTGGCTGGGAATATCCTTGTCCCCATGGGTTCTATCCAGCAGGATTATGACCGTAGGGGGCATAGGTGTAATAACCAGCCTGATTTGGTTGCTGGTAACCAGCGTACGGGGGTTGATAACCAAAGTATGGACCCTGATTATGAGTCGGCCCTATGTACGCAACATTTGGATTTGGCTGCTGAGTATAGGTGTAGCCGGGCTCTTCAGTACGATAGTTAGAACCTTGGGGCTGGCTATAATTCGGTCGGTATTGACCATGAGAATAGTAGCCGCCTTGAGCTTGAGTGGGGTGCTGATTGGTGGAACCCTGCGGAGCCTGATAATTTGGGTGCAGCAGTTGATTTGGTTGTGGCATCAAATAAGTCGACTGCTGGGCAGGGTTGATAGGATGTGCAGGCTGGCCTGGTTGAGCAGGCTGACCTGGCTGAGCGAGTTGTCCTGGGTTAACAGGTTGACCCGGGTGAACAGGTTGTGTCGGTTGCGCAAGTTGACCTGGTTGTTGAAAAGCACCAGGTTGTAGCGGATGAACCAGTTGGCCTGGAGGTGGAACACCAGGCTGTGTTGGATAGGCCGGTTGGCCTGGTGGAGGGATGGAGCCAGGTGGTAGCTGGTAACTAGTTTGACCTGGAGCAGGACCACAAGATGGTCCTGGCTGGTGTGCAACGTTCGGATTAACAGGATACTGAGGTTGCATGGGTTGGGAAGGTTGGACTTGCCCCCCAGGACCGTATACCGGCCCCGGTTGGTACCCTAGTTGAGGCTGCACAGGTTGACCGGAAGGGTTGTAATACTATCCTTGCGGACCGTACGATGGCCCTTGCTGGCCTGCAGGATAGCCTTGGATGGGCTGGCCCTGCGGGTTATAAGGATAGCTAGGCTGGCCCGAAGGTTGGCCTTGGAAAGATTGCCTTTACGGGTTGTAATACTGCCCAGCCTGGCCATACGGTAAACCTTGAGCATGAAGGTGAGCCTCTGGAGCAGGTAAACGTAACATGTTCCCATGCTCATCGTATTGATCTGGAAAATCATACACGGGTGTACCATCCTATGCATAATGCGAAAAATAAGAGCGGTTGGGGTCTTGAGAGGTTTGTCCACCCTCGGGGTTCGGCTGTTGTAGGGACAACCGATACTCCTCCGGAGAAATGTTCTCCGTCATAGCAGTCGCTATGTAGACGTCTTCGGGAAGCGGCACAGCCCTCGCAGAGGGTGTCGTAATAGCGGGTGCAGACGCGACCACATAGACAGTGGGTTGAATGGGTAGAGAGGTGACGGGAGTCTGAGGAGACATCCCTAATGAAGGAACCACTGGCCTCGTAGAAGGAGCTGATACCCCCATGGAGGTTGCGGCGGCGATAATCTGACCTAAGGATCTATACCCTGCTCGTAATGAGGGACCGGGCGATGACATAATAACTGGTTCAGGGTTGTCTCCTTGAAATAATCTCCGATGAAATAACTGGTAATCCTCACCAGACGTGGGGATTTCCTCGCTGGATTCACTCATGATTGAGCCTGCCGCTAGATCTCGTAATAGACGGCGAGGACTAGGAGGAAAAACAACAACTATAAAAGGCGAAGTTGATGTAAGAGAAAGGAACTATGCCCCTACTCTTAATTCAGACCAAGGGTCGGAAAAGGGCCAATTGAACTCAACTGGTCCCCCAAAGGGCTGCTCAGCAAGAACTGGTCCCCCGTCAGGAAACTCGGAAACAATGGGCTGTTGAGGTTCAATAGAGGGTTGTGAAGCCTCTGATGAATTGTCCGTATAAGGGCTACCAGTGGACGAAACCGAGGGTTCTGCCACTGTGGTAGTAATGACAAGAGAAAAATATCAAACACACACACGGGCTGAAAAGAGTCAAGACACACAATCAAACGACCAACAAGAAAAATCTAACAGGGCGTGTGATCGCAGGTGATTAATTTTTACCACATTGAAAAATAGGAAACTTCATTGTTTCATGTTTTAAGAGTTGAGAAACGGATAAAAGGTGACTCTATCTCTTTCAGTTTTGAAGCAAGCATGAAAGGACAAGCACTTGGTGATCCTTTCAAATTTAAAGAGTCAGAAAAGATCAAATGACTACTCAGGGATACTAGGTAGAGGGTGTACCAAATAACTGTGAACTGCAATATACACCTTTGTTTCAAAATGAAAGAGACATCAACCAAGGACTTTCCGTACATGCAGGAAATCTCCCCGAATGCTGTGTCCGGTGTATCACGGGTATAGGGTGGCAGACTCGGCTTCCTATGGATAAAGGATTGAAACCTAGTGGAGTCTCCCTTTATATATGCAACGGTATGGGGAGCACAAGTCCGTACTAGCATTGTCTAAAGCCAAGAGGCGAATGAAAGCTACTAGGTTTTAAGACGCCGGAACACATCTCTAGCCTAGACCTCTAAATGTGTTTCGTTAGATTTCAATGCTGCCTTAGTGTAAATTGAGTAAATTTTAAATTTTATCTTCAATTACATTTCAGTTTTCAGGGCCTAGCGAATGTAATGTCTCAAAATCTCCTAAATGCACTCTATATGCCACAGTATATCATTTCATTCGATGAAAGCTATTTATGAGAAAGTTGAGAGCTTTTCACATAATAACGAAATGAACAGAAAACAAACAATGACGCCTCTAATGTAGCTAATGAAAACTAAAAAGCTTTTCGTTCAAGGTTACCAATCACTAATAACACCGAAAATATCTAATTCACATTAACTAATGAAAAGCAAAAGAATTTTTTTTTTATATTTTCAATATTTCAGAGCAAAGTGCGCTAAAAAAAATGAAAACTAATGCAAAGGTGATTTGAGAAATGATGATAAGAGAGTAAAAACCAACAACTTTCACTCAATACCAAACACAATCAAACCTCAAATCGACCAATAGTCCCTCAAAACCAAGAAAGTCCCAAGGACACAAATGAGCCGTGTAATCTAGGCCCAAAACGAGACAAAGTGGAACTCGAATGAAGGAGGAATCAATCACTCAAATAGAGCAATAAAATGATAAACAACTATCAAACGAATGCAAGGAAGCAATCACAAGGTTGACTGAACCGATAGAAACCAAAAACTCTCAAGGAAGGCTCGACACACCATAGCACCTAGATGACCTAGGGCTAGAATGCAAAATCGATGGAAATGGGCGAACAACTAAAGGACGAAGGTAAGAGTCAGTCAATCAAGGCTCCAAAACACTCAAGAAGTCGAAAAAAAGCAACCAAAATCAGAGATCAGGCTCAGAAAGCTCAAAACCAAGAAAACCCTAGCAGTCCCCAGCACTGGCGCGACTGTTAGGCTAAAACTAGCGCCATATCAGAATTGGCGCGGGTAATACATGGGAAAATAGCGCCAATTGGCGCGATTGCCATGCTAAAAAATGCGCCACTCACGTTTTCTACGCTAAAATAAAAAATAAGCAATCCAAGACTAGACCAGTGATGTCTGGAGTTTTCAAAAATCCAAATTCACAGAAAGAACCAGCCCAAAAGAGCTGATCAAGCAAGCAGAATCAAGAATCAATCGAAGAGACAAGACAACGCTCCAAGAGTTCAGTTTACAAACTAAACCGGAGATTGACTGAAGTAGCTTTGATCTACTTCGCAATTGCAGAGCAAAAGCGTTTCGAAGGGTATCTGGCCAACTTCAAGCTTCGTCTATAGCTCATAAAACGAACGACAACAAGCTAATGATCCCCAGCGGAGTCGCCAATTTGTTGTGGAGGTAAATCCCCTCTGCGGACAGAGGCGATCCCTACTAGCCCAGACCGGGTCTAGAAACAATCATTCACACTACAGTGCAGGTTCCTAATTGCAAATAAACCAACCAGCGATGAAGGCTTACCTAGAATCCAACGTTGTTGCTTGTAGAAGAGGTAGCGCTCCCGTTCCTTAGCCCTGGCAGATCATGGTCCCCACGATCTCCGTGATGGACACCTGCACATGCAAGAAACAAAACAAACGCAAGCGTAAAATCCAGTAGATGCAACTATATGTCAGTCAGAAAGGACATAACTCATCATTATAAACAATAACAAGAGTGGAACCATAGCTGATAGTCGTTTATTATTAATCAATCAAAGGAAGAATACAACCATAGTTCTGACGCTAAATTCTCCTTCGAAGGGTCACCAGTAGAACAAGTCTCGAAAAGCCTGTCCAGGACGGGACAAACTCTCTCTCTTCAGATCTTGACAATAGTCTCCTTTCTTAGATTTGGCCTTAAGGGAGTTATGGAGGCTCTTGCAGCATAAGGCTCTTAGGAATTTGGGAACTTGAAGACTAGCTTGCCATGGAGATGGGCAAGCTTTTATAGATGGAGGAAGGGGAGTTGGGATCCCTATAATCATGGGATTGGCCCTATCATTAAGGAATCTTCCATGAGAGGTGGAAAACCACTTCCTCTCTACGGAAATCCGTAGCTAAACCTCCCAACTCAAGATAGATAGCAGTCCGGGAATTTGTTAGGACGAAACTTCCGCCATTTATTTTTAAAAAACACTCCTTAAATTGGCTGGCACGAGTGCGACTCTGGGACAGAGCACCAATTGGCGCGACCTCTTTGCAGGATTTTCCCCATTGGCGTGGGTGATGAACTGGCTGCCCGCGCCAATGCAAAAATGGGTGTTTTTAGGGTTTTTCAGCAGGAGATGTCTTCAGGGGGATGAAAGTACATGTTCAGGGGAATGCCATGAAAGTATTTTCAAGTTATGTCACTGCTCACAGGTCACAAAATGAGCCCTCCAATGTGCGGGACGGGGATTGTAGGGACGGTGACAAATTGTTGTGTAACACTAGAGGAAGTATGTCGAAACAATATTATATAGGTTTAATATGTAGGATAGTAAATCGATGAAAGTTCTTATTCATGTAGGTCTAAATTTATCTGCTAAATAACGTCCCAAGACACAAGCGAACGAAGAGGACATGTCTCGTGTTCTATGTACCAGTGCAGTTGGTAGCCTAATTTATGCAATGGTATATACTAGACCATAATTGCACATGCAGTGAAAGTATTGAGCAAGTTTATGTCAAAATCAAGGAATGAGCATTGGACAACACTAAATTGAGTTTTAAGGTATTTGTGTGGCAGTAGTGATTATGGTTTGTGCTACCAAGGAAGACCGAGACTGGACAGATTTTTTGGACATTTGTGGCTTTTTTGATGTCGACTGGGCTACAAATATAGATCGGATAATATCTATAAGTGGGTATGTAATTAATCTATTTGGAGGAGCAGTTAGTAATATGAGCAAGAGAGTATGTAGTGGATCTTTCAACTACAAATACTGAATACATGGCAACCATTCATACAAGCAAGGAAGTTGTTTGGTTGCAAAGATTGTGTTCAAGTATGGGGTTGGTACAACAGACTATAAGGATAGACTATGCCACCCAAAGTGTAGTTTTCTTGGCAAAGAACCCTACTTATCAGTCAATGACAAAATACATTAATGTTAAGTATCACTTTGCCAAAGGTATGGTTAAGGAAAAAAAGGTGTTACTGGTAAAGGTGGAAACTTTGAACAATGTTGCAGATGCATTGACGAAGTCTGTGAGCACTAAAAGGTTTTCTTGAGGTAGAGAAACAATGGATGTTGCAGGGCTGGACCAATGATTGAGCTCTCCTCTGACCCCTTGCGTGGAAAGAAAACAAGTGGGAGAATGTCAAGTGTGTTTTATATTCTTTCCACAACTAGCTCCATGCGCTGGCTATAGCGGGGAGGTCACAGGGGGGCAATAGTTGCCCCTGTCAGGGGTTTATAGGGGGCTACCGCCCCCTGCACGAGGTCTGGGGTAGCGCCGCAAAATATTTTATTTTATTTTATTTTATTTAATACTTATTTTTTTAGTGAACCCAATGATAGGGAGTGGACCGAAAGATGGTGAGAAGACCTACCCATGTTTTTGTGCATGGGTTTTGGACATGGTTTTGGGCATGCTCATTTTCTTCCCATGGTATTTTGTAGTGAGGCGAAAGAAATTACAGTTATGTTCCAATCCACGGTTATGGATTGAGGTTTATATATATAGTAACATTGAAAGGAATATAATGAAAAATCAATATGATAGTCTCTGATTTGAGATCCAAAAAAATCTCTTCAAATATTTGTTTTATGTTCTCACCATTGAATATTTTTCTATTTTAAAAATTTATTTACAAATAGTTTAAATACAAAGTTAAAACCTACCATTATAAAGATAACTCCAATTACACATGTGATTCTTCAAATATATTTTTACTTCTTGTCTTTTTCCTTTTTTTTAATTATGAAAAGATCTGAACTTGAAAATGTCTCTAAAACTTCTCCAAAATACTTTATGGTTGATCATAAAACTAATAAATTTTAATTTTGTTGGTTGCACGTTGATGTGCTCATTGAAATTCTAAAGGGAAAAAAGCTGTTAGTTTCCCAATACGGAAGTTGTTAGTTTCCCAATATCGAAGCATAGCTTTACATTGGAATAGAAAGGATCATGAGATATCTTTGAAAGTTTGGAGAAATATCATAATATTCCTATTTTATAGCCATTACTCATCTCAATTTAAATGTAATAACTCTTAGCATTTATAAATTCTTTTGAATTATAAATGTTTGGCTCATCCTTAACATACAAATTATTAACGCACAGTATAACTTTTATGCCTTACTAAAGACAGGCCAAGTTGCCATTTTGCCTCTTAATTTTAGTTTATTATAAATGCCCTTGCTTGATAACTTCTCAATGTTCCGTAAAAGTCTGTCTGATATGCCATTTTACCTGTTAATTTTATTTCACTGCAACTCTCCTTGATCATGTGATATTTAGGCGAAAGAAACAATACTACTATTCTGCACTGTATAAATTATTCTTTCTGTATATTAATGGAAATTGGAATGAGCGAGAAAAATGTTCTCAGTAAATTGAATTCTACTTGTTCTTTTATATGTTTATTATTTTTCCAACCTATATCTTAAAACTTTATATACGCAAACCTATGTTGATGTCTGTAGAGGCTTTTACTAAATTAAGATGTTGGCGGAAATGAATATGTGTAGAGCTCTCTTTGCTCATTTTCTTTTATTTCCACGTGAATGGGCAAATTGAAGGCCTAAGCCCTCAGTTCGTGCATTAACTGGTTCTCAAAATAAAAATTCTTCAACCTTATTCTAAGGTCACTCCATTCATACGTGGCATAGATATTTATCGATGTTATTTATTTGCATAGCAATTGTGCGGATATGGCTTTTAAGTGGTACCTTATTCGTATGATCGGATCTGCCCTATCATTAAATTCTAATTGCAACTCGGTCCTTGTGGAATGTCACTTTGGTGACACCTGTGCGCCTAGATTCTCGCTCCTCCCGCCTTTCAACAAACCCTAACCTCACTACGACAACAGTTCATTTCTCCTTGGCGCTTCGGCGTTCCGCTGCTCTGGTTTTTCCGTCGAGGGTTTAACTGCTCGTGTTGCTGGTCCGATCAACTCTTTCACTCCATCCTCCCGTCGGCGCCGTGGTGTTTCTCCGGATAGGTTTGTTGTTGGTTTCGTTGTTTCTTTCTGGTTCACTGTGTATTCTTGCTGCGTTTTTGGTACGCTGTCAGTCCAATTTTGTTTGCTCTGAACTGAAATCGACAATGCTCTGGCTGGTCTTTCTCGTGGTCTCGTTGCAGACTTAATGGTTCGCCGGTCTTAACTTCACGCTCCTGTTTCAGGTTGAATCTTCCGGATTTGCTTCCAACCTTTTCAACTCGCTCGGGTTTCTACCAAGGTAATTTGAAGTTCCATGCTATACTCTGCCTTCCATTTTCATCAGCTACTTATGTTTGTTGCTCCTGGTGAGCAGGGTTTGCTTTGCCGTTTTGTCTCCTCGTTCATTGTTCCTCCTTAACCACCAGGTAAACGCTACAGGCTTGCTCCCTGTTCTTTGGTTTTTAAACTTCGTTTTCATTCCCCCATTTTATTTGCAGGTTTGTAACTCCTGTGCGCTTGCTTATTGTGTAGGTCGACCAAGCTCGAGGTTCCTGTGGTTCGACCGTTCGGAAAAGAAAACAACCCAACTGAGGAAATGGGTAGGGTCGCTCTGTTTGGTGACCGGTTAACTTGGAAATGTTTTCTGTGTCTTTCCTGGTTCCCACTCTTTCTGCGTACTTGGGTTTTGAGAACTATTTCAACAAATCTCTGTTGGAAAATTATGCCGTAGTCATAGGGTTTCTATCTGGATCGATTTGGAAGTTACCACAGTTGCCGCTGGGCACTGCTTGTTAGTTTATGCAAACCCTACTTTGCGTTTTCCATCACAAAACAAAGGTTTTATGCTAAATGTAAAAGGACTGTTCCTGAATATTACTCTGACTGCTTTTACTCAATTAATGTGAAAAAGTTCTTGTTGTATTACCTGGGTTCCTTCTGATGTATATTATCGATGGTAGCTGATTGCTTCTCGAATATTTCTGCTGGAAAAAGAATTTTTTAATGTCTGTTATGGCTCTTCGTTCCTCGCCTGTGCGTTATCTCCTTTCGCATGCTGTCGGATATTTGCTCCTCGCGCTATACACGTTTCTATCTGCAAGAGTTTCTAGCTTCCTGTACTTTTTAACATACATATTCACAGTTATTTTCAAAATGCAGTAGGATATTACACATTCATGTGAGATTGGCTGTAGCTGTAAATTTCTTTTGACAGATGATTCAATTTCTCTGGTTCTTATTATGCTTTTTCTTTCTAAAAATTCCGAACCTTACATTTTTGTTTCTCTCTGATTTAAATACTTTTCAAGAAAAAGAAACGTGTAACAGTTTCTTGTTTGCAGTTGTAACTGGTAACTGGAATATTCCAACTGTCTAGTCGGTTCTCCTCTCTTTAAACAAAAACTAATCGGACTCCTAATTGCCTTTTAAAACAAAACTGTCAGACTCTTATTTAACAAACAGTCAGACTATTAATTGACCAAAATAGTTAATAATCCTGAACCCTAATACTTCTGCCTAATTTCTGGGTAACATTAAATAAAAACAAATAAAAGTACAGTTTCCATAACCTGCCTATCAACATGTGCATAAATCTTCTTCCTGTCGAGACAGTCAACCTTCTTTTCCCTCCTTTGAGCTGGATGCTCCTGCATCAGGCTCCCGGGGTGGAAAAAAGTCATGGCTCCGTTCCATGAGATCGTCGACAGAGTAACCTGCTTTCTGTATCTGCGTCGCGTCAAGCCGCGAGCTGTCCTCTATTGGGTGGTTCTTCCACTTGACTAAATACTGCAGATATTCTTTCCTTTGGGTACGCCTGGCTACCTGTGTATCGAGAATAATCTCGATCTCAAGTGGCTGTGCCGTGGGCATCTGTCTCATCCAAGAATCTTCCTCAACCTTGGTGTCCCGTTCCGGCCTTCCTGTTGCGTCATTCTCAGTACCAGCAACATAAGGGAATAAATCTGCCACATTAAAGATGGGCGAAATACCTATCCCTGGTGGCAACTGCAACTCATAGGCATTTGCGGAAAACTTGCGAATGATCTTGCAAGGGCCAATCTTCTAAAATTTCAGCTTATTATATTCCTTTCTTGGAAACCGTTCCTTGCGCAGGTGCGCGAGGACTTCGTCTCCCACATTAAAATGAACTTCTCGTCTTTTCAAATCAGCCCGCTGCTTATATTTCTGACTGTTGTCCTGTAATTTCAGTTTCACTGTTTCATGCAAGTCGCTCATTGCTTGGGCGAAATCTTCCCCGTTTGCACTCCGTTTTTCAAGTTTCCCCAAGTCTCGCAGTTCATGCACTCTGCGAGGATGCATGCCATACAAGATTTGGAAAGGACTGTAACCTGAGCTGCGATTAGGTGAATCGTTGTATGCGAACTCTGCCTGAGCAAGTACACGATCCCACATTCGCGAATTCTCGCCTATTAAGCTCCGTAGTAAATTTCCCAGACTCCTGTTCACCACTTCAGTCTGCCCATCAGTCTGTGGGTGGTAAGCGGAGCTGAACTGTAACTGAGTGTCCAACTTTTTCCACAAGGTTCGCCAAAAATGTCCGGTGAACTTCACATCCCTGTCGGAAACGATGGATCTCGGTAGACCGTGTAGCCTAAAAATCTCTGTGAAAAACAGGTGTGCTACATGAGTAGCATCACTGGTTTTGCTGCAAGGTATAAAATGCGCCATTTTGGAAAACCGATCCACTACCACCATTACTGAATCGAAACCCTGCTGTGTCTTAGGCAAACCCAAAACAAAATCCAAGCTCACTGAGTCCCATGGTCTGCTCGGAATGGGTAGTGGTATATAAAGACCTGCATTTTGGCTGTGGCCCTTCGCCAGTTGACATGTTTTTCACCGGCTCACATACCTTTGCACGTATCGTCGCAATCTTGGCCAGAAATAAAAATGCTCCACTTGTGAAAGTGTTTTGTCTATACCGAAATGCCCGGCTAGACCCCCGCTATGCTTTTCCCGGATGATGTTCTCTCTCATCGAACAATCAGGTACGCATAACTGTACTCCCTTGAATAGCAACCCTTCCTGTAGATTATAGTCCAACCATGGACTATTATTTCTTAACAGAGGGTTTTGGCAGGCCTCATAGGCCTCCTTAAAGTCTGCATCCACCTGATACAAATCCTTCAGGTGATCAAAACCCAGCACCTGCACCGTACTCTCCTGTAAGAGTAAAACTCTTCTGCTCAATGCATCTGCCACCTTGTTGGATTTCCCACTGATATGTTTCAGTACGAATGTAAAGCTTTGCAGATATTCCACCCACTCTGCATGCTTGTGATTCAACTTGTGCTGCTGCATAACATACTGTAAAGCAGAATTGTCAGAAAATAACACAAACTCATTACCTAACAGATAGTGCCTCCAATGCTTCAAAGCTTGAACGACCGCATAAAACTCTTTGTCGTAGGATGAATACTTCTGCCTGCTTTCGTTCAACTTCTCACTGAAATAGGCAACTGGTCTGTCCTCCTGGCTAAGTACGGCTCCAATGGCTGTACCGCTGGCATCACAACGAACTTGAAAAAGTTTGTTGAAATCTGGTAATCGCAAGATCGGCCTCTCTGTGATCTTTCGCTTCAGAGTTTGAAAACTTTTTTCTGCTGCTTCAGTCCAGCAAAAAGGCTGATTGGCCTTCTTAATTGTGTCCAACATGGGTGCACAGATCTCGTTGAAGTTCCTGATAAACTTCCTGTAAAAGCTTGCCAAGCCATGAAAACTACGAACCTCGAACAAACTCTTTGGGGATGGCCAGCTAACTATCGCTGCAATCTTCTCCGGATCCATCTTCAGCTCATTCTCTGCAATCACAAAACCCAAATAAACTAATTCTTTTTGAAAGAAAGTACACTTCTTTAAATTTATCAGCAGTTTGTTCTGCTGTAATCTCCTCAATACACTTCGAACATGACGAAAGTGTTCCTCTTTGGTTCTGCTGAAGATTAGAATATCATCTAAGTACACAATCACAAATTTTCCAATAAAATCCTTCAGTACTTCATTCATCAGGCGCATGAAAGTACTGCGAGCGTTGCTCAAACCAAATGGCATCACCAGCCATTCGTACAGTCCTTCATTTGTCTTGAAAGCTGTCTTCCACTCATCCCCCTCTCGAATTCGGATTTGGTGATAACCACTCTTCAAGTCAATCTTCGAAAAATAGGCTGCCCCACTCAAACAGTCCATCATGTCATCCATTCTTGGTAACGGAAACCTGTACCGAATTGTAATCTTATTAATAGCTCTCGAATCTGTACACATCCGCCATTCACCACCTTTCTTAGGAGCTAATACTGTTGGAACTGCACAGGGACTCATACTCTCTCTAATCAGTCCTTTGTCCAGCAATTCCTGCACCTGCTTCCGAATTTCTTCATGATCTTTCGGGCTCATATGATAAGCTGCCTTGTTGGGCAAGCTAGCTCCTGGTATAAAATCAATACAGTGGCTGATACCTCTCTCGGGAGGTAACACGTCTGGAAGATCATCTACTATTATGTCCCCAAAATCCTGTAACATGTTCTGAACCTCCTCAGGTAAATCTGTAATTGTAGTGTGCAAGATCACTGTCTTTGGCCTCCTTACAACAGCGAAATTTACATCGCTGTTTTCAATCTGTTTTAAGAACTCTTTCCCACCTAACAACAGTGCTTTTACCCCACTGGTTTCTGCTGCACCTTCTTCCCTAATGGGTACAAGCGTGTGCTTGATCCCATCTTTAACAAACTTATAACAGTTTGTTTTTCCATCATGAACCACTTTCCTGTCAAACTTCCAGGGTCTTCCTAACAGTATATGACAGACATCCATTGGCATAACGTCGCAGATAATTCTGTCCTTATACCTGCCTATCTGGAATTCCACCTCGCACTGCTCATCAACCAACAGTTGATGTCCCTTCTGCAGCCACGATACCTTGTAAGGAGTGGGATGCTTCAGCTTCTTCAATCCCAATTTCTCCACCATTTCTGTGGCCACCAGATTATGCGTGCTTCCACTGTCAATGATCAGTTTGCAACACTTACCTTGTGACTTGCATACTGTCCGGGACAAAGCCTTTCGTTGATCCGGGTCCACCACCTCCTTTGCTGGTTTTAACAACACTTTATTCAGCACCAAAGCTTCACCAGTTTCTGGTGCATTCTCCACTTCCTGTGGCTGTGTCTCCGCCTCTTTTGATTGAGCAACATAAGTTCCTCTCCCACCTGCTAGTTCACCCTCAGGACATTCATACGATTTGTGCCCCCACTTTTGGCACCGATAGCACTGGACAGCTCCTCTGCCCCAACCATTTCCTCTCCCTCGCTGGGCTGGTCGTCCTCCTCTAGTGCTGTTGTCCTTTTCTGCTGTTCCTGCAGATTTAGAACTGATGCTCTCTTCAGTTGAACCTGTACCTCTGCCTCTACCAAAGGCCTTTCCCTTTCCTCGGCCAGATCCACCTCCTCTTCTGGCATTCTGTTTTCTGTTTATCTTCTCCTCAGCCTTCAAGGCGAACTGATATGCCTCATCCAAGGTTCTGGGTGAGAGAATACCAATTTCATCCAGTATCTCTCCCCTCAGCCCATTCACGAACCTTGCTGTCTTTTCTGGGGTATCTTCCATATACCCTGCTCTCATGTTTAACTTGTAAAATTCTTCAGTATATTCTTTTACCGTCATTCCCCTTTGTCTCAAGTTTTGTACTTGCCTGTACAGCATTATTTGATAATCCTTAGGCAGGAATTTCTCTTTTAGCTTGGCCTCCATTCTGGTCCATTTTTTAATAGGCTGCTTATGTAGCCTTTTTCTTTCTGCCTGTACGCTGTCCCACCATAAGGACGCATGTCCTTTCAACTTGGTGGCGGCGAAATTTACCTGCTTGTCCTCACTAGTTTCTTCAAACTCAAAGTATTTGTTGACTTCACTCAGCCAATCTAACAATACATCTGCCGACAAACTCCCGTCATAAGTGGAAAGCTCATGTTTCGGCTTATGACTGGACAACAGAACTGATTTCAACAATCTGAGTTCTGGTGTCACCCCTTCGAACTCATCTTCTGGTTCTGCCAACTCTTCATCACTATCATCTGTTGGGTTCCTCCTTTCCCCAGCTTCTACTGCTGCCAATCTCTGATTCAGAATACGAATCTCTTCTCGCAGTCCTTCTTCTGCTATCCTTCGAACTGCTCTTCCCCTCCCTCTTCCTCTTCTGCCAACCTCCATTGTCTTTTCCTAACTCCTATAACTCGCTCTGATACCAAAAATTGAAGGCCTAAGCCCTCGGTCCGTGCATTAACTGGTTCTCAAAATAAAAATTCTTCAACCTTATTCTAAGGTCACTCCATTCATACGTGGCATAGATATTTATCGATGTTATTTATTTGCATAGCAATTGTGCGGATATGGCTTTTAAGTGGTACCTTATTCGTATGATCGGATCTGCCCTATCATTAAATTCTAATTGCAACTCGGTCCTTGTGGAATGTCACTTTGGTGACACCTGTGCGCCTAGATTCTCGCTCCTCCCGCCTTTCAACAAACCCTAACCTCACTACGACAACAGTTCATTTCTCCTTGGCGCTTCGGCGTTCCGCTGCTCTGGTTTTTCCGTCGAGGGTTTAACTGCTCGTGTTGCTGGTCCGATCAACTCTTTCACTCCATCCTCCCGTCGGCGCCGTGGTGTTTCTCCGGATAGGTTTGTTGTTGGTTTCGTTGTTTCTTTCTGGTTCACTGTGTATTCTTGCTGCGTTTTTGGTACGCTGTCAGTCCAATTTTGTTTGCTCTGAACTGAAATCGACAATGCTCTGGCTGGTCTTTCTCGTGGTCTCGTTGCAGACTTAATGGTTCGCCGGTCTTAACTTCACGCTCCTGTTTCAGGTTGAATCTTCCGGATTTGCTTCCAACCTTTTCAACTCGCTCGGGTTTCTACCAAGGTAATTTGAAGTTCCATGCTATACTCTGCCTTCCATTTTCATCAGCTACTTATGTTTGTTTTCGCGTGGCTGTGGTTTGCTGGCCGCTGGTTACACGGTAGCCTGCCTCCCAACCACTGTGTAAACGCTACGTGCTTTCTCCTGCTCTTTTGGTTTTTAAACTTCATTTTCATATCTCCCCATTTTATCAGTGTGCTCAGAACTCCTTGGGTGGCGCTTTGCTTATCAGGTAGGCTCCACTCAAGCTCGGTGTCTCGTGGTTCGACTGCTTCCTCGAAAAGAAACAACCCAACCGAGAAACGGTAGTGGTCGCCTGCTTGGCACCTGGCATCCTGGAAATGTTTCTGTGTCTTTCCTGGTTCCCGCTCTTTCTGCGTACTCGGGTTTTGAGAACTATTTCAACAAATCTCTGTTGGCAAATTATGCCGTAGCCATAGGGTTTCTGTCTGGTTCGATTTGGAAGTTACCACAGTTTCCGCTGGGCACTGTTTGTTAGTTTATGCAAACCCTACTTTGCGTCTTCCGTCACAAAACAAAGGGTTTTCTGCTAAATGTAAAAGGACTGTTCCTGAATATTGTTCTGACTGCTTTTACTCAATTAATGTGAAAAAGTTCTTATTGTATTACCTGGGTTCCTTATGATGTATATTATCGATGGTAGCTGATTGCTTCTCGAATCTTTTTTCTGGAAAAAAAAAAATTGTTAATGTCTGTTATGGCTCTTCGTTCCTCGCCTGTGCGTTACCTCCTTTCGCATGCTGTCGGATGTTTGCTCCTTGCGCTATACACGTTCCTGTCTGCAAGAGTTTCTAGCTTCCTGTACTTTTAACATACATATTCACAGTTATTTTTAAAATGCAGTAGGATATTACACATTCATGTGAGATTGGCTGTAGCTGTAAATTTTTTTTGACAGATGATTCAATTTCTCTGGTTCTTATTATGCTTTTTCTTTCTAAAAATTCCGAACCTTACATTTTTGTTTCTCTCGGATTTAAATACTTTTCAAGAAAAAGAAACGTGTAACAGTTTCTTGTTTGCAGTTGTAACTGGTAACTGGAATATTCTAACTGTCTAGTCGGTTCTCCTCTCTTTAAACAAAAACTAATCGGACTCCTAATTGCCTTTTAAAACAAAATTGTCAGACTCTTATTTAACAAACAGTCAGACTATTAATTGACCAAAATAGTTAATAATCCTGAACCCTAATACTTCTGCCTAATTTCTGGGTAACATTAAATAAAAACAAATAAAAGTACAGGTTCCATAACCTGCCTATCAACATGTGCATAAATCTTCTTCCTGTCGAGACAGTCAACCTTCTTTTCCCTCCTCTGAGCTGGATACTCCTCCATCACAAATAGACGTAAGAATATCGAATCGGGTCGATATTCCAAGAAAGAAATGCAGACTTTAGTGGAGACTATGGAAAAACAACACAAGTCGGCAGAAATGGTAATCATTTTACTAGTAGCCCCAAAATGTGTGGGTTCGTTTTACCGTGTGTAGCAAATTAGTCCATGAATTCGATATTGTAATGTCATGCAGTTTAAAAAATAAAGAAAATTCAAAATCCCTGCATCTGAATTGCGAATCTTAATTGGCATTGTTTTGTATATATTTTATTGCTATAATTTTAATAAAAATTTAAAATTTTCCAAAAATTTAAAATATGTGGATATGTCTCAATCTTCTCTATTTAATTTTGAATTTTCTTTGGATTATACGAGTGTTTAATCTAACTGGATTTTTGCCTATTATGTTTTGAATTAATAACTTTTATATGAAAAAGTTAAACTTTATCATTATTTATTCTATTTAATTTTTGAATTAGTAATTTTTATACGAAAAAAATTACACCTTATTATTATTTATTCTATTTAATGAGAAAACAATATTAATTATAAATTTTCTGGGAAGTCACATAAAAAATTTTGGAACCTCCTTGTTTGGAACTACCAACTGTAGTTCATCATCACCAGGATAATGAAGATTCGTTGATCTGACTTACACATTTATACCAGGAAGAGAGAAGCAACAAAAAGGATAAAAAATAAGAATAAAAAATACAAAATAAACCAGAAATATAATTAACCCAACCTTAAAATTAAAAATGTTAAAAACAATCAGAAATAAAAATATAAAATGAACCAAAAATATAATTACCCCATTCTTAAAATTTTCTAAACAACCAAGAAAGAACCAAGAAAATTATATAAAGACACAAGTCAAAACTAAAAATAAAATAAATAATATAAATTCAAGACTAAAAACTACAATAAACAAGTTTTTAAACCTAAATTAAATCATCAAGTCAAAATTCAAAAAATCAAAGTCAGAGTCATAAATTATAAATAAATAAATAAATCAAAAAATAAATAAAATAATAAAATGAAATAAAAATAAATGATTTAATCAATGAATAATTTAATAAATTAATAAATAAATACAATTTTGAGAAAACAATTTTGACTTTGATAAAAGTTATTAAAGTAATTAAAAATGTTGAATATATTCGAGTTAATGAATGAGCAGACAATTTTGATTTTGATAAAAGTTATTGAACTAATTAAAAATGTTGAATTAATTGGTTTTTTTTTTTAATAAATGACTTTGATTCGATATTTGAATATATGTAAGAAGATTTTAATTAAAAAAAATTAGTTTGAAAGTGAAAATTTCCATAATTTCTCATAATGTAAAAAATAGTTTTAATGTCAAATAGTTCACTATATTATTTATATTATGGTTTCAGTGTTCCACCAACAAACAATTCTGACTTTGTTTAAAAGTTGTTGAGAAAATTATGTTCGTCCAGAAAAGGTTAATGTTTGCAACTTGCTATGGTATGCCGTTCTTAGTTTTCACTCCGAATAATAGTGATGTCCCACATCAAACTAAATCATCAGGTCAAACATTTTGTGTTTATGCTTAAATTTTGGTTAACATAGAAATTTAAAAAAAAATGTACGAAAATTCAAGTAGCCTCAAATATCCTGGATTATAGAGTTACGATAATAATGTAATTATATTATTATATAGTCCGATGACATCAGGATTACAATAGCTTTTATGCACGTTTTAGAATTTGGGTTTTAAAATTTGGATTTGAGTTTCTGGTCATATTTTCACGCCATGTTGTTGTGTTTGATCAGGTAGAGAGGACACTGCGTAAATCTACAAAAAGGTTTGAACAGCGTTGGCAGCGGAACAGTTTGCGCGGGAACAGTCTCACAAAGCTTCACGTGAAAAAGTCTGTGAGCTTGAACAGAGGTTGCCATGCCTGCCTCCTACTAATGGCATTTACGCTACTGTTAATCTTCCTTGTGTGATTATGTAACTGTGACAAATTTTGATTCTAAAACCATTCGAAAACCTACACCAAGATATATTATGCAAAGGATTCCGATGTCTGGTAGATATCTATTTTGAGAATGTACGATACAAGCATAAGATCAATGGCTTTAAAGTCTCCGTTCTGAAAGTGAATTTTTCCAAGTAGATTAGAATCTCATCATCTATCGGACCTTAAACCTTACAACCGCCAGTAAGTAAGTAAGTATATATATATATATATATATATATATATATATATTTCATTCATTCTGATAGCTTGGAGGAAACATTTCATGAGATTTGATGCTGTTTTTTTACTTCTTTATTCAATTTATTCAAATCATTTTATTGATGTAACATTGGACTATGAGTTTACATTAAAATATTATGAATGGTTTATAGACTAGGGAAGAATGTGAAATATATAGATAATTGAGTTTTCAAAGTATTATCGTTATAGAAGAATGTGAAATATATAGATAATTGAGTTTTCCAAGTATTATGCTTATAGTTTTCATTTGAAGTTTTTCTTATAATAGTTTTTTTCTTAAAAGATTTTAGGTTTTTTTTTTTTTTTTTGGAGACATTAATGTTACCATTTTTAAAATCTGATATATATATATATATATATATATATATATATATATATATATATATATATATATATATATATATATATATATATATATATATATAAACTTTCCATGAATTTTGATGCTGTTTTATATCTTTTTTGTTCAATTTCTTTCAAATCATTTCATCTATGTAACATTGGACTATGAATTTACATTATAATTTATGAATGGTTTATAACATTGTTTATTTTTCCTTTATGCTACTCTATTTTTTTGTGGAGTATATCTTTTTGTGTTATGCATTATGATTTTTTATTGTTGAAAAAAACTTTGAATTGATTGGAAGTGTATTCTTCTCCTCAGTTGGATATAAGTACTTTCAAAGGCTTTCCACTCTGATTTTCTACTTCTTCTTTAAACTCTTTGAATCTTAACTAGCAATTGCACGAGATGTTGTTGCAAAGGAAACACCATAAGGCATAAATTCTGGAAGCATCCTGGCACACAAAAAGTTATTAAAGATAAAAATTAGTAAACAAAAGGTTATTCAATTGTCGTAAATCATAAGTAGCAGTTTCAGTGTCCGTTGAGTGATAATTTATTCAACAATGGAGAAACTCTTGGAGGTCCTTGTGACTAAAGTGAAACTTTATAATCCTCACCTGAGAAATTGTTGGGTTGTCTTTTCAAACATATATTAACAGTTGAAAATAATTATATTATTTTGTATTAATGGAGAAAAGGTTACACGAGTTGTAACGTATCTCCTTAGTTTAGGATTTGTTCCTAGAGTTTAGGGGTTTGGTTGCAACTTCCTAATTTCTAGTAATGTACTTAATGATGTAACCTTTCATTCATGTATGTAGAGTGTACGATAGTGATCTCTCAGTTCTGAGTGTAGTCTCCAGGTGTAGTACTCACCTGTGAGCTACAACTCCTTCTTTTCAATTCTGTGCATATTTTATCTTGGTATCAGAGCTCAGATTGGGTGAACCTGATCTTTTATCACCTTTGTTGCTGGAGCGCCTTTGTGGTCAGTTTTCCTTTGTGGCAGAAGAGTTGTGTGCTCACAGAGCTTTGTGCTCGACCAAGCAGGTGGACTGTAGTAACACCTGGCTCACGAATTGAGATGATTTTTTAATTTTCTGAGCAGAAGGGGGTTGGCGCGCTTTTCGCGCTGACAGTCGCGCCAGGAAGCAAAACTGGCGCATCTGTTTGGTGACGAAGGTCTAACCTCCGTGTACGATGTCCCAGTTCAACACCCGTGACTTTATTAATAATATGTTAATCCAAACACCAAACTTTGATGTGATATTTGTGATTTTGTTTATCAATACAACCACCCGGACTATGGTTTCAACAATGGATATGTGACTTTGCTTTACACGTCATCAATCATATTTAACTCGGATGTACATTGGTTTAATGGATTCCTGTGCTGGTTCACTTCACTTTTAACACACCACTGGTCACGTCCTTGGCGCATTTACTGTGCACCGAGTTCTGTGCTATACCCTTACAACTGTGAACAATGGTTTGTATTGTTGTTGTTTTTCGTCAAACGAGGGTTCGAGAGGAGGGTTTCTTCGACCCTTTGCTGGCTTCTGGTTTTCGCGAATGCTCTTCCACAAGACTGTGCGTTTTTCCTGTGGGTAACCTCTGCGTGTTACTAAGTTTCCTCCAGTTCCTTCAATGGCGCTATCTGTCGAACTGTTGTGGGCTTTTTTTTCGGTAACTCATTGTCGGTAACTCTCTGTTTCCCGTTGATTTTTGTTGGTTTGCAAACTGGTTATTCTTCCCTTCCCTTTCGTTTCCTGCTAATGTCGATTTGCTATCAAACCCATCTTACAGGTGCGACAGGGTAAAATCACCATGGTTACTTCCGGCATCAGTGGGAACAACAGGTAACTTATTCCCTCCAATTTTACTCCGCGCCGCTGTTATTCGTAACCCTAACCTATCGGCTCCTTCGTGTATCAGAGACTGTTGCTCCGATGACAACCCTGTCGGCTTACCTCTGTCCAAACCCAAAATTCTGGTAAGGTTTTCTTTTGACTGTGTTTCGTTTTTTTTTTTTTAATCTGTGGTTTTGTATGGATACTTATCTCTTTGAACACGTTCTAACTCGAGTTATTGTGGACAATTTTTTTTTATGCAGGTTTCTTCTCCTGGCGAAACCCTGGTCCGTTCCCTCGGCGTCTCAAACCCTCCGGTAGGGTCGCTCCATTTATATCTCGTGGTTAGTTGTTCTCAAGTCTTTTTTTTCTTTCTGGTACTTATTTTTATAGTCGAACCCTGTTGGTTGGCAAGTTTCTTGATGTAATACTCCGTTGGTCTGGAATACGTTGAAACTGTGCGTTCGTTTATGACTGTGTCATCTCTGGTTTCAAACCCTTGCTAGGGTTATACGGTTACTTTTTCGTTTAGGACTGAAGCGTAAATTTTCGGGTTTCAAACCCTTGCTAGGATTGTGCTGTTACACTTCACTATTTGACTGAGTCAGAAATTTTGATGGACTTATTTTAAAAATGATTGGTATATGAAAGAAAAATGTTTCTCTGTGGAGAATCTCGAAATAAATGCTTCAGTGTATGAAGCTCACCTGTTTCGCTGTATGTTGCTCCTCCGTTTATTTGTCTTGACGAAAAGAGATAATGTATGCTCTGTGTGACAGTGCCCGTTTTACTTCTGTTCCTGTGTCCTGTCAATGCATGATATAAAAGACAGAAACTATTCGGTCCTCTCACACACAGTACATATTTGCTCAGTTTCAAAGTCTGTAGAAATTTATTTCGTTTGCATAAAAACACACACAGTTATTACACATCAATTAACAGGAAATAAAACACTCTGAGTTCGAAATGCACATATATGAATTTGCACTTCTGGCAGAAGTTAATATTGGTTGCAGAGTATAATTCTTTTTTTTCTATTCTTTCCTTTCTTGAAAAAAACTCCGAACCCCTACCTATCATTTCTTTTCGTTTAAATATCAGTAGGCATCAAACCGTTTTCTGTTTGCGGTTACACTGTCAACCGAAAATATCCTATGACATGGCCAGTTTCAATGTATTTTGTTTAAAAGAAAAACAACTTCTAACTAACTAAAGAAAAGAAAGTTTATGTTCCTAGTCTTACAGTTTTTGTCCAACTGTCAAAACTAAACTAATTAATAACAGAAATAAACACAGGCTTAACAACCTGTCCATAAACTCATGAATAAAAACAATCAACTGAGACGTTCAACCATCTCCTGTCTCCTCGGAGCTGGATGGTCCTGCATCAGGCTCCCGGGGTGGCAAAAAGTCATGGCTCTGCTCCATGAGATCATCGACTGAGTAGCCTGCTTTCTGTATCTGCGTCGCGTCGAGCCACGAACTGTCCTCAATTGGACGGTTCTTCCACTTGACTAAGTATTGCAGATATTCCTTCCTACGTGTGCGTTTGGCTACCTGTGTGTCGAGAATACTCTCGATCTCAGGGGGCTGTGCCGTAGGCATCTGTCTCATCCAAGAATCTGCATCAAACTTGGTGTCCCGTGTTGGCCTTCCTGTTGCGTTATCTTCAGGATCAGCAACATAAGGAAATAGATCTGTCACGTTAAAGATGGGTGAAATTCCTATCCCTGGCGGCAACTGCAACTCATATGCGTTTGCAGAAAACTTGCGAATGATCTTGCAAGGGCCAATCTTCTTGAATTTCAGCTTGTTATATTCCCGTTTCGGAAACCGTTCCTTGCGCAGGTGGGCAAGGACTTCGTCCCCCACATTAAACTGAACTTCCCGTCTTTTCAAATCTGCCCGCTACTTATATTTCTGACTGCTGTCCTGCAATTTCAGTTTCACTTGTTCATGTAAGTCGCTCATTGCTTGGGCAAAATCTTCTCCATCTGCACTCCGTTTTTCAATTTTTCCCAAGTCTCGCAGTTCATGCACTCCGCGAGGATGTATGCCATACAAGATTTGGAAGGGACTATATCTTGTGCTACGATTCGGCGAATCGTTATACGCGAACTCCGCCTGAGCAAGTACACGGTCCCACATTCACGAATTTTCTCCTATTAGACTCCACAGCAGATTTCCCAGACTCCTGTTCACCACTTCAGTCTGCCCGTCAGTCTAAGGGTGGTAAGCAGAGCTGAACTGTAACTGAGTATCCAAATTTTTCCACAGGGTTCGCCAAAAATGCCCGGTGAAGTTCACATCCCTGTCGGAAATGATGGATCTTGGTAGACCATGCAGTCTAACGATCTTTGTGAAAAACAAGTGCGCTACGTGAGTAGCATCACTAGTCTTCCTGCAGGGTATAAAATGTGCCATTTTTGAAAATCGATCCACTACCACCATTACTGAATCGAAGCCTCGCTGTGTCTTAGGCAAACACAAGACAAAATCCAAGCTGACTGAGTCCCATGGTCTGCTCGGAATGGGTAGTGGTATATAAAGCCCTGCATTTTGACTGTGACCCTTCGCCAATTGACACGTTTTGCACCTGCTCACATATCTCTGCATGTCTCGTCGCAACCTTGGCCAAAAATAAAAATGTTCAACCTGTGAAAAAGTTTTGTCTATACCGAAATGTCCGGCTAGACCTCCACTATGCTTCTCCCAAATAATGTTCTCCCGCATTGAACAGTCGGGAATGCACAACTGTCCTCCCTTGAACAATAATCCCTCCTGCAAATTATAGTCCAACCATGGACTACTATTTCTTAACAGAGGGTTTTGGCAGGCCTCATAAGCCTCCTTAAAATCTGCATCTGTCTGATACAGATCCCTCAGGTGTTCAAAGCCCAGCACCTGCATTGTACTTTCCTGTAAAAGTAAAGTCCTCCTACTCAACGCATCTGCCACCTTGTTGGCTTGCCCACTAATATGTTTCAACACAACATCAAAGTTCACAGCTAACTGTTCACAGCTAACTGTGCCCTTTCAGCATCCAATGAGGATGACATCTGGTATGTCGATTCCGGTGCATCCTCTCACATGACAGGTAAAAAGGAATTTTTTGAAAATCTTGAAGAAAGTATATATGGATCAAAAATTTATTTAGGAGATGACAGTGGATACGAGATTAGAGGCTATGGGGATATTCCAGTAAAACTACAAAATGGTAAAATCAGTCATCTTAAAAATGTGTTATATGTACCTGGAATTAAGAAAAATCTGATATCTGTATCCATGATAACTGATCAAGATATGCAAGTCGAATTCTTCAAGACTCATTGTGTCATAAAGGATTGCAAGAAAGAAATTGTTGAAATAGGCGTGCGCGTTGGAAGCCTATACAGACTGGATGTAAAGAGTATACCACAGCGAGCCATGGTTGCAGGTGGATCGACATCCTAACAACTCTGGCATCAGAGATTCGGTCATTTGAATTTGCAGGACCTCATGCTATTGCAGAGAAAAGGTATGGTTGAGGGACTCCCTGTCTTTCATAATACTCAGCTAAATTGTGATGGATGTGGCTTAGGTAAAATGCATAGAGAACAGTTTCATGTGCATGATATAAGGAAGGAAACATATATTTTAGAACTAGTGCACACTGATATATGCGGACCTATGCAGAAAAGGTCGCTAGGTGGAGCATATTGCTTTCTATTATTTACTGATGACTGCACTAGATATTCATGGGTTTATTTTCTGAGTAGAAAGAGTCAGACTTTCCAGTGCTTTATAGAATTTAAAACCTTGCTGGAAAAATAGTTTGGAAAAAGTATAAAAATTCTCCGGTCTGATCAAGGGGGAGAATACAAGTTAGGGGAATTCATGAAATTCTGCAAATCTCATGGGATTGTAGAGAAATTTACAGTGCCACACACACCACAGCAAAATGTAGTGGCAGAGCGCCAGAACAGAACCTTAGTTGAGTGCGCAAGGAGCATGTTACAAGGTAAGGGTCTATCTAATAGTTTTTGGGCAGAGGCTATTAATACTGTTGTATATTTAAAGAACAAAAGTCCTACCAGGTATCTTCGCTTCAAAACTCCTTTTGAAGCTCTATATGGAATCAAACCAGTAGTAAATCATCTAAGAGTATTTGGGTCAAAATCATCTGCCCATATACCCAAAACTGATAGTAACAAATTAGACCCTAAAGCTGTTAAATGCATCTTTGTTGGTTATGGCACAGAATTTAAAGCATATAAGTTGTTCAATCCTGAGTCTCATAAGATATTTGCAAGCAGGGATGTAGTGTTTCATGAATAGGTTCAAGACGGGAAAGATAACATTGGTGATGATTGGCACATTCCATTGTTGATGGATGAAAGTAGCGAGGATGAAAGAGAATAGGAGCAGAAATAGGAGCAGAAAGAAGAGCAGAAAGAAGAACAGGAAGAAGGTGATAATGCAAGCCCAATTAGATCTGAAGAAAACAAATTTTAGGTAAGTCCCATACCAAGGAGATCAGGTAGGAAGACTCAAAAACCAGTCAGATTGAAATACTATGCTTTGATGTCAAATATTTTGAACATTGTAGAGCCCACTAATTACAAAGAAGCTAGTCAATTTGAGGAATGGAGGGATGATATAAATGAAGAGATAGAATCTATTCTTATAAATAACACTAGGGATTTAGTTGAACTGCCTAATAATAAAACACCTATAGGATGTAAATGGTTGTTTATTCCAGAAATGAATGCAGATGGAAGTATTGAAAAACTAAAAGCTAGGCTAGTTGCAAAGGGGTACTCACAGCAGGAAGGCATAGATTTTGATGATACCTTTGCACCTGTAGAAAATTTAAACACTATCAAAATGCTTATCTCTTTAGCAACTAAACATAATTGGGAGCTACATCAGCTCGATGTCAAATCTGCATTTTTAAATGGTGAATTAAAAGAGGAAATTTACTTAGTACAGCCAGAAGGGTTTGTAAAGCAGGGGCAGGAACATCTTGTTTGCAGATTGAAAAAGGCGCTATATGGCTTAAAGCAAGCACCCAGGTCTTGGTACGAAAAGGTTTATTCTTTCTTTTTAGAGCATGGTTTTCATAGGAGTTTAAATGACCCAAATTTGTATACCAAGTACAATAAGCAGGGGCAAATTATTTTGATTTCTTTGTATGTAGATGACATGATTATAACAAGAAATGTAGATAATTTAATCAAAGAAATAAAAAGGCAGATGGCACAAGTTTTTGAAATGAAATATCTCGGAAGTCTCCATTACTGTCTGGGATTAGAAGTATGGAGAGATACTGGGCAAACTTTTCTTACACAAGGGAAGTATGCTAGAAATCTGTTGGAAAATTTTGGCATGGATCAGTGTAGGTCAGCAGCGACACCTTTGCAGTAGAATTTGAAGTTGTGCAGTAACGATGGCACTAAGGAGGTGGATGCCACGATGTACAGACAACTGGTTGGGAGTTTGATATATCTCACAACAACCAGACCAGACTTGGCATACTCTGTTAGTGTGTTGAGCCAATTCATGTCAAAACCACTTGAAAGTCATTGGGTAGTAGCAAAACGCGTGTTGAGGTATCTTTGTGGTACTGTTAATTATGGCATTTTATACACTGACACATCTGATGTTATTCTAGCAGGTTTTCCAAATTCAGACTGGGCAGGTAACCTGAATGATCGAAGGTCTATCACAGGTTACGCATTCAGCATAGGATCCGGGGTCATAGCATGGAGCAGCAAGAAGCAAAGCATTGTAGCATTGTCTTCATGTGAAGCTGAGTATCAAGCATTGTGTGCAGCAACGTGTGAAGCGATCTAGTTGAGAAGGCTTCTCAATGATGCAAGAGAATAATATAAGAACTCTACTTCCATCAAAAGCGACAACCAGACCACTATTAAATTAGCATACAATCTAGTGTTTCATAAAAACACCAAATATATAGACACTCAATTCCATTTTGTTAGAGAGAAACTACAGTGAAAAGAAATTATTGTTGAATATTGTAAAACTTGTGACAATGAGGCTGATATTTATACTAAGCCTCTTGCACGTGTGAAGTTTGAATTGTTTAGAAGGATGCTAGGAGTTTAGGACAATCCTTTCTCCATTAAGGGGGGGAGTTGAAAATAATTATATTATTTTGTATAAATGGAGAAAAGGTTACACAAGTTGTAACGTATCTCCTTAGTTTAGGATTTGTTCCTAGAGTTTAGGGGTTTTGTTGCAACTTCCTAATTTCTAGTAATGTACTTAATGATGTAACCTTTCATTCATGTATGTAGAGTGTACGAGAGTGATCTCTCAGTTCTGAGAGTAGTCTCTAGGTGCAGTACTCACCTGTGAGCTACAACTCCTTCTTTTCAATTCTGTGCATATTTTATCTTTAACAGCTTGAACCACATGAAATTTGAGAACCATATTCTGTTTTTTATCAATGAATGATATCTTAAGTAATAGAAGATTGAGCTTATCTATAAAAGATTCAATGAACCAATGTTTCATGATGGGCACTATGTATCACTCGAGCTTCACTTACTTTAAATAAACAAATATATGCATCAACACCTAACTTACTTTCTCATTCTATTTTTGATCAATTTAATTCATCTACTTCCACTTATTTATTTACTAAATGGTAACGTTGACTCAATTAAATTACTAAATTTTATGTTAGTGAAGTGCCAAGGTCAATTAAATGAACCAATGTTTGATGATGGGCACCAAAAAAATTAGTTATTATCTTGACTTAATTTAAAATTGAAATTTAAAGGAAAAACAAAAAATTAGAGATTTTTCTATACAAATTCCAACTCGTTTTTAAAAATTAGACATTGACCCATGTCATTCCACATTCAATTACAAATTAATTGAGCATAATGATTTTATCATCTGCATTATATTTTCGTGGTAGATAAGAGTAGAAACCAAGATACATGTTTAGGAGTTTTCAAAAATTAGACATTGACCCATGTCATTCCACATTCAATTACAAATTAATTGAGCATAATGATTTTATCATCTTCCATTATATTTTCGTGGTAGATAAGTGTAGAAACCAAGATACATCTTTAGTATTTCATTTCCTTTTTTTTATCTGGTGTAGAAGATATTTTTTATTAAACTTAATTTTCTACTAAATGGAAAATATGTTGTAGTATTTCATTTATGATCCACATAAAATGATGTATATTAATGTTATATTAAGAATTAAATGGATTGTACATAGGTCACTTATTATTAGAAAATACTTACATATTTTTCTTTTATAACTCTCTAAATCCCCTTTATTTTTTTATTATTTTCCAAGAGAAAATGTGGCCACTTTACAATACTATTATATATTATGATGATATAGAAATAAATTAGTCAATATCGATATTCAAATAATTTATTTAATTAGCTTAACTTTTTTCAAATACAGGTTTCCCTTCCAACAGGCAGAACCCTGCTCCTTTGGGTACAGTCTTCTTACACGGGGCTTCTCCTCTCCAAAGCCCTCGAACAGAAATTGAGGATCCCGTCTTCTTGTTTCAGGGTCCTCTATGCAGGTAAGCAGCTTGCAAATCATCAACCTCTAACTTTTTACAATCTAGATCGGAATGCCACAGTGGTTCTGTCTTATCGACTAAGGGGAGGCGCAGCAGGGCAGTCCTCTGCTCCCAAGGGTTCTTCTACAGGGAGGCTGTCAAGGCACCCACTTCTCCTCCATCAGCCCCTACCACAGAGGCTCCCAAGCCTTTCGTGGTAGATAAATTGGAAGAAGTTCCTTCAGCAGAGATAACCCACCCAGATCTGGGTAGGGTGCGCCAACTCTATGAGGAAAAGGCTCTCATCTGCAGATTCAATGGTCTATGGCCACGATCTGAAGATCTTTATAGCTGGGTTCACTCCACCTGGACCAAGCATTGCAAGATCATTCTGTGCTCCAAGGGTTTTTTCATTGTCATTCTAGCAGAAAGCGAGGACTATCAAACTGCCCTCACTGGTGGACCTTGGTTCTGGGGTAAGGCAGGGCTTTTCTTAACCCCCTGGTTTCAAGACTTTGATCCCTCCACGGAAGTCATCACTAAACTCCCGATCTGGGTCCGACTTCCCAACCTGCCTGCTCACCTATGGCATGCGGCAGTTTTCGAAGCTATTGGGAACACTCTAGGGCGTTTCCTTGCCACAGATCCATCAAGAGGCCTGAAGGGTATCTACACCTACGGCAGAATCTGTGCAGAAATTGATATCAGCGAAGGACTTCCAGACCATATCATTCTCAAAGTAGGAGACTTCTCCTGGCCTCAGCCTCTTGACTATGAGAACACAGCTTTCCGTTGTCGGCACTGTCATCAGACCGGGCATCTTCAAAACTCATGTGCTCAATTTCTGGCCAGTCAGAAATCTGGCAATCGCAAACCAAGGAATAAAAGCTGGAAACCTTTTGAACCCCCACCCTTGGAGGACTCTGATCCCAGCAGCTCTGAAGAAGAAGAAAGTGACTCAGATGAAGAGATCGCAACTCAGCAGCAACCTTCTCCATCTGATGTCCCCGAAAAGCCCCTTGTCTCCTCGGTTGTTCAGAAACGCCCGCACAACTCCAGTTCCTCCGGTTCGGACAAAGACGCTCCTCCTGGAGGCCGCAGTGATCTTCAAATGGTCTCCGTACCCCAAGGCCCTGATGATTGGGTCAAAGTGGTCTACAAGAAAGGGAAGAAATTTCGCACCATGCACTCAACCCCTTCTGGCTAAGCTTTCAGTCTTTTCTCCTGATCATTCTTGTTTCTCTTTTCTGCTTCGTGTAGCCTGTTCTGCTATCGCTGCGAGTCTGCGGGCAGATAGCTTGTTTCCGTTTGTCTATGTTGGCTAGCTGTCTTCAGCGATCAGCAGCTCTTCTTGTTGTATAGCTTGGCTCTTAGTCAATCTGTCTGTCTAAGTTGGTAGCTCTTGTCATGACTGGGATCACAATTCTCTGGTAGTCTTCTACCAGCGTAACTCTTTGTAATTCATGTACAATTGATGCTTTTAATACAATTTCTTACTTACAAAAAAAAAAAAAAAATTATTTAATTAGCTTGCATATTCAAATAATTTAGGTAAGTTTTATATTGAAATATTGTTAAAAGTATAAAATATTATATATCTTTGTCAAAGCCAGACGTGATAATATAAAGCTATGTTATTTTACATATCTCTTAGAGACCTGGTTGTATAAAAGAGTGAGAAGAGTGAGAATTATATTATTGAATTGATTTTTTATGATATTTTTAACCGAAATTAACAAATCTTTATCCATTTTTACTTTTTATTATTGTCATCATTATTTTTTTCATTAATTTTTTTTTTTTAGATACATGTCAAGTCCATGTTTAACATGGAAAAAATCACACAGCCTTCATATTTGGCTGTAAATATTAATCTAAATTAAATAGATTCATATATATAGAGAGAGCATACATTTAAAAAAGTGTTTCTCTATATATAAAGAGAATCTTGTGATTATATATTTTTACTTTTGAATATAATATATATGTACCAACACTTTAATATGGAGATTGTGAATCATAAATAAAATATTAGAATGAAAAATATCTATATATTATATAAAACAAGTCAAAATCAACATAGATCCATCTACCAAGGGCCAAAGGAATCAAATTTCTAGAAATGTAGACAATTACTAATTTTTTTGCACTAAAAAGAGTTTTCATCTTAAGATCAATATTAGTGCTTGGTAGATCATGAATTGGGAATCATTGTGAAAATAAAGTCTTCTAAATTAAGAATCATGTGATTTTATATATATATCTATATGTGTGTGTGTGTGTGTGTGTGTATAAAAAATGGTCAATCTTATCTTTAAAAATATATATTTTTATGTTTTCATTAATAAAAAAATAAAAATAAAAAATTCTATATCTATATTGCAAAGCAAATACAGTCCAATTAAAATTAGTATAATAATCACCGTTAAAAAATATTTTTTAATTAATAATTTATAAAATAATTTAATCTTACTAAACACATTTTGGAACCACAAATTCTATATGAATTGACCAATGTATATGATTACATTGCCAAAACAGTAATGTAACATACTATTCAAAAGTGCTATAACTATAATTATGACTCCTCTGCACATTTAAATGGGTTATTTTCTATAGCCTAGCGCTTCTATATTCTGAGATGAATAATCCATACATTTAACCTAATTTAAATAATTTGTTTTGAAATGGATAGTTAAACTTATAATTTAAAAAATAAATATATAATCCAAATAAATTAGAAAATTATTATTCAAATAAAAAATACGAAAAAGATTACAATTTATCAAACTACAATGATTAAACAACTCCGTACATTTCAAATTCGTGAAAAATTTCACCATATGTTCACCTCCAATTTAATATAAATAACCAAAGGAGGACGGTCCATAGTCTGTTAGAAAACCTTGAAATTATTATATTATGCGACTTCCTCCACTAGTGACTGGCCGGACCCAGTCTGACTTAGTTGGCTCGGCTCCATGTGGAAACCACTGCGATGTTCACCAATATCGCTTTGCCCATGGCGACCTTAGGATAGGTGTTTCTGTGTCTTAAGAATTGAATTAATTGCAATTGGTAGTTGCAAAAGACGGCATACAAAAGTTTATGGTTGACGCTGCCACTAAGACAGCCGCGGAGAAAAACAATTCATATTTAGGAGGCGTGAGAATAAAATTTGGCTCGTACTATTTCCAGCGGTGTAGTATAAGTTTACATTTGTTTCACTCATGCCATATTCTGAGTTTTGTTTCTATTTGACCACGGCAAACAATTCTATTGCATATCGGCATGGTTTTATAGTAACTTCCATGAAATCCCTGCAAAAAACACGCAAATAAATTTAAAATTTGCGAAAGAAAACTCAGTGTTCGTAATCTAGATATTAATATAAAGTGTAGGTTCAACAATTTAATGCCAATATTGTAATCAAATGCGAAATCCAGGCATGGATTTGTTTGGCCTTATGGGAGATAATGGACAGCGTGGGCATTTCCATGTGAGCCGAGGGAGGAGAAATGCTGGAGGTTGAACGAGTTAAAAAGAAGGCCGGGTTCGAATCCACAGGTGGTTTGGGTAGCATCACACATTGATTTTGTATTAACCTCCATGGTGAAAAAATGCTACAAGCGTGAACTAATAGTATGATGAATCTTGACAAATTTTAAGTGGAGCCACGTTTAAAGCCTTGTGATTCTAAAATGAGTGATTAAAAATGTGCATGTGCAAAATTTGTAATGAGATTTTTGTTATAAGTTTTAGTTTCATATTGGAATTGCATAACTGAGAAATCAAATTGGAATTGCATAACTAAGAAATCAAATTAATCTTGAAGGAAGGTTTGATAAAAAAAAAAATTCTCTTATACTAAAAAGAATGAGAAAAGTAATTTATTAGTTGAATTCTATGCAATGAATTCTTTTGATTCTTCCACTCCACGGGCGCAAAAGCTAGCTAACAGCTTTGCATTGAATTTGTTTGCTTCTTCCACTCCATGGGCGCAAAAACCACCCAGCTGTGAGGAACATAAGAAGATAAAGCTCTGCAGAGGAACATTCTCAGCATTTTGTGACAGCAAAATCTCGAAATGACTTGGCCACAAAACTGGGTAGTTACCCAAAACAACTGGACGCAATTGTGTGATGTGCAAGGAGGAAGATCATTGAACGATGTCACTTGGAAGGTCTAATGATACGTAAACCCAAGCAAGAAAGAGGCGCAGTAACGAAGGACGATTACAGGACGGTTACAGATTGTAACCATGACAAATAAAATCAACGAGTTATAATATGCTAATCTTCTAACAAAAGATCTAATGGACCACATTATGACAAGAAGGCAGCGAGGAAAGTTGTTTTCAAATAATAACACCTTATAGCGTAATAAAGTATTTGATTTATTTTTCAGAAAATAAACCCATATCTTCCTGTTATAATCATCAATGAAAGTCAAAAAATAAAGACTACCACCAATGAAATGTATCTCCATTGGGCGACATATATCTAGATGGACTAGCTCTAAAGGCTCTTTTGAGCTAGAGGAAGATGTGTGAAAGATTTCTATTTTATGCTTGGATGGAATAAAAATTTCACAATTACAATATTTTTCATTCATAACAGGGAGACCAATGACCATAGAATTTTTAAGATAGACTTAGAGTCTTTTGTGGAAATGCCCATACCTAAAATTCCATAGTTGAGACTCATCTATTCTTCACACAATGTAGGAAAAATACTGTGAGATATTTTTACCCTTAAGAGTCAAGGGAAACATCCTATTATTGGTTTTTCAACCTTTGCTATCATTCCTCTATTGGAAGGTTTGTCATAGATACAACATGTGTTCCCTTTGAGTGTTACATCATAACCATGTTACATCAATTGCCCTACACTAATGAGGTTATGTTTCATATGTCGAACATAATAAACATCACGGGTGTATTTCTACCAATTCTATTTGGTAAGGATAGGGACACTACATTTCCCTTCATCTTTAATAAGAGAATGATCTCCAAGAGTAATTTCAGATGTTATGGAAGCATGCAAGAAAGTATATTTTTATTACCTATATGATTATTGCAACCACTTCCTAACAACCAAAAGTCCTCTTAGTGATTTTCTTCAGAATGATGATATCAAGCGAGCATTGTTTCAAAGGATTCTCCTTCATTGTTGGAGAGATGAAGAATTCCTCTTTACTGATCAGATTGTTTCTTTCTCCATTCATGTTCATAATCCCCAAATCTCTTGTAGTAATAGCATTGGATATTAGATTTGATCCATGTTTTTCTTCTCTATGTTTGGTTTTGTGAAGGTCTCAATTTTTTGACTGCGTGATGATGTTTTGATCTTCCCTTGCCTCAAACTCTGACTCAGTTTCTCTCGCCCCTATATCCTCTACATTTTCCTGTACCAAGAGAGAGATGTGCTTTGAAAGCTTGTTCCATGGAATCTTTTGCCATGTTAAATCTTTTTGTGTGTGTCAAAAGTGATGTAGTTAACTGTTCTACATAGAAAATTGTAAAATATTTGAATTCCAGAACGGATTTGACAATCACGTCATATATCTTGGGTAGGATTCGAAGGAATTTTTCAACAATATTATGCTCTGTAATGGTTTCACCAATGAGTTTGATATGATCGACTAATCCAATGAATCAAGTCATGAATTGGTCTGCATTCTCTGTGTCTGTAATCTTCAAGGTTTCAAACTGAGCTCTCAATGTATGAAATTTAATATTCTTCAGTTATCACTACCTTGATATGTAACTTTCAAAATATCCCAAGCTTATTTTGTTGTTGATGCAATAGTTATCTTGTCGAAGATATAGTCATCGCCTCAGTTTCGTATCCAACATTTGGCTCTATGCTCTTTCTTTCTAAGTTTTGCAGTGGCATTCCTCTAATTATTTTTTATGGCTGCTAATTATTCTTAGGTTGGATCTACATAACCATTCTGCAGGGTATCCCAACAATCCCAGGATTTCAAAAATATCGGCATTGTTAAATACCCAAACTCATAATTTTTCGCAAGCAAATCAGTGTTTGTAGAAAATTGATAGAAAAAGCTATTTCTTTTAATCCCAATACGTGCGCCTTTTTACAAACTTCTTTCCAAAACTTAAAAAAAAAAAAAAATCTCCTTCTCAAGACTTTAAAACATTCTCCTTCAAAAAGACGTAGCACCCTCTTGTTTTAAAGAAACTTTAATAGATCCGTTTTCCGTCTCAATAACAAACTCCTCCTCAGTAGCATACAATAGTGGCTCCTCTTTTATAAAAGTAAACATTGGTTGCTTTTTAAAAACATTTATTTTTCAAAAAAGTTTTTAAAAGAACCCCTTCTAAAAGAGCTTTCGATTTCATTAAAAAATGGGTCACAATTTATAAAACGTGGATATAAATGAGTGACTTTTTTAATAAGACAAAACCCTATTTTTTTAATAAAAAAAGCTTTGAAGTGAGGGACTTTGAAATGTTGACCTTCCTTCTATTCATGGTGAGCTCTTTTTTATGTCGTGAGCCTTTATGATGAGACGGTTAGAGAATTCGTGGACCCCAGATTAAATTTTGGAACGAATTGTAATCTCATGCTCGTGCTCCTCGAGCTTTGAAAATGAAAACTCTCCAAATTCGACTCAAGGTGTGAGTCGACTTCCCGAAATACAGTCAATGCACCGAGTCACCTACTTTCATAGTTTCTGAAGTTTGTGTTTATCAACACACTTTCTTTTTGAACTCGGATGCGCTGGCCGCTATTTTTTTTTATCTTTTAATTACTTCCATTTAATGCTAGTTTCTGTCAATGTCGAGCTCCTCACGACATTTGGGTTCGGGACCTATGATGAAAAAATGCTCTCTTTGTTGTCTTATGTGACCTAGGGATCATATGAGGTGGAAAAAACACACAAAGAAGGGACTCAAAAACTGAAAATGGAGCTAACTACTTTTCTAATAATTTAAAGTAGTTAAATAGAATTGCACTGGTGAGATAAACAATAAATGACTGTAGTGAGACTGAACTAGAACTTGACTAAAATGAACTAAACTCAAGAGAATGAAAACTGCTATGACACCTACAAGATAGTGAGATTAATATCTCAATAGAAGATTCTTTGGTGTTGTAAATTTTGGTTTGCAGAAAATTTAATGTGAACATTTGGTAATAAAAATATGATTATTTGCATAATTATATGATTACTTACATAATTACATTACATTGTTGCGACCTTTCCCATTGGTATGTCTAGTTCGTCTTGACAAGATCTCTCTATAGACGATTGGCTCCACAACACAACATTTTAGAATAGTAAATTCATGCTTTCGTTGTGCACTTCCACCAACAACTCAACACATATGGTGACTCAACACTTTATACGCTGAATCATATCTTCCTATCCCACCTGCGTAGAAATCATAGTTTACCTTAGAAATACATATTTCGAATATAGATTTGCAGGCCCCCCTCGCACAGACTTCACAGTGCAACAACTCAATGTTGAAGGCTTCAAAATATCAAGCTTCAACATTATGATGGTTGTCATAGATTTAAAAATGTGTAGCCCTTCTAAACACTAACCAACACACAAATGATGGAAAAACATACACACACTTAAAAAAACACATATTCTTTATTTCTATAGACACTTAAGGTCTTATCCAGACCCATAGTGGCTCTAATACCAAGTTAAATTTACATAATGCACACCAAAATTTAATTCACATCAATACAATATTAATACAAAGAGCTAGGTCTCGAGATAGATAATCTATCTTGGACCTACAATGGTTTGGTTAAGTGAGTATCTCAACCACACATTAATCTAGGAATCTAACTAGTTGGAGAGAATATTTCAACCAACTAGGCCTCAACAAATTCTTTAGTACTAGGAATGTATTTCTTTAATTAGAATGCATCACAACTAAGACAAGTGGGAATTATATTTTCCAACTGCATTTTTTAAATTCATATCTTAACTTTATGTTTAATATTGAAATAATTACAATGTACATATATATAATCAAATGCGATATTGAAATATATTTTTGTATGATACATAATGAATTATTTTCTTTTTATAATTTTAAAAAAATATATACTACACATTGATAATAACGAAATATTATAAATTTGATATAAATATTTTATATAACATGAGCATAGAATATCTTGTTTATAAATTATACTAACACATATTTTTTTCCTTAATATTTTTTAAATACTAAGTGTCAACTTCATATTGGATATGGAAACAATTATACATCTCTTTGGTGGAGCAAAACACCTTTCAACACTAAATACGACTTCTACATACCAAAATTATTTATATAATTGGAAATTTTTTCTTTTCTTTAATACAAAAAAACTTAACAATCTCATTTGTATTTTATTCAAGTTCATTGACTCTTCTTCTTTTATACTATTGTTGGGTGTGTGTTATATTCTTTCCACAAGGTCGGGGGTAGTGGTTGGTATATTTGTTTTTTTTTTTTCGGACCCAAGGATTGAGACCGGACCTAAATATGGTGGGAGGACCTGCCCATGGCTGTGTACATGAATTTTTCACATGGTTTTGGGCATGATGGTTTTCTACCCATGGTATTTTATAAATTCGGTCAATGGAACTACGAATATGTTTTAATCCATGGTTATGGATTGAGGTTTATGAATGATTCCAAATTTATATATATGTATTGGAGCATTGAAAGAAATATAATGAAAAATCAAATTTATAGCCTGGGTTTTGGGATCCAAGGGAAATATCGGTGAATGTTTGTTTTATTTTCTTGAAATTATATATTTTTCTATTTTAAGAATTTGATCCGAATTGAAAGTGGCCTACACCCATGGTATTTATCCACCCATAGTATTTATCCGCCCATGGTATTGTAAGTGACATATATCCATGGTATTAATTCACCCATGGTATGTATCCACCCATTATATTCATCCACACATGGAATTTACCCATGGTATTGTAAATGGAATCCACCCATTGTATTCATCACCCATGGTATTTATCCACCCATGGTATTGTAAGTGACATATGCCCATGGTATTCATTCACCCATGGTATTTACCCACCCACATAATTCACCTATGGTATTGTAACCAAAAAATGCTATGAGTAAGCCACATCTTGTAAAATGATAGATTATCAACCACAATGTATCTCAACAGATGTTTTCCATTTTAGTAGAAAAATTCTTTGTGGTTTTATTACTATGTGTTCTCTCCTTTTTCTCGCATTCTAACTTTGCAGATCTTGCCATATCCATTTCAATTTTTTAGATCTTGGGGGACTCCGCCCAAGATCCGGATCAAATGATATCAGATTCAGGTTACGAATCCATGGGAATAAGGGTTTGAAGCATATTCTAGTTTCAAAATTTTGTAGCCATATTGAGAAAGATCCATGTAAGTTTAACGACATCCACGGAGCACTTTCTTAGACAAAGCAGGAATAATTCTTGTTTTCTTTTTCATTTTTTTGCAAGAATTTTTTGGGTGATGCATTCGTAGAGAATATATGAAACTATTGGTGCATACATTTCATAAAAAATAGCATATATATATATATTCCTTGTGAAAAACAGTGAATTTCAAAAAAAAATCAGTCGAATCGGACTTTGAATGAGGGAGATATCGCTAATTCAAAATCAGTAATGCTGTAGAATTTTTTTGGATGGCAGCTCTCCTATCATTTTTTGCAGTTTTCAATGAGAAATTTTAGAAAATTGGTTATATATCCGAGCTCCCATTGAAACATCACCAGATTTCAAAAAAGCAATCGGTCGAATTGGAGTTTGGACAAGGGAGTTATCACTAATTTAAAATAAGCGATGTTTTCAAAAAAATTGTGACGGTGGGACAATTGCAGCGTGAATATGAGTTCCCACGGTCTCCAAATAGCGATTTAAAACACATGGAAAGATGCATAATAATCATTTTGTTTCCAAAAAAAGTTTATAATAAATATTCTAAGTTATATTGACCAAGTTGTTTCCATTCCAAATCTAGAGAACCATTCGGAGTAGGTTCCCTTTGGAGACATGCTCTCCCACCCTGCTTTGGTAGGCACTGGTTTCACATTCATCAGTTTCAGCATAGAAGCATTTGGCTTGGGTTCTTTGGAGACATGCCCTCCTACCCCAGGCTATGTATGCACTTGGTACTTCATCAACAGTCAGCATCGCGATTATGGGTCAACTGCACAAAATCCTTCTCATCGAAGTCCATTTGCTAGGCCACACATTGTTGATATCACAATTGGTCACAAGCATTACAGGGTATCTCTATCCTCGGATCTCCATTTTTCATTGTTCTGGGTCATCCATAAACCTACACTTCATCGAAGACCATTTTCTAGGCTGCACACTATTAGCATCATAGTTGGCCACAAGAATTAAAGGGCATCTCTATCCTCCGATATTCGTTTGTCATGGTTATGGGTCATTGACAAACCCACATTTAATCGAATTCCATTTACTAGGATGCACACTATCAATATCACATTTTGTCGCAAGCACTACGTGGTATCTCTATTCTCAAATATTCATTCATCACTGTTATGGGTTAACCACACAAACCCCTTCTTTTCAGTGGCTCTTCATATTCAACAAAGGCTTCTCAGGAGGGAGCTTCACGCAATGGGGACCATTGCTTCTTAAGGAGGGAGGAATAATCAAAATGGAATGTGGCCTACACCCATGGTATTCATCCACCCATATTATTTATCCACACACGGTATTATAAATGACATCTATCCATGGCATTAATTGACCCATGGTATGTAACCACCCATGGTATTCATCCACACATGAAATTTACCTATGGGATTGTAAATGGAATCCACCCATGGTATTTATCCACCCATGGTATTGTAAGTGACATATTCCCATGGTATTTACCCACCCACGGAATTCACCTGTGGTATCATAACTAAAAAATGCTATAAGTAACAAGTCGCATCTTGTAAAATGACATATTTTCCACTACAATGTAGCTTCTACATTTATTATCTTTTTTAATAAAACAATTCTTTGTGGTTTTATTTACTGTGTGTTGTCTCCCTTTTCTCGCATTCTAATTTTGCAGATCTTGTGAGATCCATTTCAATTTTTTAGATCTTGGGGGCCTCACCCCAAAATATTTTTCATTGTTTGTAGGTAATATTTATATACGGTTAAAACCTACATTTGGTGTCAGAGTTATTTCGGCTTCAAACCTATGCTAATGAGGGGTTTTGCTCAGGCCCATGGTATACCCTATTCAGTGGGAGAAATGTGAGATAGATTCTTATGGTGAAATAATATGGTGAAAAGTGGAAAGATATAGTTTGAGAAATTTATTGGTCAAAGTTATGAGTTGTGGAATCTCAATATGGAGGATTTGTTGGTGGACCGATATCAGTAGATTGTTGTAGATCCAGGAACGACGCCAACAACAATGTTGGTAGGAGATTGGGAGAAGTTCTATCAGAAGGGGAAGATCACAATACGATTTTGCCTCTCAGATTCAGTATTGTTTAATGTACCAAGGGAAGCTACGATGAACTCTTTGTAGGACAAGTTAGGGAACTTTTTACCAATCTAAGTGTCTGGTGAACAAATTTTTCTTGCAGAAAAAGTTATATAGCTTGAGGATAAAGGATGGAGACATGGTGAAAAAGCATATGAATGCCTTTAATACTGTGGTAATCAAATTTTTATATGTTGATATAAAAATTTAAAACGAAGATAACTGCAACATTTTGTTGTGTTCTTTATGTGACTCGTGGGATAATCTGGTTTTTGCAATAGGTAGCAATAAAATACCTTGAAGTTTGATGAATTAGTCTCATCCTAGTTGTCGAATGATATGAGAAGGAAAAATATGGAGAGCCGGAATGGAGATGCCTTGTCTGTGAGAGGATGGTCCAAGAATAAAAACAAAAATAATCCCTTGAGTGGCAGATCTAAATCTAGAGGCAGATTAAATCTCCAGGAAAATTTGCAAAGGTGCACTAGAAATGTGGAAAGGAAGGGAACTACAAAAAGGAATGTAGTTATAAATCTTGTGAGGAAGGAAATGGATTTAATGATGCTTCTTTTGTAGAGACTAAAACCATTGTAGATGAAGGTGGGGATGTGTACTTGGGTTCTTCTTCAAGTACACAGGTAGATCATGAGGCATGGTTGATTGACTCAGGTGCATCCTTTCACTTCACTCTTCATAGGGAGTGGTTCTGCGAGTACGAGAAATATGATGATAGTGATGTACTATTATGGGATGATAGGAAGGAAAAAAATATTGGACGCGGAAAATTCAATATGAATTTTCAAGGTTGAAGGATTCAAACACTATCTGGTGTTCTGCATATTACTACATTGTCCAGAAATATGATCTCTGTAAGAAAGATGGATGATGTGGGTGTAAAAACAATGTTCAAATAAGATACGTGCAAGATGGTTCAAGGAGCACTGGTATTGATGTGAGGAATTCAGATTGGAACTTTATAAAAGCTTCTAGGTAACATTGTTATTGATGGGTGTAATAGTTTTATGGTTCTTGAAAGTGGAGCAGAAAATTGAGTGGTCTCCAAAGAAAATACCATTCTATTGCGTCAAAGGCTTGGACATATTGGAGAGAAGGGCCTTGAAATACTGCATGGTAATGATATGGTAGAAGATATGTATAATTTCTCTCTCTATTTCTATTTCTGTGAAAATTGTGTATCTGGGAAGTACAATCGGGTGAGTTTCCCATCAGGTGCTAAGAGGGCGAAAGGGATATTAGATCTTGTGCCCAATGATGTGTTTGGACCTGCGTCATTTCCATCACTCAGTAATTCTATGTACTATGTCTCATTTATAGATGAATTATCAATGAAGACATGGATATATTTCCTCATGAAGAAATCTGAAGTCTTTTACATGTTTAAAGAATTTAAGGCTCTGGTGGAAAATCATACAGAGAACAAGATTAAGATGTTGAGGAAAAATAATGGTGGGGAGTTTTAATGTTATCAAAGCAGCTCCAAAAATAGAATAAAAGAGAGATAAACGCCTTAGAAATAGCCACTTTGAGGGGGAAACCTCCAATACATTACATAAATGAACACTTCTTGGATGATACAACTGAAAAAACCTCATCTCTATATTTAGGAGTCCATGGGGCCACAATGTAATCCTAGTGGGGCCACAATGTAATCCTAGCTGACCTAACAATAATAATGTAATGGCACAATAATAACAATATGGGGCTTACAGGGGTACAACAATAACAATAAGGGGGTTACACTAATAACAATAAGGGACTATACTAATAATATAAAGACCTAGCATGCTCCTCTCCTTCAAAAAAGTGTTGTCCTCAATGCTTGAGTAGCTCCGGGTGCTATTGTATAAAATTATCATCCTCCCATGTAGAATCTTCAGTGGGTAAGTTCTTCCATTTGATGAGATACTCTGAAATTGATCGATTTCATAGTTGTCAAGTTCTTGTTTCCATGACTGCTTCAGGTTCCAATATGTTTTTTCCTTCCTCATCAAGTTCTAGTAATATTATTTGAACGGGAAGGTTGTCCCCTATAACCTTTTTTAAGCATGACACATGGAAAACTAGATGCACTCACGAAGAAGCAGGAAGCTCCAATTTGTATGCCATAGTACCAATCTTTTGCAAAAACTTGTAAGGACCATAGTACTTTGGCGATAATTTATTATCCTTCTTAGATTGCTTGAGGGACATTTGTTTGTATGGTTGTAGCTGTAAAAATACCCAGTATCCCACATCAAAACTTCTCTCACTACAATGTTGATCTACGTGTTGTTTCGTTCGATTTTGTGCCAAATTTAGGTTATCCTTTAAGAGTTGGAGAACTTCTTGTTGATGCTCGATGTGATCCTCCAGTGCTTGAACCCTAGAATTTTCCCTTAAAGAAGATGTGATGGATGGTGGATGAGATCCATAAAGTGCCATAAATGGGGTCAATTTTGCTGGAGTATGTGTTATAGGTCAATTTGGGCAACATTCCCAATGACCTGGTTAACTGGACATCATCTCCAGGACCAATGATTAAGGGTCTATCATTCCCTATCATTTCAGTTGCTACATGCCCTAAGACAAGAAACAAGACAAATCAAGAAAGACTTTCATCAAGCAAAGGTTTCCAAGGGTTGAAGCTTATTATATAGCATATGAGATCTCACCAACGTAGGTTCTAAGGAGCCTAAGTGCGTTCCATATGTAGGTAGCCCCATGCAAGGCTTCTTTTCAAAGCAAATCTCGACATTCACATGTGCGTTGGTCACATTGGGAGCGAAATTTTCATTGCTCCCGAATCTCCACTTGGCCAATGCCTTCTAGAAGAGTTCACATGTGTCAAGCTTCCAATCCAAGTGTCCATTTTACATCTACATGATTGGGAACATGTATTGCCTATTATTGGAAATTCATTGATTGCAAAATAGCCTACAGTTCATCTATAAATTGAGCACGGATCTGAGTGCTTGAGAAGGATGAATTTGAGTAGAGAAATGTTGGAGAATTTTCAATTGAGAGCTAGATTTTTGTAGCTACTGCTAGAGAGATTTATACTGTGATGAGCCTTGGGGACGTTGTTGGAAGGGTCACTTCAAATAATTCACTTGGTTGTAACCTCTCCTTCTATCATCAATAAAGAATACTACTTGTTTTTCCCTATATGCATCTATATTGGCTTTGATTTTCCATATTGCAAGATCTTAGTGGATGTATATGTTTTATGCTTTAATGATTTAGCAAAGTAACTTGAATATAAATCTATATTATTGCATCTTCTATTGTTTCAGTTTTCTTTCTTGTAGGAAGAATTCCGCACAAACCTCTTGAATTTGAAGTTGCAACAGAAGCGATAGAATTAGCCATTTGGAAGCAAATAATCAAGTAAGCATCCAATCCTCTCTGTGTATCTATTCTGAGTTAGGAAAATTATTCGTATAGTCTTTCACCTATTGTTCTAGACTAGCAGCTGTCTAGGGAAGCGTGATTTATCCGTAATTCACAATTCTGGCCCAACAAATTGGTGACTCCGCTGGGGTGAGTTTCTCTTAATTCTAGGTGTTTTAGCCTCTGATTTGATCTGTTTATTCACCCAGTAGTTGTTACACACAAATATTAAACCTTTTTAGAGCTTAATTTGCAAAGACAATGAGTTAAACAATAGTATCTTTCTTTATATATTGTGCCCAACGCACCCTTAGATTGGACACAGTGCTTTACAGAGCACTGTCTCCCTTCCTAACCTGCATTACAGAGCACTGTCTCCCCTTTGAGACTGTGTTGACTCCTGAAAACACCCAAATTCCCTTGAATTTGCCTTTGCAATTTGCTTCAGTTTTGTTTGCTGCTATGTTTTGAAAAGTTTGATCCTCAATTGACCACTGACTCCATATGCTTCTTCCTCCTTTGACTGAAAATTTGTTCAATGTTTGTTTAAAAAAAAATTTCTTTATCATTAACAAGCTGATTTCAAATTAATTTTTATGGTTACATTAAGAATCATTTGCTTTTGAAATAGGAAATTGTCGTAAAATCTTCATTTCCTTGATAGGAGAAATTTATGTTGAAATCCTCATTTTTCCTTCAAAAGAGAAATTGTTGTTTGTATTCTTCATTTCTTGAAAGTAAAAAACATTAGAATTGTTGATTTAGTGCACTTATTTTCTTTTCTGCATTCATAACATTAAGGAAACTGAAAAGAAAAACTTGCATTTGCATGTAGGATTGTGTGTGTTTTTCAAAAGGAACATTAGGAGATTTGCATTTAGTTTGTGCTCATTGATTTGTTTGCTCACAAATTATTTGCTCTCTTCCCTTAGTAGCTAGGCTTTTCATTGAAGAAATTGAAAGTGAAAGATTGTTTATCATTCTTAGCTTGCATTTTAGTAATTTCATACACATCATCATGGTGGACTTTTGAAAGGCAAATTGTTAAGCAAGATCAACATAAAATTAATCTCAATTTACTTAACAACGCTTTGGAACCATAACGATAACATTTATAAGGTCTAGGCTAGAGACGTGTTCCGACGTCGTAAAACATAGCAGCTATTGTTAATTTATCTATGATACATTCCGAGTGTGATACCTCACTCCACGTACATAAGTATACCGTAGCCCGTCCACGTACTTTTGGGTATATCGGGCGGTGTTACAGTACGATAAGTATAAATGGGTGCTCTCACTATGCGTTTTCACATCAGACAATGTTAATATGGACTTGGGCCTCCACGTACCTTCGGGTATATTTGGGAGGAAAAATTTTAGATGCTATCCATCCATAGTGAACCAAGTTGGCCGCCTTGAAATTTTGATACACCGAACACAACATTCAGGGAGATTACCTGCCCATACTTATTGGTTCGCCAGGAGGTATTCTATAGTTCACAGTTTCTTTGTAAACCCTTTTGCTTAGCATTACAATTTTTTTGTTTATTTGTTTTTTGGTTAAAATAAATCAGTAATTGTGGAAGAACAAAATCCTATCCTCCATCCTTTGAGTAGATTAGATTTAAAACTGCTTTTACCACTAGAAGTTACTTTTGGTAGGCGAAAGTGGTCACAATCTGTCGAATCAAGTACAATCCGTACCTCTGGTGAAACATCATCTTTTAAAATAGAATTAGCTCAAATTATTTCCACACATCCCAGTTCGTCTATTGTTGTCGAAGCGGAGTCTTCACAGCTACCCGTGGTCACGATCCATCCAATCAGTAAGACCATACCTCCTGGAACCGATGTTGTTCAATCACAAATTAATCCAAATCCTGTCTCTTCTTTGCCAGAACATCTGAATCTAGAAGTTGAACAACCGGAAGTTGTTCCTACCTTGGTCATCCAGCAAATTTCTGTAGCCACTAAAACTCCTATATCACAAAGTCAATTGTCTGAAACATATTTTGGGCCTGATGGTGAAGTTCTTCCTCCTGGTTTAATTGTGATTGAATAAATCCCACAAGACTATACACCTTTAACTCCAACCCATTTTGGGAGGGACCTTTACTTGTACGAGTCTTTTCCTCAATTTTTTCCATCTGCTTTTGTTGATCCTGTTCCCATTCAATCTCCCGTCGATTTTCAAGGGTATACATTTGGTCAAACAACCATTTCTAAACCAACATCTTCGGTTGGGTGTGTTGTTACAATTACTTCAGCTCCCACCCTCACTACTCAGTTGATGTTCACAACTCCACCAGAGTCATATTTGAACGGTGGCCCTTTGGTCCCAACAAATTACAAATCATTATCTGGCACTTTCTCTGGTGCATCTTCAAGACCATGGTCCTTACCAATGTCATCATCTGGTATTTTAACTGGTAGTCCTATCGTTAGTACTGAACGACTTGATTCATTATATACATCATTAGGGAAATATCAAGTCGGTCCTTTTGGGTCAATTCCTATAAGTACCATATCAACTGGTCTCCCAAAATTTGGAGAAAAATATTTTCCGTCTTATTATTCGCCTCATGCTGGGGGGCAACTTTGGTCACCCAATATGATAGTACGCCGTCACTTTTTGGTGAAACTAATACTGAATTGAATGTTTGTCAATGGCAGCCCACTCTACCTATCCAACCACAAACAATTGTACATTCGTATCAACCAGTTCGACCTGTTACATCCACTTCATTATCACTTGTTAATACATCTCTACCTTTATTATAGAATCAAAATATTGTCAATAAACCTTATCAGGTGGGTCCTTCAACTCAATATCATCAAATGTTGGGTTCACAGACTCAAAATCCTTTGGTTAATTTACAATAACCTGTATCAGAAATATTTTATTCACAAGTTGGTCTACCATTTTATGGGATGTCACAATTGCAACCTGGTTATACATACCAACCGAATACAAGTTATCCTAATTTGGGTTATAGAATTGATGGATAGACCCTTTGTCAATCTCAGGCACAAATTCCTGAAACTTCATTTCAACAAGTATCATATCTAGGTTGTGTTCAATAGAGTCCTCAAGCGTTTTCTATGCAAAAAAATCCCTATCTAGGTTATCGGCCACAGATTCCTTATGCTGGTGCTCAAAGGCCTGTTTCTCAAGCAATTCCATATTACCCTGGCCATTCTCAACCTGACCTTAATAGACAGTTGCCTTTTGTTGCAACCTTAGAGTTACCAAATTTAAACTGGTTAACCAATGATCCCATTAGTGATTCTCCTCGGTGGCCGGCGATACCACAAAAATTACCCTCAGAAATTCCAAAATTCAATGGAAACCCTGGAGAAGACCCGTCAACGCATGTTATAACTAATCATTTGTGGTGCTCATTAAACTTCTTAAATTATGACTCCGTTAGACTACGTATTTTCCAACACACACTCACTAGTCCAACTGCACAATGAGGATGGTTCTTTTTCTATGTCAACCTCATTAAAAAATGAAACAGATTTATGTGGATGGTTCTTTTACTGTGTCAACCTCGTTAAAAAATGAAACAGGTGTTGAGGATAGTTCTTTTCCTGTGTCAACCTCGATAAGTGAAACAAGTTCCCATGAGGATAGTTATTTTTTCTTGTGTCAAACTCGTTAAAAAATGAAACAAGTGCCTTTGAGGAATTTCTTTTACTGTGTCAACCTCGTTAAAAAATGAAATAGTCGATGAGCATAGTTCCTTGTCTTGTGTCAATGTCGTTAAAAAATGAAACAAGGTTCCATGAGCATAGTTATTTTCCTGTGTCATGCTCATTAAAAAATGAAACAAATCCTCTCCTAATTACGATGATTATTCCATTTGATCTCATAAATGAACCTTCATTCCATCCAGCTATCAGTAACTAGTAATCTACTTAGGTGAATGAAATGAAGCTTGGGGGCCATCTTCTCTTTCAGGGGGCATTTGACATGTGCTCTTGCAGGGGCCATTCAAAACATTCTTCCCAATTGCATGCAATCAACAGTTGAAGTTTGGGGGGGAAATCAGGTTCAGAGCTCTAGAATGCAAATGGTAACTATGGAATGGTAAAAATGAATAGTGAAACTACTTTTAATAGTCATTTAGTTATTTTCAAGTTAAATTTATTGATATGACTATAGTTTTATTATGTTTTTATCATGAAATGGGTATTTTTAATCCATTTGATGTTGTTCTGAATAGGATATACAATTGATGAACAGATTAGTCATTCAGATTTATTTCAAGAATGATTTGACCACAAAGCATACTTTTTCTCCTTATTTTTCGAGCTTTGTTAAAAACAAAAAAGGATTTGAAGCACACTTTTATCTCTTTTTCGAGCTTTGATAACAACGAAAAAGGAACCCTTGGAGTCTTCTTTCAGCTCTTTTCAGACTCTGATAATGTGAAAATATTGCCGAGAACTTGTCTTTTCGAGCTTGTTAAAGTAAATGAATCGATATCTACTTGGTATAAGTTTAACCCTTTTCTGGACTAAGATGGATTATTTACGAAAAAGGAATACCTTGGTTAAACATGACCAAAGAGGTTCTCTCAGATATTATTCTACACTTTTCCGGGTCTGAGTGACAAATTTATGAAAAAATACTTATGGAGTTCTCTTTCATCCTCTTTTTCAAACTCTCTAAATATGAAAACGAACTAGGCTATCAGTGTCGTTAAGCTCATTAAAACATAAAATAGCGACGGCCTTGTCGATCATGGCAAGAGTCAAGTTTCATTCATCGCTAGACTAGTTATATTATTAAATAGTGATACTTTATTCGCCCGAAGGGTTGAATTATAGATCAAGAAAATGTTATCCTCCTCAAGCTTGTTAAAAAATAAAGAGGTACTGGTCGACAAATGACCGGGGAAAATTTCGGAAAAATGAGCAAGAACTTCTTTATGGTAGCAAGTTGCTCTTGAACATGACACTTTTTTCACTCCATGTCCATGACTGTTTGGATTGGGTAATCATCTTGACGGTTCATTCACACCTATGGTTCATGATACCTTCACTTCGGTTTTGGGTAAATGCTTCCAACTCATCACAGTGTCATCGATATGTTTAAGAGAAGTCATCCAGTGATTAAAAACTCATCCTTTTGCAATGCTCATCCAGGAATTTCACTTAGAAGAATCAGATTCCAGTACCATGAGGCTTGTTATAGAATTGACAAGATCCTCGCTTCTGGACCTTTCACCGAAATATTTTGTTTTTCGTTTGACATAAAATCATCTATTCACGCCTTGCAAAATGTATTGCAGTACCTTGAGGGCCATTGACATTAATGATGGTTCTCTCACGTTTGTTAATAGCTCACATCATTGGCTGGTAATCAAATGATGTCTTTCCATGTTCGACTACAAATGATATATTTGCATGACTAGACTTGTACCCGAATGATCGAGTGAATGACATAAGAACACCCTGGATCAAGTTTCAGCCATCCGGTCTAAAATTTCAGGATTGTTGTACACATCATCTGTACGCTGACCTTACATACAGATTGTCATCCAAACATGGGCCTATATTTGTAGGCATTTCTGCATCTGGGAAACATTCCAACGAAGACGACTTTCTGAATTATGTACATGTTATTAGATTGGTTTATGTGCTAAATATGGGAATGCCTACCCTCAGAAGTTATGATCAAAGAGGATATATCATGATGTAATGTATTGTAAGATTGATGAAGGTTACCACTCCACTTCATCTCCATCCCATCACAGTGTAAAACATCTCAATCAAATGTTCTTATTATTTGGATCTCATGCTTTAGGGGGGAAATTGTTATGGGTCAATTTGGGCACCATTCCCAACGACATGGTTAACTAGACATCATCTCTAGGACCAATGATTAAGGGTCTATCATTCCGTATCATTTTAGCTACTACATGCCCTAAGATAAGAAACAAGACAAATCAAGCAAGACTTTCATCAAGCAAAGGTTTCCAAGGTTTGAAGCTTATTATATAGCATATGAGAGCTCACCAACGCAGGCTCTAAGGGGCCTAAGTGCATTGCATATGCAGGTAGCCCCATGTAAGGCTGCTCTGCAAAGCACTTCCTGACATTCACAGGTGCGTTGGTCACATTGGGAGCGAAATTCTCATTGTTCCGGAATCTCCACTTGGCCAGTGCCTTCTAGAAGAGTTCACATGTGTAAAGCTTCGAATCCAAGTGTCCATTTGACATCTACATGATTGGGAACATGTATTGCCTATTATTGGTAAGTCATTGATTGCAAAACAACCTATAGTTCATCTATAAATTGAGCATAGATCTGAGTGCTTAAGAAGGAATAATTTGAGTAGAGAAATGCTAGAGAATTTTCAATTGAGAGCTAGATTTGTGTAGTTGCTACTAGAGAGATTTATAAAATGATGAGGCTTGGGGACATTCCTGGAAGGGTAACTTCAAATTAGTTACTTGGTTGTAACCTCTCCTTCTATTATCAATAAAGAATACTGCTTGTTTTTCCCTATATGCATATGTATTGGCTTTGATTTTCCATATTGCAAGATCTTAGTTGATGTATATGGTTTATGCTTTACTGATTTAGCAAAGTAATTTGAATATATATCTATATTATTGCATATTCCATTGTTTCGGTGTTCTTTCTTGCAGGAAGAATTTCGCACAAACCGCTTGAATTTGAAGCTGTAACGGAAGCGATCGAAGGAGCCATTTGGAAGTGAATGATCAAGTAAGCATCCAATCCTCTCTGTGTATCTGTTATGAGTTAGGAAAATTATTCGTATAGTATTTCACCTGTTGTTCTAGACTATCAACTTTCTAGGGAAGCGTGATTTATCTGTAATTCGCAATTCTGGCCCAACAAATTGGTGACTCTGTTGGGGAGCATTTCTCTTAGTTCTAGGTGTTTTAGCCTCTGATTTGATTTTTTTATCCACCTAGTAGTTGTTACAAACAAGATTAAACCTTTTCAGAGCTTAATTTGCAAAGACAGTGAGTTAAACAATAGTATTTTTCTTTGTATATTGTGCCCAATGCACCCTTAGGTTAGACACAGTGCTTTGCACAACACTGTCTCCATTCCTATCCTGCGTTGCAGAGCACTGTCTCCCCTTTGAGACTACATTGACTCCAGAAAACACCCGAATTCCCATGAATTTTCCTTTGCAATTTGCTTCAGTTTTGATTGCTACTATGTTTTGAAAAGTTTGATCCTCAATTGACCAATGACTCTATATACTTCTTCCTCCTTTGACTAAAAATTTGTTCAATGTTTGTTTAAAAAAGTTTTTCTTTATCATTGACAAGTTGATTTCAAAGTACTTTTTATGGTCGCATTAAGAATCATTTGATTTTGAAATAGGAAATTGTCGTAAAATCTTTATTTCCTTGATAGGAGAAATTTTTGTTGAAATCCATATTTTTCCTTCAAAAGAGAAATTGTTGTTTGTATTCTTTGTTTGTCGAATGTAAAAAGCATTTTAATTGTTGATTTAGTGCATTTAGTTTCTTTTCTGCATTTATAACATTAAGGAAACTGAAAAGAAAAACTTGCATTTGCATGTAGGATTGTGTGTGTTTTGCAAAAGGAACATTAGGAAATCTACATTTAGTTTGTTCTCATTGATTTGTTTTGTTCATTGATTTGTTTGCTCAAAAATTATTTGCTCTCTTCCCTTAGTAGCTAGGCTTTTCATTGAAGAAATTGAAAGTGAAAGATTTTTTAATATTCTTAGCTTGCATTTTAGGAATTTTGTACACATCATCATGGTGAACTTTTGAAAGGAAAACTAAAAATAAATATCAACATAAAATTAATCTCAATTTACTTAACAATGCTTTGGAACCATAACGATAACATTTAGAAGATCTAGGCTAGAGACGTGTTCCGGTGTCGTAAAACATAGTAGCTGTCGTTAACTTGTCTGCGATACATTCCGAGTGTGATACCTCACTCCACGTACGTAAGGATATTGTAGCTCGTCCACATACTTTCGAGTATATCGAGTGGTGTTATAGTACGATAAGTATAAAGGGGTGCTCTCACTGTGCGGTTTCGCATCAGACAACACTAATAGGGACTTAGGCCTCCACGTACCTTCAGGTATATTTGGGAGGAAAACGTTTAGGTGTTATCCATCCATAGTGAACCGAGTCAGCCGCCTTGAAATTGTGATACACCTAACATAACATTCGAGGAGATTACCTGCCCGTACTTCCTGGTTCTCTAGGAGGCATTCTGTAGTTCACAGTTTCTTGCTAAACCCTTTTTCCTACCATTACCCTCTTCTTTTTTATTTTTTCTTTGGTTAAAATAAGTCAGTAATCGTGGAAGAACAAAATCCTATCCCCCATCATTCGCGTAGATTAGATTTAACACCTCCTTTACCACCGAAAGTTACTTCTGGTAGGCGAAGGTGATCAGGATCTGCTGAATCTAGTATAATCAGTACCTTTGGTGAAACATCATCTTTTAAATCAGGGTTAGATCAAATTGTTTCCACACATCCCGGTTTAGCTACTGTTGTCGAAATGGAGTCTTCAAAGCTACCTGTGGTCACGATCCATCCAATTAGTGATACCATACCTCCTGGACTCGACATTTTTCAATAAAAAATTGATCCAGATGTTGTCTCTTTTTTGCCAGAACATCTAAATCTAGAAGTCGAACAACTGGAAGTTGTTCCTACCTTGGTCATACCACAAATTTATCTAGCCAATGAAACTCCTATATCACACAGTCAACTGTCTGAAATATATTTTGGGCATGATGGTGAAGTTCTTCATCCTTGTTTAATTGCGATTGAAGAAATCCCACAAGACGATACACATTTAACTCCAACCCATTTTTGGGAGGACCTTTACCTGTATGAGTCTTTTCCTCAATTGTTTCCATCTGCTTTTGTTGATCATGTTCCCATTCAATCTCCCATCAATTTTCAAGGGTATAAATTTGGTCAAACAACCATGTCTAAACCAAAATTTTCAGTTGGGTCTGTTGTTCCAGTTATGTCATCTCCCACCCTCGCTACTCCGTCGATGTTCACAACTTCACTAGAGTCATATTTTCACGGTGGCCCTTCTGTCCCAACAGGTTACAAATCATTATCTAGCACTTTCTTTGGCGCATCTTCAAGACCATGGTCTTTACCAATGTCATCATTCGGTCTTTTAACTGGTAGTCCTATCATTAGTACTGAATGAATTGATTCATTATATACATCATCAGGGAAATATCAAGTCGGTCCTTTTGGGTCAATTCCTTTAAGTACCATATCAACTGGTCTCCTAGCATTTGGAGAAAATTATTTTCCGTCTTATTATTCTTCTCATGCTGGGGGGAAACCTTTTGTCACCCAATATGATAGTACTCCATCACTTTTTGGTCAAAATAATACTAAATTGAATGTTTGTCAGTAGTAGCCCACTCTGCCTATCCAACCACAAACGGTTGTACATTTGTACCAACCGGTTCAACCTGTTACATCCACTTCATTACCACTTGTTATTACATCTCTACCCCTGTTATTGAATCAAAATATTGTCAATCAACCTTATCAAGCGGGTCCTTCAACTCAATATCATCAAATGTTGGGTCCACAGACTCAAAATCCTTTGGTTAATTTACAGCAACCTGTATCAGGAATATTTTATTCACAAGCTGGTCTACCATTTCATGGGATGTCACAATCGCAACCTGGTTATACATATCAACCGAATCCAAGTTATCCTAATTTGGGTTATAACATTGGTGGATAGACCCCTTGGCAACCTCAGGCACAAATGCCTCAAACTTCATTTCAACAAGTATCATATCGAGGTTTTGGTCAATAGAATCCTCAAGCATTTCCTATGAAAAACAACCCCTATCTGGGTTACTAGCCACAGATTCCTTATGCTCGTGCTCAAAGGCCTGTTGCTCAAGCAATTCCATATTACCCTAGCTATGCTCAACTTGACCTTAATAGATAGTTGCCTTTTGTTGCAACCTTAGAATTACCAGATATAAACTGGTTAACCAATGATCCCATTAGTTATTCTCCTTGGTGGCCAGTGATACAAGAAAAATTACCCTCAGAAATTCCAAAATTCAATGGAAACCGTGGAGAAGACCAGTCAATACATGTTATAACTTATTATTTGTGGTGTTCATTAAACTCCTTAAATGATGACTCTGTTAAACTACGTATTTTCAAATGCACACTCACTAGTCTAACTGCACAATGAGGATGGTTATTTTTCTGTGTCGACCTCGTTAAAAAATGAAACAGATTTATGTGGATGGTTATTTTACTGTGTCAGCCTCATTAAAAAATGAAACAGGTGTTGAGGATAATTCTTTTCCTGTGTCAACCTCGATAAGTGAAACAAGTTCCCATGAGGATAGTTATTTTTTCTTGTGTCAACCTCGTTAAAAAATGAAACAAGTGCCTTTTAGGAAAGTTCTTTTACTGTGTCAACCTCGTTAAAAAATGAAACAGGCCATAAGCACAGTTCCTTGTCTTGTGTCAGTCTCGTTTACGAAAAAGGAATGAGATGGATTATATACGAAAAAGGAATACCTTGGTTAAACATGACCAAAGAGGTTCTCTCAGATATTATTTTACACTTTTTTGGGTTTGAGTGACAAATTTACGAAAAATTACTTATGGAGTTCTCTTTCGTCCTCTTTTTCAAACTCTCTAAATATGAAAAAGGACCGAGTTATCACTGTCGTTAAGCTCGTTAAACATAAAATAGCGATGGGCTTGTCGATCATGGCAAGAATCGAGTTTCATTCATCTCTAGACTCGTTAAATTATTAAATATCTATACTTTATTCGCTCGAAGGGTTGAATTATAGATCAAGTAAATGTTATCCTCCTCAAGCTTGTTAAAAAATAAAGAGGTACTGGTCGACAAATGACCAAGGAAACTTTGGGGAAAATGAGCAAGAAATTATTTATGGTAGCAAGTCGCTCTTGAACATGACACTTCTTTCGCTCCATGTCCGTGATTGTTTGGGTTGGGTAATCATCTTGACGATTCATTCACACCTATTTTTCATCATACCTTCACTTTGGTTTTGGGTCAATACTGCCAACTCATCACAGTGTCACCTATATGTTCAAGAGAAGTAATCCAGTGATTAAAAACTCTTCCTTCTATAATACTCATAAAATTTCATTCTCATGACCGTCATCCTTGAAAATTTCTATATCAAGTCATACCCTTGTCTCTGACATCAGTAACTCCTATTTTGCAATAAGGTGACTTCCTGTCAATGACAAATAAATATCCAGGAAGTTGTTAAGTCCCTATATTAATAGTGTAGACACTTATTATGTTAGTGTAGCCCCCCTTATTATTATTATTGTACCCCTGTAACCCCCATATTTTTATTATTGTGCCCTTACATTATTATTGTTAGGTCGGCTAGGATTAAATTGTGGCCGCACTAGGATTATATTGTGGCCCCATGGACTCCTATATATAGAAGGAGGTTTTTTTCATTTGTATGATCCAAGAATTGTTCATTTATGTAATGTATTGGAGGTTTCCCCCTCGAAGTGGCTCATTTCTAAGGCGTTGATATCTCTTTTCTTCTCTTTTTGGAGCTGGTTACAAAACATTTGGTATCAGAGCTTTGGATTCTAGGGTTTCGCTGCTCCAAATAGGTCATTGTGTCATTTTCGCTATAAATTTTTGTCTACGAAGTTTCAGAAGCTAAAATTTTTAGGATGCGAAGCCAAAATCCCAAGGAATATTGTCTAAAAATTTCAGATCTTGGTTCGCAATATTTTCGGAGAAATCATCTGTGGAAGTTAGGTCTTTTTTCAGGCTCCTAAATAGGTTATTGTGACATTTTCGCTATAACGTTTTTTCTATGAAGGTTCAGAATCTGAAATTCGTATGGTACGAAGCTGAAATCCTGAGGAAATTCTTCAAAAAAATTTAGAGCTTGTTTCGCAATATTTTTTGAGATATAATCTGTGGAAGGTAGTACTTTTTTAGGCTCCTGAATTTCATCTCAAAGAGGTGATCGTGGGAAAAGTTCAATAACTCTCTCTCTGGGCATCGGATTGGAGTGCCGTAAAAAATGGTCACAAGTACATAGACTGTAGTTTCTTGGCTATCAATTTCAGAGACAAAGGACGAAACAGTGACACATGGAAAGTCGTACAAATTCACTCTACTGAACTAGTCCAAAATTAGGTCATTGTGGGAGATTGGAGACAACTTTGTCTTGGAGAATCAAAATCAAGTCAGACATGTGGCATTAAAAAGATAATTTAGAGGGCTACGTTGGTACTGAAATTCAAATATTGAAGTGCTGAAATCACAGAGATAATCCAATTTCAATATCAAGCTCCTCAAAAGCAATAAAAAGGTGTGTATTTGTTTTTTTAAATTGCATAACGTTTGTTTGAAAAAGCAGTTTGAAGTGATTCCAAGGGCATATTGAAAAATATTTATCATCATTGGGTTATATAATGCCTCCAAAAAATAATTCCATACCCATTAAGCCCTCATATATCTATCCAATGATGCATGAAGAGGAAGAATTGCAGTATGAGATATCAAAATTATGGTACCAAGTGCAACAAGTTTCGATCTTACGAAGAGAAATAGAAGATGAAATAGATGGTTTAAAAGCAGAAATGGAGGCTAATTTGGATGGTTTGAAGGATCAAATAATATCTAATATGGATGATAAATTATTGGAAGATCACAACGAGCATCAACAACAATTTCTCCAACTCTCAAAGGATAACCCAACTTTGGTGCATAATCTAATGAAACAACAGGAAGATCAACATCACATCGAAAGAAGTTATGAAGCAGTGATAGAAACAAGAACTTGAAAATTATGATCAACTTCAGAGTATCTCAGCAAGTGAAAGAACTTTCCTGTATAATATTTCACATGGGAGGATGAGAATTTTATACAGAAGCATCAAGAAATAATCAGGCGTTGAGGACAACACTTGTTTGAAGGAGAGGGGCATGTTAAGTCCCTATATTAATAGTGTAGCCCCTTATTATGTTAGTGTAGCCCCCCTTATTGTTATTATTGTACCCCTGTAACCCCCACTAGGATTACATTGTGGCCCCACTAGGATTATATTGTGGCCCCATGGACTCCTATATATAGAAGGAGGTTTTGTTCATTTGTATCATCCAAGAATTGTTCATTTATGTAATGTATTGGAGGTTGCCCCCTCGAAGTGGCTCATTTATAAGGCGTTGATATCTCTTTTCTTCTCTTTTTGGAGCTGGTTACACAACAGAAGTTCACTTAGAAACATCAAATTCTAGTACCATGAGGCTTGTTATAGCATCGACAAGATCCTCGTTTCCGGACCTTTGACCGAAATATTTTGTTTGTCGTTCGACATCAAATCATCTATTCATGCCTTACGAAATGTATTGTAGTACCTTGATGTCCATTGACATTATTGGTGGTTCTCTCGCATTTGCTAACATCTCACATCATTGGCTAGTAATCAAACGATTTATTTCCATGTTCGACTACAAATCATATATTTGCATGACTAGACTTGTACCCGAATGATCGAGTGAATAAGATAAGAAGACCCTGGATCTAGTTTCAGCCATGCGGGCTGCGATTTCAAGATTTTTGTACACATCATCTATACGGTGACCTTACATACAACTTTTCATCCAAAATGGGCCTATATTTGTAGGCATGTCTGCATCTGGGAAACATTCCAATGAAGACAACTTTCTGAATTATGTACATGTTATTAGATTGTTTTATGTGCTGAATATGGGAATGCCTACCCTCAACAATTATGATCAAAGAGGATATATCATGATGTAATGTATTGTAAGATTGATGCAGGTGACCACTCGACTTCATCTCTAGCCCATCACAGTGTAAAGCATCTCAATCAAATGTCCTTGTTATTTGGATCTCATGCTTTAGGGGGAAATTGTTATAGGTCAATTTGGGAACCACTCCCAATAACCTAGTTAACTGGACATCATCTCTAGGAATAATCATTAAGGGTCTATCATTCCCTATCATTTCAGTTGCTACATGCCCTAAGACAAGAAACAAGACAAATCAAGCAAGACTTTCATCAAGCAAAGGTTTCCAAGGTTTGAAGCTTATTATATAGCATATGAGAGCTCACCAACGCAGGCTCTAAGGGGCCTAAGTGCGTTGCATATGCAGGTAGGCCCATGCAAGGCTGCTCTGCAAAGAAATTCACGACATTCACAGGTGCGTTGGTCACATTGGGAGCAAAATTCTCATTGTTCCGGAATCTCCACTTGACTAGTGCCTTCTAGAAGAGTTCACATGTGTCAAGCTTCGAATACAAGTGTCCATTTGAAATCTACATGATTGGGAACATGTCTTGCCTATTATTGGAAAGTCATTGATTGCAAAACAACCTATAGTTCATCTATAAATTGAGCACAGATCTTAGTGCTTGAGAAGGAAAAATTTGAGTAGAGAAATGCTGGAGAATTTTTAATTGAGAGCTAGATTTGTGTAGCTGCTGCTAGAGATATTTATACTGTGGTGAGGCTTGGGGACGTTGCTGGAAGGGTCACTTAAAATCAGTCACTTGGTTGTAACCTCTCCTTCTATCATTAATAAAGAATACTGCTTGTTTTACCCTATATGCATCTATATTGGCTTTGATTTTCCATATTGAAAGATACTAGTTGACGTATATGGTTTATGATTTACTGATTTAGCAAAGTAACTTGAATATATATCTATATTATTGCATCTTCTGCTGTTTCAATGTTCTTTCTTGCAAGAAGAATTCCGCACAAACCACTTGAATTTGAAGCTGCAACAGAAGCGACAGAAGGAGCCATTTGGAAACGACTGATCATGTAAGCATCCAATCCTCTCTGTGTATCTGTTCTGAGTTAGGAAAAATATTCATATAGTCTTTCACCTATTGTTCTAGACTAGCACATGTCTAGGGAACCATGATTTATCCGTAATTCGCAATTCTTTCCCAACAAATTGGTGACTCCGCTTGGGAGCATTTATCTTAGTTCTAGGTGTTTTAGCCTCTGATTTGATCTGTTTATCCACCCAGTAGTTGTTACACACAAATATTAAACCTTTTTAGAGCTTAATTTGCAAAGACAGTGAGTTAAAACATAGTATTTTTCTTTGTATATTGCACTCAACGCACCCTTAGACTAGACACAGTGCTTTCCAGAGAACTGTCTCCCTTCCTAGCCTGTGTTGCAAAGCACTGTCTCCACTTTTAGACTACGTTGACTCCTGAAAACACCCAAATTCCCTTGAATTTTCCTTTACAATTTGCTTCAGTTTTGTTTGCTGCTTTGTTTTGAAAAGTTTGATCCTCAATTAACCAGTGAATCTATATACTTCTTCCTCCTTTGACTGAAAATTTGTTCAATGTTTATTTAAAAAAAAATTTCTTTATCATTGACAAGTTGATTTCAAAGTACTTTTTATGGTTGCATTAAGAATCATTTTCTTTCAAAATAGGAAATTGTCGTAAAATATTCATTTCCTTGATAGGAGAAATTTATGTTGAAATCCTCATTTTTCCTTCAAAAGTGAAACTTTTGTTTGTATTCTTCGTTTCTAGAAATTAAAAAGCAATTGAATTGTTGATTTAGTGCACATAGTTTCTTTTTTTCATTTATAACATTAAGGAAATTGAAAAGAAAAACTTGCATTTGCATGTAGGATTGTGTGTGTTTTGCAAAAGGAACATCAAGAAATCTGCATTTAGTTTGTGCTCATTGATTTCTTTTGTTCATTGATTTGTTTTCTCACAAATTATTTGCTCTCTTCCCTTAGTAGCTATGCTTTTCATTGAAGAAATTGAAAGTGAAAGACTTTTTATCATTATTAGCTTGCATTTTAGGAATTTCATTCACATCATCGCGGTGAAATTTTGAAAGGAAAATTGTTAAGAAAGATCAACATAAAATTAATCTCAATTTACTTAACATTGCTTTGGAACCATAGCGATAACATTTAGAAGGTGTAGGCTAGAGACGTGTTTCGACGTTGCAAAACATAGCAGCTATCGTTAGCTTGTCTGTGATACATTCCGAGTGTGATACGTCACTCCACGTACGTAAGTATATCGTAGCTCGTCCACGTACTTTCGGCTATATCGGGCGGTGTTACAGTACGATAAGTATAAAGGAGTGCTCTCACTCTGCAGTTTCGCATCAGACAATGCTAATACAGACTTGGGCCTCCACGTACCTTTGGGTATATTTGGGAGGACAAATTTTAGATGCTATCCATCCATATTGAACCGAGTTGGCCACCTTGAAATTATGATACAACGAACATAGAATTCGGGGAGATTACCTGCCCGTACTTCTTGGTTTGATAGGAGGTATTCTACAGTTCACAGTTTCTTGGGAAACCCTTTTGCCTAGCATTACCCTCTTTTTGTTTATTTGTTTTTTGTTTAAAATAAATCAATAATCGTGGAAGAACAAAATCCTATCCCCCTATCGTTTGTGTAGATTAGCTTTAAAACCACCTTTACCACCGGAAGTTACTTCTGGTAGGCGAAGGCGATCACGATTTTCCGAATCAAGTACAATCTGTACCTCTGGTTAAACATCATCTTTTAAACCAGAGTTAGCTCAAATTGTTTCCACACATCCCAGTTCATTTAGTGTTGTCGAAATGGAGTCTTCACATCTACCCATGGTCGCGATCCATCCAATCAGTGAGACCATACCTGCTGGACCAGACGTTTTTCAATCCAAAATTGATCCAGATCCTGTATCTTATTTTCCAAAACATCTGGATATAGAAGTCAAACAACCAGAATTTTCTCCTACCTTGGTCATCCCACAAATTTGTGTAGCCACTAAAACTCCTATATCACACAGTCAACCGTCTGAAATATATTTTGGGCCTGATGGTGAAGTTCTTCCTCTTGGTTTAATTACAGTTGAAGAAATCCCACAAGACGATACACCTTTAACTCCAACCCATTTTGGGGGGTACCTTTACCTGTACGAGTCATTTCCTCAATCGTTTGCATCTACTTTTGTTGATCTTGTTCCCATTTAATCTCCCGTCGATCTTCAAGGGTATACAATTGTTCAAAAAACCATGTTTGAACCAACATCTTCGGTAGGGTCTGCTATTCCAATTACATCAGCTCCCACCCTCACTACTTCGTCGATCTTCACAACTTCATCGGAGTCATATTTGCATGGTGGCCCTTCGGTCCCAACAAGTTACAAATCATTATCTGACACTTTTGCTGGTGCATCTTCGATACCATGGTCTTTACCAATGTCATCATCTGGTATTTTAACTGTTAGTCCTATCGTTAGTACTAAACGACTTGATTCAATATATACATCATCAAGGAAATATCAAGTTGGTCTTTTTGGGTCAATTCCTTTAAGTACCATATCAACTGGTCTCCCAGCATTTGAAGAAAATTATTTTCCGTCTTATTATTCTCCTCATGCTAGGGGGAAACCTTTGGTCACGCAATATGACAATACTCTGTCACTCTTTCATCAAACTAATACTGAATTGAATGTTTGTCAGTGGCAGCCCACTCTACCTATCCAACCACAAATTATTGTATATTAGTATCAACCGGTTCAACCTGTTATATCGACTTCATTACCACTTGTTAATACATCTCTACCCCTGTTATAGAATAAAAATATTGTCAATAAACCTTATCAGGCGAGTCCTTAAACTCAATATCATCAAATGTTGGGTCCACAGACTCAAAATCCTTTGGCTAATTTACAACAACCTCTATCAGGAATCTTTTATTCACAAGCTGGTCTACCATTTTATGGGATTTCACAATCGCAACCTGGTTATACATATCAACCGAATCCAAGTTATCCTAATTTGGGTTATAACATTGGTGGATAGACCCCTTGGCAACCTCAGGCACAAATGCCTCAAACTTCATTTCAATAAGTATCATATCTTTGTTTTGGTCAATAGAATCCTCAAGCATTTTCTATGCAAAAAAACCCGCATCTGGGTTACCAGCCACAGATTCCTTATGCTGGTGCTCAAAGGCCTATTTCTCAAGCAATTCCATCTTACCCTGGCTATGCTCAACCTAACCTTAATAGACAGTTTCCTTTTCTTGCAACCTTAGAATCACCAGATTTAAACCGGTTAACCAATGATCCCATAAGTTATTCTCCTGGGTTGCCGATGATACCGCAAAAATTACCCTCGAAAATTCCAAAATTCAATGGAAACCCTGGAGAAGACCCGTCAGCGCATGTTATAACTTATCATTTGTGGTGCTCATTAAACTCCTTAAATGATGACTCCATTAGACTACGTATTTTCCAACAAACATTCACTAGTCCAACTGCACAATGAGGATGATTATTTTTCTGTGTCAACGTCGTTAAAAAATAAAACAGATTTATGAGGATGGTTTTTTTACTGTGTCAACCTCATTAAAAAATGAAACATGTGTTGAGGATAGTTATTTTCCTGTGTCAACCTCGATAAGTGAAACAGGTTCCCACGAGGATAGTTCTTTTTTCTTGTGTCAACCTCGATAAAAAATGAAAGAAGTGCCTTTGAGGAAAGTTCATTTACTGTGTCAACCTCGTTAAAAAATGAAACATTCCATGAGCATAGTTCCTTGTCTTATGTCAATCTTGTTAAAAAATGAAACAAGGTTCCATGAGCATAGTTATTTTCTTGTGTCAAGCTCATTAAAAAATGAAACAAATCCTCTCCTAATTACGACTATTATTCCATCTGATCTCATAAATGAACCTTCATTCCATCTAGCTATCAGTAACCAGTAATCTACTTAGGTGAATGAAATGAAGCTTGGGGGAAATCTTCTCTTGCAAGGGGCATTCGACATGTGCTCTTGTAGGGGGCATTAAAAACATTCTTACCAATCGCACGCAATCAACAGTTGAAGTTTTGGGGGGGGGGGGGGGATCAGGTATAGAGCTCTAAAATGAAAATGGTAACTATGGAATGGTAAAAATGAATAGTGAAACTAATTTTAATAGTCATTTAATTATTTGCAAGTTAAATTTATTGCTATGAATATAGTTTTATTATATTTTTATCATGAAACATGTATTTTTAATCCATTTGATGTTGTTCTGAATAGGATATACAATTGATGAACATATTAGTCGTGCAGATTTATTTCGAGAATGATTTGACCACAAAGCATACTTTTTCTCCTTATTTTTCTAGCTTTGTTAAAAAAGAAAAATGATTTGAAGTGCACTTTTATCTCTTTTTTGAGCTTCGATAACAACGAAAAAGGAACCCCTGGAGTCTTCTTTCAGCTCTTTTTAGACTTCGATAATCTGAAAAGCTTGTCGAGCACTTGTCTTTTTGAGCTCGTTAAAGTAAATGAATCGATATCTACTCACTATAAGTTTAACCCTTTTCCGGACCGATATGGATTATTTAAGAAAAAGGAATACCTTGGTTAAACATGACCAAAGAGGTTCTGTCAGATATTATTTTACACTTTTTTGGGTTTGAGTGTCAAATTTATGAAAAAGTACTTCTGGAGTTCTCTTTCGTCCTCTTTTTCAAACTCTCTAAATATGAAAAAGGACCAGGCTATCACTGTCGTTAAGCTCGTTAAAACATAAAATAGCGACGAGCTTGTCGATCATGTCAAGAATTGAGTTTCATTTATTGCTAGAATCGTTAAATTATTAAATAGCGATACTTTATTCGCCTGAAGGGTTGAATTATAGATGAAGAAAATGTTATCCTCCTCAAGCTTGTTAAAAAATAAAGAGGTACTGGTCGACAAATGACCAGGGGAAAGTTCAGAAAAATGAGCAAGAATTTCTTTAAGGTAGCAAGTCACTCTTGAACATGACACTTCTTTCACTCAATGTCCGTGACTATTTGGGTTGGGTAATCATCTTGATGGTTCATTCACACATATGGTTCATCATACCTTCACTTCGATTTTGGGTCAATGCCGCCAAATCATCACAGTGTTTTCGATATGTTCAGGAGAAGTCAGTGATTAAAAACTCATCCTTCTACAATACTCATAAAATTTCATTCTCATGACCGTCATCCCTGAAAATTGCTATATCAAGTCATACCCTTGTCTCTGAAATCAGTAACTCCTTTTTTGCAATAAGGTGACTTCAAATTGATGACAAATAAATATCTAGCAAGTTCACTTAAAAACATCAAATTCCAGTACCATGAGGCTTTTTACAGCATCAACAAGATCCTCGCTTCCTGACCTTTGATCGAAATATTTTGTTTAGCATTAGACATCAAATCATCTATTCACGCCTTACGAAATGTACTGCAATACCTTGAGGGCCATTGACATTAATGGTGGTTCTCTCGCATTTGTTAACAACTCACATCATTGGCTGGTAATCAAACGATTTCTTTCCATGTTCGACTACAAATAATATAATTGCATGACTAGAATTGTACCAGAATGATCGAGTGAATGAGATAAGAAGACCCCGGATCTAGTTTCAGCCATCTGGGTTGCAATTTCAGGATTCTTGTACACATCATCTGTATGGTGACCTTACATACATATTGTCATCCAAACATGGGCCTATATCTATAGGCATGTCTAAATCTCGGCAAAATTCCAATCAAGATGACTTTCTAAATTATGTACATGTTATTATATTGTTTTATGTGCTGAATATGGGAATGCCTACCCTCAGCAATTATGATCAAAGAGGATATAGCATGATGTAATGTATTGTAATATTGATGCAGGTGACCACTCCACTTCATCTCCAGCCCATCAGAGTGTAAAGCATCTCAATCAAATGTTCTTATTATTTGGATCTCATGCTTTAGGGGGCAATTGTTATAGGTCAATTTGGGCACCATTCCCAATGACCTGATTAATTAGACATCATCTCTAGGACCAATGATTAAGGGTATATCATTCCCTATCATTTCAGTTGCTACATGCCCTAAGACAAGAAACAAGACAAATCAACCAAGACTTTCATCAAGCAAAGGTTTCCAAGGTTTGAAGCTTATTATATATCATATGAGAGCTCACCAACGCAGACTCTTAGGGGCCTAAGTTCATTGCATATGCAGGTAGCCCCATGCAAGGTTTCTCTACAAAGCACTTCCCGACATTCACAGGTGTGTTGGTGACATTGGGAGCAAAATTCTCATTGTTCCGGAATCTCCACTTGGCCAGTGCCTTCTAGAAGAGTTCACATGTTTCAATCTTTGAATCCAAGTGTCCATTTTAAATCTAAATGATTGGGAACATGTCTTGCCTATTATTGGAAATTCATTGATTTAAAAATAACCAACAGTTCATCTATAAATTGAGCACAAATCTGAGTGCTTGAGAAGTAAGAATTTGAGTAGAGAAATGCTGGAGAATTTTCAATTGAGAGCTAGATTTGTGCAGCTGTTGCTGGAGATATTTATATTGTGATGAGGCTTGGGGACGTTGCTGGAAGGGTCACTTCAAATCAATCACTTGGTTGTAACCTCTCTTTCTATCATCAATAAAGAATATTGTTTGTTTTTCCCTATATGCATCTATATTGGCTTTGATTTTCCATATTGCAAGATCTAAGTTTATGTATATGGTTTACTCTTTACTGATTTAAAAAACTAACTTGAATAGATATCTATATTCTTGCATCTTCTGTTGTTTCATTGTTCTTTCTTACAGGAAGCATTCCGCACAAACCACTTGAATTTGAAGCTGCAACGGAAGCAACAGAACGAGCCATTAGGAAGCGACTGATCAAGTAAGCAACCAATCCTCTCTGTGTATCCATTCTGAGTTAGGAAAAATAGTCGTATAGTCTTCCACTTGTTAGTCTAGACTAGCACCTATCTAGCGAAGCATGATTTATCCGTAATTCACAATTCTAGCCCAACAATATGGAAGGAAGTGTTATACCACCATTCAATGAGAGGTAACCACTTGACCAATTGCGTTTGCTTATCAGATACAAAAAAGGAAGATATCCTTCCAAACATTTATTCACTATCTCTGTTTGAACATCAGATTGAGGATGATAAGATGAGCTATGAACTAGTTGAGTACCCAAACAAGAAAATAATTCCGTCAAAAAATTTCCTGTAAAAATGGGATCTCTGTCACTTACAATAATCTTCGGGTTTCCATGTAGCTTTTGAATTGTTTCCATAAATGCAGTAGCAACTATACTTTCTTTAAATGGATGATATAATGCACAAAATTGTGCATACTTGGTAAGTCTATCAACTACCACCATGATGACACTCCTTCCTTTGGACTTAGGTAAAACTGTGATAAAATCCATTGAAATCTCCTCCCAACATTGACTCGGAATGGATAAAGGTTGTAGAAAACTCGGTGTCTTAATTGTCTCAACTTTATTTTTATCGCAAACCAAACATTCCGCCACAAAATTTTGAATATCAGATTTAAGGCCATCCCAAAAAAATTCTTTCTTCACCCTGTGGTAAGTTTTTAAAAATCCCGAGTGTTTTCCTAAAGGAGAAGTGTGCAATTCCAAAAGAATATTTTGTTTTAGTTGGGAATTCCTAAAAATATATAAGTGATCTTTGTACCATAAGGAATCATTTTTCCAACTAAATGTATCAGATGTACTAGGATCTTACTGCAACTTTTGAATGAGTGTCCACACTTATTCGTCTTTCTTCCATTCATCCCTTGCTTTGGTTATCTAATCTGGTTGGATAATAGAGATGGCACAAAGCAATGCTTCCACCTCTTCATCCTTTCTTGAGAGTTCAACTGCAACAACATTTAGCTTCCTTTTTTTGTAGACGATTTCAAAGTCATAACCCAACATCTTTGTGACCCATTTTTGCTGCTCTTTTGAAGAAAGTCTTTGTTCCAAAAAGTGTTTAAGACTATCATGATCAATTTTTACCTTGAAATGTCTTCCCATTAGGTAAGGTCTCCATTTATTTAGTGCATATAGTATTGCCAACATTTCCTTCTCATAAATAGCCTTTTGTAAATACTTTCCTTTGATTGAACGACTTTCAAAAGCAACGGGTCTTCCTTCTTGCATTAAAACAACATCAATTCCATTTCTTGAGGCATCACATTCCACAATAAAGGTTTTTGTGAAGTCTGGCGTAGCTAAGACTAGTGCTAAGCACATTTCCTCCTTAAGATGTTCAAAGGCCTTAATTGCTTCAGGAGTCCATGAAAATGCGTCTTTCTTCAATAATGTTGTTAGAGGTGCTACTATTCTCCCATAGTTCTTAATAAACTTTTAATAATACCCTGTTAACCCAAGAAATCCATGCAATTTCTTTATGGTTGTGGGAAATTTCCATTCCTTAATGACTCTAATTTTGTTAGGGTCTACCTTAACACCCTCGTGAGATACATATGACCCAGATATTCCACCTCTTGTACTCCAAAGAAACATTTGGATGTTTTTGCATATAATTGTTTCTACTCCAATAGTTTTAACACCCTATCAACATGTTGAACATGATCCCTCCAAGACCTGTTGTAGATTAGAATATTATCAAAAAATACTAGCACAAATTTTCTAATGAAGGGTTTGAAAATGGAATTCATCAACCTTTGAAATGTAGAAGGTGTATTGGTAAGGCCAAAAGTCATGACCAAAAATTCATAATTACCCTCATGAGTTCGAAATGTTGTTTTTAGAATATCTTCAGTCTTCATTCTAATTTGTTGATATCCTGAAGGAAGATCCAACTTGGTAAAATAAATTTCTCCATGTAATTCATCCAATAATTCATCAATCACAGGAATGGGAAATTTATCTTTAATAGTGAGCTTATTGAGCTCCCTATAATCTGAACACATGCGCCATGATCCATCCTTCTTGTGCACCAATACTACTGGAGCAGAGAAAGAACTTTGGCTAGGTTGAATTATACCAACATTTAACATTTCTGCAATCATACGTTCAATTTCACTCTTTTGGACATAAGGATATATGTAAGGCCAGATATTTGGAGGAACACTTACTGGAATCGAATGAATAGCATGATCATTATCACAAATAGGTGGGAGTCCTTTGGGAGTATCAAACACCTTGGAATGATTGTCCAAGACTTTATAGAGATATAGAGAAATAGATGATTTTGATGTTGGAACTTCTAGTGAGCATAATTGTGCAATTACTCCTCGTTCTTATTTCTTCAGAAGCTTTTTGATGAAATTAGAGCTTATGATTTTTCCTGGATTCCCTGTGATACCCTGTAATTCGATTTCCTTTCCTTCCAAAAAAAGTTTCAAGAAAAGTTCTTGAAAATTTAAAGCTACCATCCCCAAAGATTGTAACCATTCTACTCCTAGTACAACATCAACACCTCCCATTGGGATGGAAAGCATTGGACTATTCAATACATATTCCCCCATGGATAGCTTGATATTATGGCATTTTCCAAAGCAATTTATAGTTCCTCCATTTGCAACCATCACTTGACATTCTGGTGTTGGGTATAGGAAACAATTCAATTCCTTGGTTACCTTACAATGAATAAAATTATGGGTACTACCCGAATCAATCAACACTATTACCTTTTTCTTCTTGATATGTCCTTCTATATTGAGAGTTTGAGGAGTGGTAATTCCTGCCAATGCATTACATGATATGGTTGGAATCATTTCTTCTTCTTCTAGGGTTGCTTCCTGGTGTATATCCTCTTCTTTTGAAGTTTCTTATTCATTTTCTTCCTCATGTTCACAATCTATGTAAAATAATTTCTTCTTAGCACACTTATGACCTTTAGTGTATTTGCTATCACAACTGTAGGAAAGCCGTTTTGATCTTTTTTGTTCCAATTGTTGTGGTGTCAAACTTGTAGGTTGTGGAAGTCTAGGAGTAGCAACACTTCCATCTTTATAGATGTGAGTGGTAGGATTCCTTGTCGCCATAATTTTACATTCAATTTTTCTTGCCAACTTGAATTGCTTCTCTAATGAATCCAGTTCCCAAACACGAACTTCGTGTTGGATGTTATCCTTTAAAGTCCCTATGAGGACATCAATCCTGTGTTCCTCTGGAATATCAGTTACCCTTATATTCAATTTTTGGAAGTCCTCAATGTGCTCCACCACTGAACCCTTTTGTTTGAGAGTTATCAATTGGCTAAAGAAGGTGTTGCTCTTTGTATCCTCATAATGTGCTATCATTTCCTCTGTAAAAATTGACCAAGTGACAATTTTTTTATGGGAGAAAAGCCATCGATACTATACAAATGTATTTTGTTCTAAATGTAAAGTTGCAATGCGTACCTTTTTTGTTTTTTCCACATTATTGAGATCAAAATATTTCTCCATCTGTAGTATCCATGTTATGGGATCCTTGCCATCAAACTTCCTCATATCCATCTTTAGAATATGGTGGTTCTTTAATCCAACATTAGAGTTTATGAAATCACGATTAACATTTATTTTTTTCTCATCATGAGTTTCCTCTACTATATTTTCACAATTAGGAATCATTTCTTGTATCAAATTTGAAAAACCTTCCTTCAAACCTTTCATGTCTTCCTTCAAGCCTTCCATTTTCTCTTCCATACCCTCCATTTTTTCTTCCATACCATTCTTCAAACCATACATCGTAGCTTCCACGCCTTTCTTCAAACCATCCATCTTAGCTTCCATGCTTTTCTTCAAAACATCCATTTCATTTTTTGTTGCTCTTTGCGAGAGAGAATTTTGGTGCACTTGCTCTTGTAATTTCGATAGATCATGTTGCAATTATTCATATTCACGATTCATAGTAGAGTAATCTGAGGGCTTAATGGGTGTTGAATTCTTTTTAGGAGGAATTTTAGAACCCAATACAGATATCTATGCTCAATAGGCCTTTGCAATCATTTAAAACTATTTTTTCAAACAAGACTTATGCAATTTGAAAAACAATACACACCTTTTTCTTGGTTTTGAGGAGCTCGATATTGAAACTGAATTATCTCTGTGATTTCGGATCTTCAATATCTGAAATTCAGCCCTAAAGTATCCCTCCGAATCGTCTTTCAAATTCCATAGGTCTAACATGATTTGGATTCTTGAAGGAAAAGTTATACCCAATCTCCTACGATGACCTAATTATGGACTGGTTTAGTAGAGCGAAATTGTGTGACTTGCCATGTGTCATTTTTTCCTCCTCTGGCTTTGAAATTGATATAGAAGAAACTAAATTCGGTTTAATTGCAGCCACTTTCAATAGAATTTCAATCCAATGCTCAGAGAGAGAGTTACGATGATTTTCCCACAGTCATCTCTTTGAGATGAAATTCAGGAGTCTGCAAAATCCCTAACTTCCACAGACCATATCTCCTAAAATGTTGTGAATCTAGCTCTGAAATGTTTCCACAACATTCCTCAAGGTTGCTTCTTTTCTTTGTGAAGATTTCAGCTTCTGGACCCTCGTAGAAAAAACTTATAGCGAAAAATCCATGATGACCTATTTAGGTTAAATTCAAGAGACTGCAAACATACCTAACCTGCATAGATCATATCTCCGAAAATATTGTGAACCAAGATACAAAATATTTGCACGACGTTCCTCAAGATTTCTACTTCAATCTATAAAAATTTCAGCTTTTAAACCTTTGGAGAAAAAACATTATAGTAAAAATGCCACGATGACCTATTTGGAGAAGGGAAACCCTAGAATCCAAAGCTTTGATACCAAATGTTATGAAACTAGCACCAAAAATAGAAGAAAAGAGAGATCAACGCCTTAGAAATAGCCACTTTGAGGGGTTAATCTCCAATACATTACATAAATGAACAATTCTTGGATGATACAAATGACAAAACCTCATCTCTATATATAGGAGAAGGGAAAATTTTAAGGATGGATATCTATTTGAAATTTTAGAAACCTTGGCGAATATTAGTAATCTAGAATAGAAAAAATGTAAAATTTTTGATGATATTTTGTAAAAATATATAAAAAATTGATTATATTATATTATTCTATATAATATCTTGGTGATTTTTAAGGTAAAATAATTTTATACTATAAAATTTGGGCGAATTAATTTTAGAAAATAATGGAAATTGGAGATTTTTCTTTTGGGAAAAAGTATAGAAAATTAGCCCACCTACGAATATAAGCCCCTAAAATTTTCCCTGTTGTTGGGTGAAACTATTGTCATTTAATTCTGTTGTAGTACTTGCCCAATCATTTAATTTGTCAATCTGAGGTTCGTAGTCTTACGAAGCACATGCACTATATATGCAGGACCGAAGTGGAACTAATCTAATCTAAATTACTGAAATCAAATTAATCTAGAAAGGCATTGAAACATTAACTAGGAAAGCAGGAAGTTGCATAAGGGAAAAGAAATACAACATGTGAAGAGCTGAATGACAAACAACATATGTGAGCTCACAACAATAAAGCTATCTCAAATTACATTACAAGAATCAAATGATAAATCATGAAGGCATACAATAAAAGAATATGAATCACAGTTAAGAATCCCCCTTCTTCTAATTACAAGACTATCTCTTAAAGCTAATCAAATAAACTTCTGAACTTATGAACTCCTCAGCTCCCCAAATGAAGAGAGAGCAATCTCTTATATACATGAAGAAGCTAACCATCTCATTCAACCACTCTCAACTACTTTCCATTATTACAAGACATGATCCCTTTGAATCCTCCACACATCTCTCACATATCTTGAATAAGACATGCCAACCAAATCCTCCATGATCTTCTCCTTAGGAATAGGCTTGAATAATTATCTCCTTAATATGGTGGAGGAGATATTCCAGAAGTCTCTTAGAATTAATCCTTCACATATCTCCTACACATTACAAAGCTCACACATTCTTGAGATATATATAAAAACATGTATATTTTCTAATATTTAATCATAAATTCACTTATAATACAAAAATGAATAAAGTGGAAAATAAGAAAGTGAAACCCAAATGTATTTACGAAAATGATATAATGAAAGGTTAATGGGATGATGAGATGTAAGGAATAGTGAAGGGAAAGGTGGACGGAAATACGACATTTCTAAGTCCCAACATCCCCCCCCAACTAAACTTGTTGCATGTCCTCATGCAACCATGCATGGATCTCTTTGGCATCTGAACTTTGGCATTACACGATGATATATTTTTAATAATGAATTTTTCCAGGATATGTGAAGGATATGAGTAAAAAATTACATTTTCTTATGGTTGGTTCTTGTGTGACAACCATGAATACAAAGACTGTTGGTTCTTGTGTTAACAACATTCATTTCATTGTTTGTTCTCTTTTCTTATGGTTGGTTCTTGTGTGACAACCATGAATACAAAGAATGTTGGTTCTTGTGTCAACAACATTCATTTCGTTTCCTGTTCTCTTACTGCAATAATAATGTAAACACTCACTGGAAATCATAAGCTATCAATGTGCATAAGAAAGCCCTTTTGTAATATTCATGAAGCATGCCAATATGTATATTAATGCGTATGAAGCAAAGTGCAACAAAGTATCGTTGGAAAATAAATGTTGGTGAATGGTAAATAAGAAAAAAAATGGAGTGATAGTGGTGGAGAAATGGAATCATGGTAGTGAATATGTAGTGAATATAGTCCCCCCCCCCGCCCCAACTAAATTGGTTGCATGTCCTCATGCAACTTGACGTGGGTCATGAAAGGAAATGGAGCATGATGCAGGAATTTTCCAAAATATTCAAGTCAGCATATAAGGAATTGCATGATTAAAGATTAGAAAACAACATACTTCCACTTACCCAAGAATGATGAACTATGCAATAGGAATGTAGCTGTTGCTGCTGCTAAATCATGAAAACGTGACTGGTGTCATAGCTGCAACTGCTGTAACTGCAACTGATGTAACTTCTAGAACATGGAAGGTTTTACTATAGCAGGATCATGAAAATGTAACTGTGAATGTTGATGTTGCTGTAACTGGATCCTGGGAAACGAAGGAATCTGAACTGATGATGCTGAATCATGGAAAAGATAAAGGCTAAAAATGGAATTGTGGTACTCTCATCGATCAGAATTCATGTTGCGGTAACTGTTGAGGGAGTCTTGAAAAAGTGTATAGTCTTCGTCTGCTACAAACTGATGGTACAAGTCTAATCATGCAAAAGAATGTGTTGATGTCGAGCATGAAGAGAGATCATTGGATTACCGGCCATTGATGCATGCCGTTAACCAATGCGAGGCAAACTCACCATTGATGTCAATGAGTGCCAAGGTACCCGAGTACATATTGCGAAATGAGAATAGATGGGTTGACGTCGAGCCATTTGCAAGATCTGACGATCAAGGGACATTGATGTATTCCCATGATTTTCAGCGAGAGAACTTGCTATTAAGGCATGCAAGTCTCAAGGTACCCAAAAGAAACTCTAGTCTATTTCCCAGATAAGGTGCTGAGGTCGATGGGGCAAGACTTGTTGAAAGGTGGGCCTTAAGGAATCCCACATCAATCAACGCGAGTTTGTACAAAGAGATTTGGTAGGACTATAAATGGAAAGAAATCATGGACAAGCAGTGTGGATTAACATGGCAAGGAAAGCAAGCCAATGTAATTATGGAAAGGGGATAAGTTTTATTCAGAAGGAAAACTAGAAGGAAAATAAACTGAAAAGGATAAAGGAATGTATGCGATTTCAGAAAAATAACTGTGCGTGAAGTCGTGAAAGATAAGGTAATGGAAAATGGGCTTCGACACAAGGATGGTCAATCGGCTTTGAAGGAGAACTGTTACAATGTTACAACATAGATAATGGAAAAAGTGGAAATGTTGGTGTATCAGCATAGTCACTGTGTAATAGCAAACATCAAGAGGTGCAAACATCATGATGTTTATGATGAGTTACAGCTCCTTCAAGCTGTTTATGAAAGAATGTTTCTCAAAAAGTTCTGTGATCTTTGAAAATCACTTCAGCAGAAAAATGCGATCATTTCCGAAACCTGAAAAAAAAATAGTACAAATCCTGTATGAAAAATTTGTGAGAGCATTGTAAAACGTAAGATGCAAGAATAAGTACAAATGCGAGCAAAAGAAAGAAAGTGTGTGTTAACCTATCGCCTGCGTTGATTTCATCATCGATGGCTATCAAAGTGACTTCAAGAAAACAAATTAATGTTAAGCATAAAAACATGCATTCGTATTGTTTTCAGGAGTTTATTAAAAGGTCCATTTGCAATTTTCATGTTGATAATACACACCAAAAGAAAAGGCAAAAAGAAAAACAAAACAGGGAAAATTAAGGTCAGATCTCCATTTCTTGGCATGCTTTGCAAAGTGTAGAAACATTGTCTCAGCGCTAGCAAATCTTCAGTTTCTTGCTGATTCATGTTACTAAAGCTCTGAAATTTAAATCAGTTTCTTAGATGTACCGTTTAATTCATTCAAGCAATTGGAAGCTCGCATCGATTTGCTGCAATAATCTCACTTACTTCTCTGCAAGATTGGACCTGTACATCGTCAGATATAGTTGATTATTCAAAGCATCCAATTGTAGCATTTATAAGTATCCAGTAACAATCATCAAGCAATGACAGATAATCTAATCAGCGTTCTTAAGTATCCTGGCATCATGAACATTAGTGTAATGAAGCAGTGTGTAAAATGGAGATAGTGAGCATAAAAAAAAACAAACAGCTTGCGGAATAAAATCCAACATAAGCATATAAAGCTCGTGGGCTAGTTTCGTTCTGATGCAAAATGTTTTGTAAGTCAAGCATGTCCTTTGAGTGCCTAGTGTCATCATGTCACCTCTAGGCGTAAAATCCTGAAAGAAAAATGTTGAAGCCTGAATTGGAAGTTTGAACTCATTGATGGAGAGTCTTGTAGCTGTCACGGGCACATTGGCATCCATGTCTCCACTATAAAGAAGTATGCGCAGCCCACTTGCAATTAAACAATGATAGACTGGCAACCCCATTGTGACAGAATCGGCCCAATTAAGGATATTACTGCAGTGGGCCCAGCTATGGTTTGAGTGTGCAGTGCTTTTTGATCTTCGGGTGTAATCGTCAATGCAAGGATCAGATTTGTAGGGTAGATGAAGATCGTAATTTGCTTTGGTGAAATTTCATAACTCCAAAACAAGAAGAGAAACTGCAATGGTAGGCCCAATGATTGAGTTGCACAATGATTCTGGGAAAGTTGCATCTTCTTTCAAACTTGTTCCAAGTGATAGTACACTAAGTGAAAAGTCCATTGCTGCTTGGGGAACTTCCTCATTCCTCATATTTCCAGCACAGGACCTCCTCAGAATCTTAGTTGCCTATTGGACTATGTCAACTGCTGCATGTGGGGATTTTTGTTTCTGTGTAATGCATGTCCTAAGAGCAGGTGTAGCCAAATAGATCACCATAGATTCCAGATCATCTGGCAAAGAACGAATCGACAACCTCTCCAGTAGATATGCCTGAGCCTGCAATAATAGATGTATACGATGCATTTATTTCCTCCATATAGAGCTAGATGTAGAGAAGGAACCCGCCTTCTGTAAATGTGTTGCACACCTACGTAAATCCTGCATAAGACTATTAAGAAAACCAACATCGTCGATAATTTGATAGTTTAGAAACCGCTCAGAATCGAGTAGATTTTGTAGATAAAATGGTGTAGTAAATATTGTCTCTGCCAACTCTTTCATTTGATATTATTGTATGTGTCTATAGGTACATGAAAGTCCTAATATAATCTGTAGGATCAGGCCATTCCCCACTATTACTCCTTTTAAATTAATAAACGATCCCTTCTTCAACTTCTGATGATCGCAGCTAATTTACTGAATCCTCAACTCGACCCTCATTCAAAATAAGGGCCATAGTCGCACAGTCTGGTAAAAAAAACCCATTGCTACAAACTGCTGAGATAGTCCTTCCAATTTTCTAGACATGAAATAGCCCGTACAACGATCCCTTAGTTCCTGTGCACGCTTCTCTTTCTGGCGCTGATACTTCCTTTCATTCTTATGAAGATTTTTCTCACGTCTATCATTTCCACCTATCAAGCCTTGTGGATTCTCTGATCTGCCTATTCCATTTTTGTCTTTTTGATCTGCTGATTCACCAGAACAGCTACCATTGTTGGAAAGTGAATCACAATCTATGTTAGTTGCAAAAGAACCAGAATTATCATCAATGTCAAACCGCCCATTATGTAATGAGGCCCCTGAAGAGACAATTTTGAGAGAATCATATCAACAACTATGGAATGTTAAATACATAGTTTAAACCTTACGCATGATTTCCTACCATACTATACATTTGCACATGAAAAATCGGCAATCCAATACAATGCAATAAGATTTAAATTTTAGCGACTTCTATTAGAATGATTAGAACCATGAAGTTTTATAAAGATATTTGAATTCAATGATTCAAGCCGCTTCCGTAAAGCCCACTCTCTTGTTACCGAAATCAAACATGGTATGGTAGACACCCATGAATACATCTCCAAGAATCCAGAAAGGCCCCATTAGAGGAGGAACATCTAATCCCATGAAACCACTAATACATTGTGCTGCAGAACCAATTTTAAGAATATACTGCTCAGGAGTGAGATGAAAAGTTCTATCACCAATTGTAAACGACATAGTGGCATGCTTGATAGGTTATTGTAGTCTACAGCCGTTTGTCCATTGGCACTCGGTCACAAAGATGATTCAGATATGTCATAATTTGGTCCTTCGATGCATTCCTGTTTAGCTGATTCTTTGCCCATACCACTGCCATCTCACAAGCAGCACACATGCGACTGCTACTGGCTGATGTTACCTCCTTACCTCTCTCAAGAACACTAGAAATTCGCATACTAACATCTCTGCTACCATCAAATGAACATAAGCCTATTTTGTACCAGAACGTAAGAAGAAATCCAGCTGTCCAGCGTCCATGATAAAAATGCTTTCTTCAAGATAAACGATGGAGAAAAATTCATAGCCAGTAAAGAAGGGATCCGTCAAATAAGAAACAACATAATCGTTTAATCTCAATAAAGTATGCCGACGGATAGAAAATTTAGGAAAACCAAAAATAGTTATCTGGCCGTGATACTGATGGGATTTCATTCCTATTATTTTAAGATGCCACAGATAGTGTAACAACCCATGGATTTGGCTGATATTTCTTAATCAACATCCACATGATATTCTAGATTTTGTTATGAAACCCCAAATTAAACGTGAGAATTAATCACAGGAGAAAATTCTAGCGTTCGAAATATGCAAACAATAAGAATTATCTTTTACTTTATTGCGGTTTCATTTGTTTGCGGCTTATCGTTTTGGTTTGTTGTTGCAGGGTTATGAACAGTGGGCAGAGGGTTGGCATCGCTACGGCTTGCAAATCCAACGAAACTCACAGTTATGTTATTGAAGTGAAACGATGAACCTGGGAAATTTCAGATTCAATTGTTTTGGCAGGTTTTATCATCTAATTGCTTGCTGCAGGTTTTAGTATGCCCAGAAAACGTAATCAATTGCAAGCTAGACACAGTTTCAGCAACTGTTCAGATAAAACGCTAGACATAGTTTCAGCGACTGTTCACAGTTTCAGCGACTATTCAAATAAAAACTCAGTTTGTTTTTATTCAGCCTCAATTCACGATTAAAAAAAAAATTAGCAAATGGAGAGAAGAAAAAAAAATGATTTTCAAATTAATGATAAAATCGATTAGGAATATCGCAAAACAATTTTTTTCCTGAAATTAGTCTAAATCATTCTTATTTTCTGATCCTCGTAATCACACTAAGCGCGGAGGAAAGTATACTTATTCTAGGTAAAAGAAAATTTGAAAGCAAAAACTGAAAATGAAAGCCTACCTACTCTATACTAATTAGAATTTAAAAAATTAGTTACGTGTAATTAAACTTCCAATGAAGCCACACACGTAGTAGTAACAACAATATATTCAATAGGAATTGTTCAAATGAAAAATGAAAATATTCCAGAGTGAATGGGTCTAGTTGCTGAAACTGCAAATCAACTAAATAAAAATAAAAAGACGACTCTAATCGAGTACTTACCTGGAACCATTGTTCGATAAGACTTTGATAGGCACCATTTCTCTTACTTAGATCATGTTGTAACTCCTCTTCTTCTTCCTGTTCGAATGATTTTTCCTCATCAGATATGCAAGATTCTTCAGATGTTAAATCTTCGTTTGTTTCTTGGGGAGTAGTTGAACATTTAATTCTTGTCAAGATCTCCTCTTCCAAGGAAGAGGAGATCCCGACTTCTGCTAGGATCTGAGTGAGTAGTTCCAAGCTGAAACTCATTGTTAAACCATGTTGAAAAAGGGATTCTTAGTGCACCCAAAACTTAAATCTAAAAATCTTAAATGAAAATAAACTACTTGCATAAATAAAAGCACTCATGCTGAAACAGATAAAAAAAAACACTCTTCACAGTTGTGGAAATCAAACACACTTGCAGAAATTGAAAATCACACTTGCAGGAAAGAAGATCAATCAACCATAACAAAGAACAGGACCCTATTCCTCCAAGCAGGAATCTTCAGCACCTGTTCCTGATATCAGTCACACTGCAGAAAAAGAAGATTAATCAACGGAGAACAGGACCCTATTCCTCAAATCAGGAATCTTCAGCACCTGTTTCCTGATATCCGTCACACCTACATGTCCTGACCCATATGAGGCCGAGCCCGTTACAGTATGTCGAACGATGCGTAGGCTGTTCCCCACGTCTTACAACCCTATCATCTTGGAGTTAGGAACATGTCTAAACACACTTGCATGAAAAATCAAACTGAACTTCAATCCATCGTGCTTCCCCGGCAACGGCGCCAAAATGTTGGGTGAAACTATTGTCGTTTTAATTCTGTTGTAGTACTTGCCCAACCATTTAATTTGTCAATCCGAGGTTCGTAGGCTTACGAAGCACATGCACTATATATGCAGGACCGAAGTGGAACTAATCTAATCTAAATTACTGAAATCAAATTAATCTAGGAAGGCATTGAAACATCAACTATGAAAGCAGGAAATTACATAAGGGAAAAGCAATACAACATGTGAAGAGCTGAATGACAAACAACATATGTGAGCTCACAACAATAAAGCTATCTCAAATTACATTACAAGAATCAAATGACAAATCATGAAAGCATACAATAAAAGAATATGAATCACAGTTAAGAATCCCCTTCTTCTAATTACAAGACTATCTCTTAAAACTCCAAAAACTAATCTAATGAACTCTCCTCCCCCCAAATGAAGAGAGAGCACTCTCTTATATACATGAAGAAGATAACCATCTCATTCAACCACTCTCAACTACTTTCCCATTATTACAAGACATGATCCCTTTGAATCCTCCACACATCTCTCACATATCTTTGAATAAGATATGCCAACCAAATCCTCCATGATCTTCTCCTTAGGAATAGGCTTGAATAATTATCTCCTTAATATGGTGGAGGAGATATTCCAGAAGTCTCTTAGAATTAATCCTTCACATATCTCCTACACATTACAAAGCTCACATATTCTTGAGATATATATAAAAACATGTATATTTTCTAATATTTAATCATAAATTCACTTATAATACAAAAATGAATAAAGTGGAAAATAAGAAGGTGAAACCCAAATGTATTTATGAAAATGATATAATGAAAGGTTAATGGGATGATGAGATGTAAGGAATAGTGAAGGGAAAGGTGGATGGAAATACGACATTTCTAAGTCCCAACACCTGTATAGGAGTCCATGGGGCCACAATGTAATCCTATCCGACCTAACATTAATAATGTAAGGGCACAATAATAACAATATCGGGGTTACAGGGGTACAAAAATAACAAAAGGGGGTTACGCTAACAACAATAAGGGACTATACTAGTAATATAAGGACCTAACATTTAAAAGAGGGAATTTTAATTTCTCTCAGAAGAAGTGCGGTATGGGAAGACATAAGAATACTCCATATACACCTCAGTAAAACAGATTTGCAGAAAGAATGAACATGAATTTGATGGAAAATGTAAGAAGCATGCTCAATGGTGCTTGATTAGGGCAGGAATTCTGGGCAAAGGCAATAGAAATTGCATGTTACCTAGTTAACAGATCACCTTCATCAGCGTTTTAGGATAAGACTTCGCATGAGGTATGGACTACTCATAAACCCTCTCTTTCACATCTAAGGGTATTTAGCTATGATGCATATGCACACGTTCCATTTAAGGAGAAAAGAACCATGTTAGATATTTTTTTAGTCAATTTAGTGTTCTAGATTGTTTGCATTAATTATCAATCTGAGGTTTGTAAACTGATGAAGTGTGGTGCACTATATGTGCTTAAGCAACCTATTCCTTACTTCATTGTTTTGTGTTTTATGTTGCTTTTAGGGGTTTTTTTGTTCATTGAGATCTATGAATGGATAATCTAAAACTATGGAAAGCTTTAAGTGAATCTAAATGGAATTTAAAAGGAAGAAAAGGAATTGTTCCAAAACTAATCTAATTTTCATAAAAACAAACCAAAAACAGAGGGCTAGTTAAGACCTAGTTTAGGAAACAAACATCTATCTAATTTGTTTATTTTTCCTAATCCATGGATCTATTTCTAAAACAAATATTGAGAATTAAAATGCCTATCTTAAATGAAAGTGGAAAATGAACAACTAGTGTACCTTTGGTTACTTCAATCATTCAATGATTAGGTATGACCCTATTGAGATGATGTCAAGCAACTGTTTGTACTTTTAATCTCCTAATGTCTAGAACAACAAGAAAGAATAATGAAAACATCTAAGGTATGTTTAGTTACTCCCAATTATTCAATTTGTAAAGAGTGATCTTCTTGATATAATTTTAGGTAACTAATTACACCTGTTGAACTAGAGAACTAAGAAAATATGCAAATGGATAACTCAGAAATTTCATTTCATTAATCATTTAACCATCCCATCATGATCATATCAATTCCTTTTAGAGTGATTTTTAGGAAGATTATTGTTTGCAATTAAGTGAGGGTCTTGAAAGTAAAAGCATGTAAGATTTAACTAAAATCAACTAATGTATAATTGAATTTCTGCAACATTCAATTATAAAGTGTTTAGCCTCTTGAGATGCCTTAGGAGAAATCAATTATGCCTTAGTCTTTGGAAAGAAAATGACGATAAGCAAGGTAAATTCAACTACTGTATGTGTGAGATATTTAACCATTTAATTTAGGATTAAAATATTTAAAATGGTTTTCATAAACATCTGTTAACACAACAATTGACAACTCTATTCTAATGGAAATAAAAGACAAAACAGTAAAACTAAACAAATGTGGTTTCTTAGCACTTCAATCCTCAATTCAATATTGAAAACAGAGTTTCTATTTCCATGAAATGTTTTGGAAGAGTAAGTTTGCACAATTTTGATTTAACATTAAACTATTTGAAAAATGGAAATGAAGCATAAGCCTAGTTAGAAACAGAAATTGCTAAAACACAGTAAAGGAAATTTAACTAAAAACACGAATAAAAAAACTCCTTTAGAAATAGTGGCCCTTTGCAACTGATGTGGTTGAAATCCTAGCTTGTTAAAGGTGCAATCAAGCAATCATTGGAAAATTGAACTTCTTATTATGATGAAAATAAAGTCTGGAAACAGAGTATACACTTAGAAATATGAACTATACTGAACTGTCTCTCGATTCTGTGGAACCAATATTTAAAGGGAATCTACATAACTGATTACGAGTTAAACTAGCTACATGTGTCTAACTCGAATTGCAATTGAAATAGGACTGTTGGACTCATGATTTGCTACGAAGAGAAAATTAGGAGTCCTACTGCTGCAGGTAACGTATTTTGACTTGTATCTTTGACAATGAGTTTAGGCTCCTTTTTATGTCGATCTGGACCGTGTGAGTAGGATAGAATCCATGTAGACATGATTCTAGAAACACCTATGTGGCCCAATTCCTCATCTGACACCTGAAACTTGCTTAACCATAAGAGTGGCTATGGAATGCACACTTAGCTGCAGAACAAGCTGCATTCTATAACTAAATTGCAAAAACTTATCCAAATAGAAAAATCATGAAAATATAATATGATAATCATTTAAATGCATCCTTAAGACAAAACTAACCATTCTTCATTGATTAGGGTTTGTGATCTTATGGAAAAATGATGGAATGAGGTGGAAAAACTATCAAAGAGAGGGTAATCTTGAGGATCAACATACCCCCACTGCAAAATCATTGCATGTCCTCATGAAATTTGACAAAAATTTGAGTTCTTCTCCCCTACTGCATTTGCTCAGATACCTCAGCTAGGACATCCAACCTTCTTCTTTTGTTCTTATTTGAAGTCAATGTCATTCTAGGCCTTTTCATAAGAATTTTGAACTTAAGGTTTATGATTGTTTTGTTCAATGACTTGTTCTTCTTCTTCAATTTCCTATTTTTCTTATGCCATAGTCCTAGCTGTAGAGTGGTATTATCATGAATTGCCTTGTCCAATTTGTGTTGTTCCTTCAAAATCTCATTCTCCTGCTTGATGTACATGTTCAATATCTCTAATTCATAAATATCCTTCTTAAGAGAATCAATTAGAGGTTCTTGTGGATTAACAGGTGGTTTTGGGTTATTTGAGGCACTTCTTCTCTCCAATGATTCTACATAATCATATATCTGCTGTTGAACTGGATCTATGCCAGGAGATCTTCTGCTAGGGCCTTATTCAAAATAATAAACAGTAGAGTCTTGAGGACTGTGCACAGGAGAAATATCAGCAGGTGATGGTACTGGGGTTTCTTATTCTATATTTATAAGCTTTGTCCCTCTTGATATTGTATTCTTCATGATACCTCGGAGTCTAGAGCTCCTTCTTAGTTTTGGAGGAATTTCATTCCCTTCATTTGTAACCTCACTCTCTTTATTTTTCTTTCCTCTAGCCTTGATTTGTTTCCTAATTTCTGTCAATTCCTCATAAATTAGCTTTTCATCATTTTTCTGTAGAGAAGTTTCAAGTTTGTCTTCAAAAATTATATTAGTTTTCTTTCTTCTACTTCTCCTGACATTATCTTCCTTTGGTGGTGACTCTCGTAGTTCTTGAAAATGATTCCTAACAAGGAAATCCTCCCAATTGTCTCCTATGCACCTTAAGTGAAATTCAATCAATTTTTTCACCAAACCATGATGATGCATGGTGGTCTCCATGGATTGTATTCTCTTTTTTACATTTGAGGCCATCCTTCTTAAACTATTGAGCAGAAATAAAGGAAGGTTGATTTCACCATTTTCTATAAAATTCATTAATACACGAATATGGTAAACATACATGGTTCCAAATATTCCTTCACAAGTTATGACTTTTTGTAAAATCAAAAGCATATTTCTCCATTTTCTTTTAAGAGATGTACTGGGGATTCCTTTTCTAAAAATCGAGACATCCATACCTGGGTTTTTGAGTATCACCTTCCAAGATTCACTATGGAACTCTTTTTTCTTGAACCATCTTTCTCCATGCCTTGTAAGTTCTGTAGCCTCATCCAATAATGACTCTGTCACTGAAAATTTAATGTCCCTAATCTCTACTTTGGTTCCATCAAAAGACCGGGCAAAGGATTTTGTAATTTCTTTATGAAAACCATTGAATTTTTCGATGAACCTCAACCATCCAGCTTGCTATAGTAATTATTTGACCTATGGGTATCCTTCCATGTATTTTACTCCCACTGGTTATGTTCTAACAATCAAAACCATCCTTCTCTTATGCAGAGTACTTTCAACCTTCAGAATTACCCCTTTGTTTTATGGAAATGAATTGGCTTTGGAATTGATGGATATGAATGAGCTATGGATCTGATGGAGGGTTATGGAGAGTTGTAGGAAATAAATAAGTGATACGGCCTTGGAGAGCTGTAGACAAGTAGGCCACGTCATGATCATGACTGGTAGTCATCAATCAAGGATATTAATGATGGACTGTTATGCAACTTTATACGAAAGATATTACTGATAGATAGTATGAATATTGCAATCAATTCGAATGATGAGTTTTCAAGGACACATATGAGTGTTCATATTATATATGTTTCATGTTTTTAACTTTGCTATTAAAAATAAATTTTTACACTTTACCTCAGAACATAACCTTTGTGTTTGTTGTCGTGCTTTGATGTTGTTCCTTAGGTAATCTTTGTAGCATGGTAGTCTTCAAAACATAGTCCTTTAGTCCCTTGCAATCATCATATCCGTTTTGCTGAAGTGGCTGCAAAATCAGATTAGCTGCAAAATAGAATCAACTACAGAATGTACTCAGCTGCAGAATGTGCTCATCTGCAGAATGTATTTTATTTTTTATTTTTTAAAGTATGGAACATGAATGGAATGAGTGAAAAATATGGAATGAAAGTGAAACATGACTTATGGAATGAATGTGAAAATGAAATAAAAGTGGAATGAAATGAAATGACAGTGGAGTGTGATGGAATGAAACCGAAAAATGACAGTGGAGTGTGAAAAATGAATTTGCAGATTATGGATTGCAAATATGAATGTAGTTTTGTGTCACTACTTATTACAGAAAAGAAAATGGAAAATATAGGGTGTCAGAAATCTTTGATTTTCACCCTCTATTTTCTGCATAAGTATGCCAGTCATTGATTGGTTTTCATACTTATTCGCTATATATATATATATATATATATATATATATATATATATATATATATTATAAAATGTAGGAAAAATAAAATTTAAGTTTGTGAAGAACAAGAATTCTTCTTCACTAACTCCATATCAATATTATCTTGAAATTTCTTGACAAACTCTTCTTTTGAAAGTGGTTTATGATATAATTTCAACCAATGACCATTCACAAGAACATATAACTTTTCTTCATCTATTGTTTTGATCTTCACTACCCCATTATCAAAGACTTTTTCAATCTCATATGGCCCAAGCCAACGAGTCTGAAACTTTCCTTGAAAATCCTTGAATTGAATCAAACAAAAGTGCCCAATCTCCTGTTTGAAATTTTTTCTCTTTGATATATTTATCATGCCATTTAGCCCTTTGCTGCTGGACTATATTGGTTATTTGGACTACATCTTGTCTAATTTCATCTAGTTCATTGAGTTGCTCCAGTCTATGCTTCTGTTCTTCTGATAAATCAAGTCCCAATTGGACTTCCATCTTGAAGGTTCTGATCTGAAACTCTATAGGGAACAAGAATTGCTTCCCATAAATAAGTTCATAGGGAGTATGTACTATTGTGTTCCTCCATGTAGTTCTGTAGACCCATAAGGCTTCAGGAAGCCAATCTGCCCAATCTCTTCTATGTAGATGAACAATCTTAGTGAGAATTTCTTCAATCACCTTATTGGTAGATTCAACTTTACCATTTTCTTGTGGATGGTAAGGAGTAGAATTTTTTTGCTTGATCTTGTAATATTCCATGATCCTTTTCACCCTCTTCAATGTAAATTGAGTGCCCTGATATGTTACAATTTCTCTTGGAACACCAAAACGAGTGAAGATATCCTCAAAAATAACATTAACTATAGATGCTTCATTATCAAAAGGGAATGCCTTAGCCTCTACCTATTTAGTGACATAATCAGTGCATACCAAAATATACTATTTTTTTCTAGATGGAGGATTGATAGGTCTGACAAAATCCAAGGCCCATTTTTCAGAAGGTTCAATGAGTACTTGAGGTTGCAATGACATTTCATTTGAAGGAGATGGTTTCCTTACCCTTTTTCAACAGTCACACCTTTTGAAATATTCTTTAGCATCTTTGAAGATGGATGGCCAATAATATCTTAAATGAAGGATTTTATAGGTTATCCTCTTGTCAGCAAAATGTCCACCACAAAGTTCATCATGACATGCTTTAAGAATTTCAGGCATTTCATCTTCTCCAAGACCTCTTCTAATAATGAGATCTGGACCTATCTTATACAATTCATTAATAATCCATAAGTATCTCGCACTTAATTGAATGATTTTTCTTTTCTCTCTGGAATGAAAATGTGAAGGTAATTTTCCTGTAACTAAGAAATTGGAAATATCTGCAAACCAAGGAGTCTAAGTAGTTACTGTAAAAGGATATTCATTAGGAAATTTATCTTCGACTGGAGTGTTATCTTTGATGTTTTGAATTCTACACAGGAAATCAACAACTATGTTTTGTTTTCCAGGCCTATCAAAAATAGTAGTGTTAAATTCTTGCAGGAGCAATAACCATCTTATAACTCTGCCATTAGTAATAGATTTATTCATTAAATACCTAATTGCAGAGTGATCTATATCGACAAAAGTTTCATAGCATGTTATGTAATGTCTGAATTTGTTGATAGCATGAACAACAACTAAGAATTCATTTTCAGTTACAATGTAATTTAACTCTATGGAAGTCAAATTCTTCCTTGTGTAATAGATGGCATAGGAGATGAATTATTTTTTTCCTAACACAGCTCCTAGAGTTGTGTCTAAAGCATCTGTTGAAATGTGAAAAGGTAGTTTCCAGTTACGCCTTAAGATGGGTGCTTCGGAAATTTTTTCTTTTAAAGTTTCAAATGCTAACTAGCAGTCAGAATTCCAACTAAATTCACAATCTTTGGCGAGTAGTTTGAAGTGTGGGAATGCTATTTTGGTGAAATTTTCTATAAATATTCTATAATACCCGGTAAATCCTAGAAAACTTCTAACATCATTTTGGCAACTTGGAATTGATAACTTGGAGATGACTTCAACTTTAGATTTATTAACTTTAATTCTATCTCCTAAAATGTGATGTCCTAAAATAATCCCTTCAGTAAATATCATGAAACATGTTTCATGATTTAGTGAGAGGTTTACTTCCTTACATCTTTTAAGAACCTTTTCCAAGTTTTCTAAAGCTTCTTCATATGTATTACCATAAACTGTAAAGTCATCCATATACACTTCTACACAATCATGTATTAGATCAGAAAAAATTCCTAGTACTACCCTTTGGAATGTTGCAGGTGCATTGTACAATAAAAAATGAAGTACTCGGTAGGCATAAGTCTGCCATGGACAAGTGAATGTGGTTTTATCTTGGTCTTCAGGTGCAACTTGAATTTGATTGTAACCATTGAATCCATCCAGGAATGAGAAATACTTCTTACCTGCTAATCTATCTAACACTTGATCTATAAAGGGAAAAGAAGAATGATATTTTAGAGTAGCTTTATTCAATTCCCGATAATCAATGCATACCCTCCATTTACCATTATTTTTTGGTACAATCACTAAAGGAGAAACCCACCGACTGTCTGAAATTGGAAAGATGCATTTTACATTTAACAACTTCTGCAACTCTTCTTTCACAATTTCCCTAAGATTTGGATTCATCCTTCTTTGAGGTTGTCTGATAGGTTTGCAATTTTCCTCAATGTATATGTGATATCTACAAGTCTTAGGACTAATTCCTTTCATGCCAGCGTACTCCTATGCATATGCATATGAATGTTCTTGCAATTTTTTGATTAGCTTCTCTTGTTGTAATTTTTCCAAGTTATTGTTTATATTGAAGGTTTTTACTCGAAAGATTTTAACTTTAGAGCTACCAAATTCTTCCATGGGGTCAAGAGACATCTGCCTAGATGAAAAATATTCCATATTGGATTTTTCTTGAAATTGATCATGTTCATATTATGGAGATGATTCATAATTTTCTATTTTATTTAAGATTTGGTTAAATTTAGTAATATTTGAAATAATAAAGAGAGGTTGTATATCTTCTTCATCATAAACCCATTCTTTTTCATCTATTTCTAGAATTGTTCTTGCTGGAGGATACAGAGCGAATTTCTTAGTTTAATTGCCATCAGAAATATACATGTCACCAGATCTACAGCTAATGAAAGCATCAGTTGTAGCCAACCAAGGTCTTCCTGGTATGATTGGCTATCCTCCTAGATTGTTCTTAGGGGTTAAAATCATAAAATCAGCGAGGTACTCCCAAGAATCTAAATACACTAAAATATCTTTTAACACACCATCTGGTTTGATTACAGATCTATCTACTAATTGTAGTAATGTAGGTGTATAAAGAAGATTAGGAAGTTTGAGTTGTTCCATGGTATGTTTGCTCATGATGTTTATTATTGCTCTTAAATCAATCAATGTATTTGGAATTTCAATTCCATTGATATGTGTCTTTACAACTAGACTTCCAGGATCTAAATATTTTTGAATGGAAATTTTTCCCATCATTATGTCTGTTATTTTTCCTACAAGATGGATTTTTTTATTTATTTATTTTTCTTCCCGGTTTCTTCATGCTCAACTCATTTATTGTTTTAGCTAAGACTGGAATTTCTTTGATGGCTTGTAACAAAGGTATTTTGATGCAAATAATTTTCAATTCATCTAGGAAATCATAATTAGGCAACATAATATGTTTTTCTACTCCTCTATAAATTTGTAATCTTTCAGGAAAATGAGGTGTAGAAGTAGATACTAATGGTTGCTCTATGATAAGAGTTGAATTTAGTGTTTTTTTATCTTTTCATTTTCAGAATTTTGGTTTTGAATAGCTACTTCTTCTTCAAAAATTTTATTGGGATGTAGAGAATCTTCCTCAGAACTGTCTTGTTCTTGAATGATTACATAACGCTTCTTCTTTTCTAATATCCTAGCAGATCTTAGTTGGACATCATTAAGATATAGAGGAGTAATCATATAGGTTGGGAATTGCTGACCTTATATCATATAAGTATTCTAAGGATTTTTATTGTTAGGGTTTGGCAATGGTCGAGAAGGTAATTGATTTGGTCTCTGAGGGAATGGTAGTGAGATTTGTGGATTTTGGTTTTGGATTTGGGGTTGTTGACTTTGTTGAGGAATTTGTTGGGGAGGATAATTTGGATATGATGGATAATATTGATAGTATTGAGAGAATCTTCCATATGGATTTTTCATTGCTTGAGCTCATGGTTGAGATTGAGATTGAGATTGAGGCCAAGGTTGCTGCCAATAATTCCAATTTTTTGGGGGCTGAGTATACATTTGGTTGTTAAACCCTTGAGTTTGTAGCCCCTGTTATGGTCTTCTAGAGACAAAACAAAGAGATTCTGTAGGATTTGATGTTGTTTCTTCTTGAAAATCAGCCTTAAGACCAGGAATTGAAGGAAAATTCTTAGTCTCATGACTTTCTGAACAAATCATACATGTTTCTATGACTTTTGTTTCAAGAGGACATTCTCTCAAAGCATGTTTCTTTCTGAATTTTGGACAGAAAATAGATAAAGCATCAATATCATATTTCTTCTTGTTTTTTAACTTAAGGGTGTCTATCTGTTCACTTAGACTCCTTAAAATGTCTATTTTTAACTCATCAAGCATGTTTCCAATTTGTGCCCTACTCATTGTTCCAGATGCAGATTTATTTGCCCTAGCAAGAGTAAGATCTCTTGGTCCTTTCCAAATTTTTGATTTTCCTCTTGAGAGGTTAATACATAGTTCCCCAATATCAGGTAATGGAAGTTAAGATATGTCCCCCTTTCCCATCATGTTAAGGATATCTATCCATTCATCTCTAATTGTTTTCAACAAAAGATCTTTTAGAGTGTCTTGATCTAGATTTTCCATTTTTGCTCTTTTTATGTTATAGTTGAATCTTTCAAGTAAATCCTCCAAATTTTCATCATCTTTTTGCATCATTTTAAACACTTCTTCCTTATGATTAATAGGTATGCAATAATCCAAATACCTTTTCTAGAAATGCTCTCTTCATATCATTATATGTCATAATAGACATAGTGATTAGACTCATGAACCATTTTAGAGATGTTCCTTTCAATGTTGAAGGAAAAAATTTGAGTTTTTTAGCATCTTGCAAATAATCATAAGTTCTGCACAAGACTTCAAATTCAAATAAAAAGGTTTCAGGGTCTTCACTTTTTAATCCATGAAAGTTTGGGAGGACAGAATGTGATATATTTTTCATAGTAGCATTTGTCTCTTCATCTATTATAGGGAATCCAAAAGAACTCTCGGTTCCCCTATTTCCTCTACCTCTACCTCCTTCTGCATTTCCTCTACCTCTTCCTCTATCTCCTCCTCTACCTCTACCTCCTCCAAATAGTACATTTTCTCCATTAAAAATCTCTTCTTCTCCCTCTCCTCCTTCTCTTCCTCTTCCTACCATGATAGATTCTTCAGAACTGATATAAGATTCAATCTGCAGAGTTAACTTCTCTTCCCCTCATTTCTCTATCAATGGTATGTTGAAGAAAGGTTCTTCTTCTTCCTCTTCACTAGTGATTTCTAACTCTTCAGCTAGAATATGTTCCCTTGTAGAAGTGAAAAATTTTACTCTTTTTGTTGGAGTCTTAGGATCTTCTTCTACTAAGATTGCCTCAGTGGATGAAGTAGGAGATCCTCCTAACTGAATATCTGAGCTTAGAACTTCTGGAAGTCTATGGCTAGTAAAAATGGAATATGAGTTTGAGATGGAGGTGTAAAAATTCTTGGTCTTGGTGCAGTAAGTGGTGTTGTAGGGATTAAACTCCTGCCTCTAGCTATGAATATGCCCCTAGAGTCTCTTTCTCTACGCATATCATTGATTTTTGGATTTAAGAAATAATGCTACCTAGTTACACTTCCCTTGAAACAGTGCCAAAATGTTTAGTCAATTTAGTGTTCTAAATTGTCTGCATCAATTATCAATCCGAGTTTTGTAAACTGATGAAGTGTGGTGCACTATATGTGCTTAAGAAACCTATTCCTTACTTCGTTGTTTTGTGTTTTATGTTGTTTTTTGGGAGGTTTTTGTTCTTTGAGATCTAAAAATTATTAACCTAAAACTATGAAAAGATTTAGGTAAGTCTAATGAATTTTAGAAGGAAGAAAAGGAAGTGTTCCTTAAACTAATCTAATTTTCATAAAAACAACCCAAAAACTAAGGGCTAGTTAAGACCTATTTTAGAAAACAAGCATATAGCTAATTTTTTTTATTTGTCCTAATCCATGGATCTATTTATAAAACTAGGATTTGAGAATTACAATGCCTATGCAAGTGGAAAATGAAAAAGTAGTGTAACTTTGGTTACTTCAATCCTTCAATGACTAGGTATGACCCCATTGAGATGATGTCAAGCAACTATTTGTACCTTTAATATCCTAATGTCTAGAACAACAAGAAAGGAAATGTAATGAAAAATTCTAAGGCATGTTTAGTTACTCCCAATTATTCAATTTGTAAAGAGTGATATTCTTAAATTAATGTTGAGTAACTAATTACACCCGTTGAACTAGAGAACTAAGAAAGTCTGCAAATGAATAACTCAGAAATTGCATTTCATTAATCATTCAACCATCCCATCTGGAAACATTAGCAGATAAATTCCTTTTAGAGAGATTTTTAGGAAGATTATTGTTTGGAATTAAGTGAGGGTATTGAAAGAAAAAGTGTGTAAGTTTTAACTAAAATCAACTCATGTACAATTGATTTTTTTGCAACATTCAATTGTAAAGTGTTTAGCTTCTTGAGATGCCTTTAGAGAAATCAATGATGCCTTAGCCTTGGAAAGAAAATTATTGTAATCAAGGTAATTTGAACTACTGCATATGTCATATATTGAACCATTTAATGTAGGATTAGCATATGGAAAATGACTTTCGTAAACATCCATTAACACAGAAATTGACAACTATGTTCTAATGGAAATAAAAGATAAGAACAATAAAGCTAAACAATTGTGGGTTCTTAGTACTTCAATCCTTAATTCAATATTGAAAACAGAGTTTCTATTTCCATGAAATTTTTTGGAAGAGTAAGTCTACACAATTGTATTTTAACATTAAACTATTTGAAAACTGGAGATGAAGCATAAGCCTAATTAAAAACAAAAATTGTTGAAACAAAGTAGAGGAAATTTAACTAAAAACACAAATAAAAACCTCCTTCGGAAGTAGGGGCCCTCTGCAACTGATGTGGTTGAACTCCTAGCTTGTTAAAGGTGTAATCAAGCAATCATTGGCAAATTTAGCTTCTTATTATGATGAAAAAAAAGTCTGGAAATAGAGTATACACTTAGAAATTTGAACTATATTGAACTGTCTCTTGATTTTGTGGAACAATTATTTTAAGGGAACTACATAACTGATTATGAGTAAAACTAGTTACAGATGTGTATTTTTGAATTGCAATTGAAATAGGATTGTTGGACTCATGATTTGCTACGAAGAGAAAATCAGGAGTCTTACTACTACAGGTAATGTAGTTTGACTTGTATCTTTGACCATGAGTTTAGGCTCATTTTTATGTCGATCTAGACCATGTGAGTAGGATAGAATCCAAGAAGGCAAGATTCTAGAAACATCCATATGGCCCAAGTCCTCAGTTGACACCTGGAACTTGCTAAACCATAAGAATGGCTACGGAACACATAGTTAGCTGTAGAACAGGCTGCATTTTGTAGCTAAATTGAAAAAAAATTATGCAAATAGAAAAATCATGAAAATATAATATAACAATCATTTAAATGCATCTTTAAGACAAAACTAATCATCCTTCATTGATTAGGGTTTATGATCTTATGGAAAAATGATGGTATGAGGTGATAAAAACTGTCAAAGAGAGGGTAATCCTGAGGATCAACAATAGTAAATTTGAAAGGTGTATCTTTATTGGGTATAAGGATGGTTTAAAAGGTTATAAGCTTTTGAACCCTGAAACAATGAAGGTTGTATAAAACCGAGATGTGGTGTTTAGAGATGTGAAATATGTTATTAAACATGAAACACTACCAAAGGAACTTGAGAAGATAAAGTTTAAACTAAAGGAGGAGGAATCAGACTCTACAACAGAATAATACTAAGAAGAGGAAGAGTCACAGAGTCCAATTTTGACAAGATCAGTTCGAAAGAGAAGGAAACCAAAAATGTATATTCTGTTTTCTTTTGTTCAAATTTTTCTTTATATATTAGAATTGTTAGGAGGCAGTGGAGTGAGAGGATGGAAAAGTATGGAAAGAGGCCATGGTTGATGAAATGGAATCTCTCGACAAAAATGATGCTTGGGATCTAGTAGAGTTTATGACTGGAAGGAAACCCATTGGAAGAAAATTGGTGTTTAAGAAGAAGATGAATCGAGAAGGCAATGTGGAGAAATGCAAAGCTCGACTGGTAGAAAAAGGTTATTCCTAAGTGTCAGGAATTGATTTTGGTGATATTTTTTCACCTGTTGCCAAATTAGCTTCTATTAGATTACTTGTATCTATTGTTGCTTCGTTTTATTTTGAGGTAGAACATATGGATGTGAAGACAACATTTCTTCATGGGGATCTGAAGACGAGATATACATGAAGCCACTAGAAGGCTTTGCGGTGAAGGGTAAGAAAGAACTAGTATGCAGGTTAAAAGAGTATTTGCATGTGTTAGAATAGTCACCAAGGATTTGGTATCAGAAATTTGATAGATATATATGGGGACTTGGCTTCATAAGAGAAAAGTGTATCAATGTGTGTATTTAAATTAATTGATCTGTATTATTTATTTGGTCTTATATGTGGATGATATGTTGTTGATTGGAAATAACAAAGAAATCATTTGGGACTTGAAGACCCAATTGTCCCCTAAATTGGACATGACGGATCTTAGTTCTGCAAATTTTATTTTTGACATCGAAATTAAACGAGATCAGGAAAAGAGGAAGTTTTGGTTAAACCAGAGGAAGTATGTCGAAACAATATTATATAGGTTTAATATGTAGGATAGTAAACCGATGAAAGTTCTTATTCTTGTAGGTGTAAAGTTATCTGCTAAATAGTGTCCTAAGACACAAGCAAAGGAAGAGGACATGTCTTGTGTTCCATGTACGAGTGCAGTTGGTAGCCTGATGTATGCAATGGTATATACTAGACCATACATTGCACATGCAGTGGGAGTATTGAACAAGTTTATGTCAAAATCAAGGAATGAACATTAGAAAATAGTGAAGCGAGTTTTAAAGTATTTGTGTGGCACTAGTTATTATGGTCTGTGCTACCAAGGAAGACCGATATTGGACAATTTTTTGGACATTTGTGGCTCTTTTTATGTAGACTGGGCTAGAGATCTAGATTAGAGAAGATCTATAAGTGGGTATGTAATTAACCTATTTGGAGGAGCGGTCAATTAGATGAGCATCAGAGTATGTAGTGGCTCTTTCAACTACAGAGACTGAGTACATCGTAGCCACTCAAGCAAGCAACGAAGCAGTTTGGTTGCAAATATTATGTTCAAGTATGGGGTTGGTACAACAGGCTATAATGATAGACTATGCCAGCCAAAGTGCAGTTTTCTTAGCAAAGAACCCTACTTATCATTCAAATACAAAACACATTAATGTTCAGTATCACTTTGCGAAGGCTATGGTTAAGGATAGAAAGGTGTTGTTGGTAAAGGTGGAAACTTTGAATAATGTTGCAGATGCATTGACGAAGTCTGTGAGCACTGAGAATTTTTTTTGGTGTAGAGAAACAATGGACATTGTAGGTTTGGACGAATGATTAGGCTCTCCTCTGACCCCTTGTGTGGGAAGAAAACAAGTGGGAGAATGTCGGGTGTGTTTTATATTCTTTCCACAACTAGCTCCATGCGTCGGCCCTAGCGGGGAGGTCATAGGGGGTGTAACAGCCGCCCTTGTCAGGGGTTTATAGTGGGCCACCACCCCCTTTCATGAGGTCTGGGGCAGTGCCGCAAAATATTTTATTTTATTTAATACTTCTTTTTTTCGCAGACCCAAGGATGAAGAACTGACTGAAAGATGGTGGGAAGACCTACCCATGGTTTTGTGCATGGGTTTTGGGCATGATGGTTTTCTTCCCATGGTCTTTTGTAGATCCGGTCAAGAAAATTACAGTTATGTTCTAATCCAAGGTTATGCATTCAGATTTACCAATGATTCAACATGTGTATATATGTGTTGTAACATTGAAAAAAGTATAATAAAAAATCAATATGATAGTCCTTATTTTGGGATCCAAGAAAAATCTCTTTAAATATTTGTTTTATGTTCTCACCATTGAATGTTTTTCTATTTTTAGAATTTATTTACGGATAAGTACAAAATTAAAAATGACAATTATAAAAATAACTCAAACCACACAATACTTTGTAATTCTTCAAATATATTTTTACTTGAGTCTTTTTTTTTTTTCTTTTCTAATCAAAACACTTGAACTTAAAAATGTCTCTATTACTTCTCGAAAATACTTTATGGTTGATCATAAAAGTAATAAATTCTAATTTTGTTTCTTGCACGTTGTTGTGCTCATCGAAATAGGGAAAAAAACTATAGAGCTCTCTTTGCTTATTTTCTTTTATTTCCACAGGAACGGACAAATAGATGTAACAATATCGAATCTGGTGGATATTCCAAGAAAGAAATGCAGATTTTAGTGGAAACTATGGAAAAACAACACGCTGTAACAGCTGAGGAGATCGGCAAAAATGGTAATAATTTTACTATTAGCCCCCAAAATGTGTGGGTTCGTTTTACCGTGTGTAGCAAATTAGTCCATGAACTCGACATTGTAAGGAAAATTCAAAGTCCCTGTGTCTGAATTTTTTTCCATGTTTAATTTGCATTGTTTTGTATATATTTTATTGCTCTGAAGCAATAAAAGCTTTATATCAATATTTTATTTCTCTAATTTTAATAATATTTAAAGATTTTCCAAAAAATAAAAATATGTGTATCTGTCTGAATCTTTTATATTTAATTTTGAATTTTTTATATTTAATTTTTTTTAATTTAACTTGTCAATATAAAGAAAGTACACCTCATCAGAGTGGGCAAACAATTTTGATTTTGATTCAAAGTTGTTGAACAAATTAATAATAATGAATTAGTTGGTTTTTTTGGTTTAAATATATAATTTTGATTCAATATTTAAATATATGTAAGAGGATTTAAATTAAAAATTTATAGTTTGAAAGGGAAATTTTCCATAATTATTCATAATGAAAGAAATAATTTTAATTTCAAATAGTTCGTTATATAAATTAAATTTATAAAAATTCTGATTTTGATTAAAAGTTATTGAGCAAATTATGTTAGTCCAGAAAACCTTAATATGTGCAACTTGTTATAGTATGCCCCTTTTAGTTTTCACTCCCAATAATAGTGATCTCCCACATCAAACTAAAACATCAAGTCAAATATTTTGTATTTATTTATAAATTTCAGTTAACATAGAAATTAGAAAAACATGTAGGAAAATTCAAGTAGCCTTAGATATCCCGGATTATAGAGTTACATTAATAATGGAATTCTATTATTTTTTTTTCAGCAAGAAAAATATTGTTGGTATGTATTAATGTATCAGGGCAATAAACAACTTGAAATCGCTTTTGACTATCAATGAGATAGACAGTTTACACGAGTTGTCATTTACATTTATATCTAGAATTAAAAAGAAGAAAAAGATGCTTATCATCTTTGAGAAAAGAACGTTACAACAGGTGGGAAAAAAATTCTCACAGGAGAGCTTTTCGAAAGAACAGAAGACTAGTTAAACTGTAGCTTTAGTCGCTCTTAGTATGAGAACAGTAACTTAGAAATAGAACAGACTACAGTAACTTTTAGCTAAAATCCAGAAGTGAAAGACCTTCTTTTTGATACACTGGATAGTCCCTTAGCTGAATGAAACCATACCTGCTGCACCAGGTCCATTTGAATTGAAGAGTTCATAAATCATTTCCCCAAAGTGTCAATTAAGTCCTTTTTTGATAAACTATTTGCCATAGCGTTCTTCTCCCTATAAATAGGATTAAAAGTGATAAGGAAAAAGAACCCTTCAGATCATAGATCCGGGCACAGGATTTAGACGGGAACCTTTGACCAAGTGATCTATAAGCAGTTTAGAATCGTCGAAAACACAAAGTTCATCCACATAGAGCTGGTTGGGGAACCACAAGAGACCCCACAACGCAATGATTTCTGCCCACATGTTGGATCCCCTGCCCCCATTCCAATATATTTTATAGTGGTAGTCACGAGTAAGCATAAGCCAAGTCCCACATCCACAATTGAGGTTTTGGGAGGCGCCATCGAAGAAACCTGTAGGGTATTGGATATTGAAGGGTCTTAATCTCTTCAAGGCATCTGATGGGGGAGGTGTTTTAATCTTCAACAGTTCCAATGAGTTGTAGATTTTGCCACTGATATCATGTGGAGAGTTGATCTGTCCTTCAAATATTTTTTTATTTCGAATGCACCACAAAAACCAGTGAAATAAGATGGGGATGGCTCGAAAGTGTTTCCCCCTGTGAAACCACCAGTTGATGCATTCCGTTATTGTTCTATATTGTGGAATCTGCAGACTCAAATAGAAGCAAAGGATAGAAAGAGTCTCAATTGCAAAAGAACAGGAATAAAATAGATGATCGTTATCCTCCTCACGATCCGTAAACAAAGGGAAGATACCCAGACCCTGCCATCCTTTTCTCTAGAAGTTCCTCCAGGTCAGGTTTTGTTCTTCCCAATGAGCCACACAAGTATGATCATCTTAATTTGCACCTTTACATCCCAAATGTGCTTGAACCAGCAATCTTGTTGTCCAAATCGGATGTTCATCAGCTTTTTATAGGCCTCTCTTATATTGATTTGTTTCTCCAAATCTACCCCTCCACATGTTAATCTGTTTCCGTCTGCAATCTTAGATAGACCCATGCTTTTTAAAGAAAAAATATAGAATTCCGAGATCTCCTTTTTAATCTCACACAATCCTATTTCATCATAAGACTTCCATCTTGGAATATCATGCTCCCAATCCTTAATGATCTGACCCATAAAAAAGATGCCATGCTGGTTCAAGATATCAATGATATTACTGTCCAACATTGTGGGATATTTTGACGATACAGATTCTTGTTGCCGTTTCCAAAATTCCAGGCCAGATTCTCTTTGACCGTGGGCCAACATTTGCAAAAACCCCTCCATATAATTGAACTTCTCTTTGAAACTTTCCATCCCGAGATTAAAATATCGTCAGCGCGAATTCTATTATTCTATAGTCCGATGACATCAGGATTACTATGCTATAGCTTTTATGCACATTTTAGAATTTGGATTTGAGTTTCTGGCCATATTTTCACGCCATATTGTTGTGTTTGATCAGGTAGAGAGGACACTGCGTGAATCTTAAAAAAAGAGTTTGAACAGCGGTTGGCAGCGCAACAGTTAGAGCGGGAACAGTGTGAGAAAGCTTCACGTGAAAAAATCTGTGAGCTTGAACACATGTTGCCATGCCTGCCTCCTACTAATGGCATTTACGCTACTGGTAATCTTCCTTGTGTGATTATGTAACTGTGACAAATTTTGATTCTAAAACCTACACCAAGATATATTATCCAAAACATTCCGATGTCTGGTAGATATCTATTTTGAGCATGTGCGATACAACAATAAGATCAATGGCTTAAAAGTCTCCGTTCTGAAAGTGAATTTTTCCTGGTAGTGAATTTTTCAAGTACATTAAAATATTATGAATGGTTTATAGACTAGGGAGGAATGTGAAGTATATAGATATTTGGGTTTTGAAAGTATTAGGGTGACCTTTTGAAATTTTTTATATAATAGTTTTTCTTTTATATATATATATATATAGTGCATTAAGTCTAATAACTTAGAGGAAACTTAGAGGAAACGTTTTGATGTTGTTTTCTACTTCCTTATTCAATTTCTTTCAGATTATTGTATCTATTTAACATTGGACTATGAGTTTATACTATGAGTTTACATTATAATATTATGAATGGTTTATAGAAGATGGAGTAATGTGAAATATATAGATAGTTAAGTCTTCAAAGTATTATGGTTATGGTTTTGATTTGATTTTTTTTATATAATAACTTTCTTAGTTAAAATATATATATAGAAGGGCATTAATCTAAGTACAATTTTTAAAATGTGTTAGTTATTATTTTGTTTTTTTTTTAATGAATTACTCTTTAATGTTAAATCACCAATTTCTATATTTTATTTAGATTAAGATTACAATTTTTAAAATGTATTCCATAGTTTTTAGATTTTAAATTTGACAATAAATAATAAATCATTTATAAAATATAATTTATTTTCTGTTATATAAGTTTGTAAAATATTTTGATAATTGAAATGTCTCTAATATTTATATTCATAATCATAGTTATGTATTTTTTGATATTTTTTGATATAACTACGATTAGTTAAGTAAATTTAAAATTAAATATATAATATATATATTAAAATATATTAGTTAAGTAAATTCAAAATTATATATATATATATATATATATATATATATATATATATATATATATATATATACTTTGAAACATTATATAGGTTCATGGGACCGTCTTTCCTTTTTGTTGTTTTTTTATTTTTACTTTATTTTTACACATCTTATTGTTCTTTAAATTATATAGAAATTATATTTTCATTTTGATTCTATTACTACTTAAAATAAATACAGGTATTTGTACATGTGATGGAAAACAACTCAAAATGACAAATTTCAATATTGTCAAAAACTTTTATAATGAACTCTAGAGATTATTGATTGAGGTCTTTTTCTTCATTAACATTATCAGGTTTTTTATACATAGGATATAAAATGACAAAGTCGTAGAAAATAATTCCATGCTTTCCTTTATATTTTTTGGATTAATGAATGTGATCTTCTTAATAGTTCTAAATAATGGATAAGGTTTTCATAAATTTTACATATGCTTAACTTTGCATACAATTAGTGTTATCTAAACATATTTAAAATAATTCCTATGTTTTCTTTGTGCTTCTCTTCCAACACATCCTTGAAATTTTGCAATAGTATAATTTTTTCAATCCTAGGCATGAATATTGCAATACTCATACTGAGCAAGTAGTCAAATGACATATCACTAGAAAACTAGAGAAGACTAAGGAACAACCTTGAGAATCACTAGTCAAATAGCAAAATACTAAAAAATATTTCATTTTTTTTGCATAAAAGATAAAGTAATGGCATTTCTAACACATACAAGTTATACAACCATTATTTACACAGGAATTCATAACATCATCTCATAATTAAATATGTTCATATAACATAACACTTTCAAAGAATTTAAAAGAAAACTGAAAAATGATTTCATAAACAAAATCTCATATGGTAGCAACTTGCAAGTTCTTAATGAGTCATAACATAATTATAAAACCAACAATAGACAATGTTTCCATGTGGAATATCATGTCCCATGGATCGAGGATTCCTATAATAATCCCTCTAGGATCTTGTGTCAAAACCACTAGGTTGAAACAACATGTATGGTGCAAGTGTGTTTGGAGTTTCCATTTGAGAAAATGGCAGACAAGAGGATTCTATGTCTCCTCCTCAAGCCAATTGTGAATAGGAAACTCCTAAGAAATCAATTCAAACTATAGATCAATGTCATCTAGTATAATTGGATGTAAAGCCTTTCAATATATTTGTTTAGTGAGAAGGGGAAGGTTGAAATAGATGTAGAGAAACTTCTCCAAACACTCATTCCCCAAATTGTTAGGATTTTTGCAATGGATGTGGTCAAACACTAACCAAATTCCATCACATCGTGAAGCATTGCAAGATTAGCTTAGAGCTCTCATTGAAAATTCTTGCAATTCTTGCGCCTCATTACCACATTCTATCCATTAATTGGCTGTAAAAAATAACAAAAAAATTTAGAACATTGGAAATTGCAATTCCAAACTTAAAGAATTTATAAAATTCAAAAATTTAATCTTACATGGCATTTTCTTGTCCTTGAGCCATATAGTTGAGCTAAACCCAAACATGCCATATGCTTTCTTGCACATGTCCCATTGAAAAGTGATGTTGTCGTAAATTTCATAGCTTGGGAGCATCATCTAAATTCATATTATGACATCTACCATCACCTCAAGATCTTTGTAAATATTATACCCCTCATTATAATATGATTGGGTTTAGAGATCTTGTTGCATGCAATGGTGAATGTAGCTACCTCTCCCATGTGGAATCAATAAGTTCACATATAGTGAGATATTTACATGAATGTCCCTTATAATTACCCTTAATGAAATCTTTGGCGTTGTCCATTCTCTTATAAATGTATCCCATTGGAGGCTTCTCTCCATCCATGATCATGATGACTTTCAAAAGGGGCTTGATTAAGTTAACAATCTCAATGAGTTTCTCCGACAAGTCCTCTTTGAAAATAGAAATCTTCACAGCCATGGCATCTCGTTTTGTGCTATCTTTCCAAAATAGCCTTTGATGGTTACAAAACATCCATATCGAATCTTGGTACTCATTCAAAAGGATTTCGAGGAAAAGGAAATTAGTGGCAAATTGTGTTCTTAGCTCACCCTCTGTCAATTCTCTCAAAATACTTAGCACTTGAGCATAGTTATAAATGTACTTGGTTATTTGTTTGCACTCTACAACAACATCTTACACTCACCACAACTTCTTGACTTCCTCCAAAATCAGGGCTATGCAATGGGTGACACAGGGGAACTAAAAATGGTGGAATATTTTTTGGTTGCCACATAGTTTACAAAATTTTCTATGATTATGTAGAAATTTTTTTTTAACCCAAATTCCTCCACAACCTGTGACAATATTGAAAAAACATATTCTTCAACCTATCTCACATAATTTTTCACCCAATGTTCTTCCATGAGCTTTTAATTATCTCCAATTGTTCCTTGACACACTCAAAATCCCCATTAAGGTATTTCTCCCTAAGAAAATTACAAGAAGGTTCTTTGTAGCTAGGGACAACACATGCAATTTCATATACCATGGGCTCAAACAAAGGTGACTTCTCATAGTTAAATGAGAGGCTATCATGATAGCAAAATCTCCTCACTATCATATCAATCTACTCCTTTCTTTTTTCATTAAAACTTTCCAAGTTTGGATGAGGTCTCAGATGGAAGGAAGAAATGAGAGGTTATATGAGATACATTTCCTATAACATTTGATGAGTGAGTACCTATAGGAACATGTTGAATCTATGTCTGTGTCTGAGATCCACCTATTATTGTAGTTTCACAGTCCATTCCTTCTCCCTTGGCATTACATTCTTGAATGTCATATATATTAACTTGCAATTTGGTTGTGGCTTCTAGAAGGAAATGGTCACAAATCTCACATCTTTACCCTCTTTATTTATGCCACTCGACAACATAGAGGGGAAAAAATTGCATTTGAATATCACATTAGAGTCAGTAATATAACGAGAATGCTATTCTAAGGCTTCATCAAGAGGCCTACTAGACTTGCGGATGAAAATATCATTTGGAAAGAAAATTATATTAAAAAATGTATATCTTTTAATTGTTGAGTCCCACAACGGGAAATGTAACAAAAATGGCCACACATAGTCCTATAACAACAACATTGTGGTTGCAACAACCACAATGTGCTTGTTACAACCCTATGTGGGAATGTCTCAAGCCCATAGAGGCTTGCGACCTACCCTCTTGTTGGAAAAGGGGCCCATTGTAGGCCTCTTCATCCCTAATACAAGCCAAACGGGGCCTATATCAAGCACAGTGTGGCTTCATTGGGCACAATGACGCTATTAGAGGGCCCCAAGGGCCTATCTCAAAGTTGTAGAAGCCTACAATAGGCCATTAGATAAGACCATGGGGGCTTATAACAACAACATTGTGGTTGTTGCAGATGTAACCACAATGTGGGTATTACAGGTCCCTGTAGGCCTATATCACTGTAGAAAAAACCTATAATAGCTTTCTACAACCTTGATATAGGCCCAATGGTGCTTGTAATAGCATCCATTAACAAATATATATATATATATATATATATATATATATATATATATGAAACAAAAGGATTGATCGATGCTTACCTGAAGGCTCACTGTCGAATTATGAAGGGTATATGTTGGATCTTGAAATTTGGATGCTTGAGGAGAGCTCAAATCCAATTGAAGGCCTCAAAAATTAAAAGAAAATACATTTCCATATATATTTGCAAGGAGTTGATGTTGCACTAGTTGATCTGCATGTATAATAGCATGCTAAGAATTGAGCAAGGTCCATGCACCTTTTGCTTCTTCATTTATTTCTAACTTTTCTCATCTTTTCATTTATCATGTAAATATTGTTTTTATTTGATGTGGAGTTTAAAAAACCATTTTTTTATTCCTTTTTCTTTGTGTGTTAGAAAAAAATTCACCATCCATTGGTCATCATTAATGTAAGGATGCATTTCGAAAGTTTCATAAAATTTCATTCATACTTGGTCATTGTTCACCCAAAATACCTTGAGTTTTTGGGAGACTTCCCATTCTTTCATCATCCTCCTCTTTCTATAGTGCTTCCACAACATTAAGGATTTACTTGTAAGGTTAGATATTTCCTTTCTTCCTTGGTGGCTTCTAATGTAGTTACAAAATCGAAAATACTTTTTGTTCTTAACGAATAAACCCGTACTTTGATCATTTTTATCGCTATATCAAAGACAGATGGATTTTCCTTTTTTCTTCTCTTTTAGAGAACCTGTGATTGTATGTAATCCTCTTTCCACTTTCATAAAAAATGTAAAAGTTATTATAAGGAAATAGAGGTACATTTTCTTTGATCCTTGAGTTATGTTATTTCACTATAAGCCCTATCCATTCTCGCGAAGCTCGAATACAATTGACACAAGTTTTCTCTTGATCTTCCATTATAAAGTGAATGAGTGAATGAGATAGGGAGAAATTTTTATTCATGTAATACCTTTATTCCCTTTAGTATAGGGTTATTTTCATGTTATAACTAGTTATCCCTCTATTTACTTAGTTGGGTCATTTTTTTCAATAAATGGTAAAAATATGTTTTCCTGTCATTTATCTTTACACTAATTTAATCACTTATTATACTTTAGTAGATGTGCTTTAAGGCATTGATTAAATAGAATGGGTATTAGAATTTTTTTGGTGCTCATTCAATAATTTTATTTAATAATTATTTATCCTACAAAATCCCAAGGACATCTTAGTGCTTCCATTGACATTGGGTGGAAGAACATGTCAAAACCTTCATGAGATGGCATCAAATTCTTATTCTTAGGATAGAAAAAGGCTTGAATAGGTTTATTATTTTTTTAAGATTTATAATGAAATATAGTCATGACCATTTTAAGAAAATAAAAATGTTTTTTGAAAATGTTTTGTTTTATTTTGATTTTGTTCCTTGAGATGTTCTTAGATACAAAACTATGCAAAAGCACCCATTCACTCATATGGTTGATTTGATTTGAATTTGTATTGTTTCATTTATTATTTTTAAGACAATACAATTACAATTATTAATCCTTAAAGTAGAAACACTATCAGATAAAATTGGTGATAAAATGAATATAACCAAAGGATCAAAATATTAAACTAATAATGTAAACCCTTCTAAGTTGGAATACATGTTACTCGGGAACATAACACTTACATAACATACTTAATCTTTATATATAAATTTCACTCAGATAACTCAATGAAAAGGGAGATGTTTTGGATACAAAGTGAAAAAAAACAATGTTTTCATATAAAATAAATATTTAGTAAATCTAGATAATTTCCAATCTATGATAAGCATAAAAATAGTGACTACATGTCATATTATTAAATATTAATTTTTTTTGAAAAAAACCTAAATTATAACTTTATTTTAAATTATTCTCATTATTATTATTATTATTTATTATAAAAATAAGTAATATATATATATATATATATATATATATATATATATATATATATATATATATATATATATATATATATATATATATATATATATAATCATGAAGATTCATTCTCATTTTATAGACAATATTCTTAATCTAATAGGCTTTGTTACATTACCAATGATTAAAAGGAATTATGAATAATAACTAAACTGTAATTTTATTTTAAACTTATCATCCTTATTATTATTAATTATCATAACATGTCTTATGGATACCACCACCTATCCCAGAATAGTTATTAGTCATAATTCCTTTTAATCATTGGTAAGGTAACAAAGCCCATTAGATTAAGAATATTGTCTATAAAATGAGAATGAATCTTTATGATTAAGAATATATATATATAATCATGAAGATTCATTCTCATTTTATAGACAATATTCTTAATCTAATATTCTTTGTTACATTACCAATGATTAAAAGGAATTATGAATAATAACTAAACTATAATTTTATTTTAAACTTATCATCCTTATTATTATTAATTATCATAACATGTCTTATGGATACCACCACCTATCCCAGAAGACCATAAGTCATTTCAGATGACACTTGTTCATGTGATTTCTTTTTAATTAATTAATTTAATTAAAAATGAATAAATCACATAACTACTTTTTATATAAATCTCAATGTTTGATTTCTAACTGATACTAAAAGCATTATATAATATTTTGGGGAAGTTAAATCCCCACCATCCATTTAAATATTATTTATAGTTAAATTAAAATCCTGAAAACCCTAATCCAAAATAGACAAGCTTATCTATATAATTATAAAGATATGTTTGAAAGAATAAGTAATGCCCAATAATTGCTCTTAAAATTGGTTCATATATATATATATGAAAATATATTTTATTAACTAGAAAATACTTAACCTAACTTCTAAGTAGAAATATAAAATGATCTTGTTCAATATTACAATACTCACCAAACACAAAACTATGAATCCCTTGGTTTCAAGTCTTTGTTTGTTTTTATACACAAGTCAAATCTAGAAACACTTGGTTGTAATTAGAAACTCTCTAGGACCAAAATTACGAAACACTTAGTTGTAATTAGTAACTCTCTAGAACCAAAATTACGAAAATGGACTTCAACTATAGAAATAAGTTATAATAAGTTACCAATTGTTGATTGATGTACACTTCTACTAACTCGTGTTTGGATGAGTCACCATACTGCAATTTAAGCAAGAAAATCCCAATATTCACCTACATGATAATTTTGTGTAGTCATCCTTCTATATGAAATATTGAATTTTGTGTATATATCACAAGATGGAATGGTGAAAATATTTGTTTTATTTGCAATAAAAAGTAAAAACCATGATTCAATTTTTCCGCAATAGTCTTCCCATTTAACATTCCCGTCATACCTAAAAACCTATCTACCTTATTTCTCTCATTTTGTAGCATTTCCATTCCCGTCATACCTAAAAACCTATCTACCTTATTTCTCTCATTTTGTAGCATTTCCCTATCAGCTTCTTGTGGAATTATGTTATCTTTCTTACACCAATAATTGGGTAAACCAATTTCTAGTAAATTATTAAACTTATTCATAAATTGTTCAACATTTTTCTCTATTGCATTACATTTTTTTAGCTGGTTCAGTTATATTTTTGTTAATCATATTTTTTTCTGTGAAGTAAAATATTATATTTTCTAATAATAGAAAATTACATATTATGACACTTTAGATTTCATTTTGGTTTGGTATTCCATAGAACAAGCTCGACCAAACACAAAATTTCAACCTTTTCAAAATGGCATTTAGTCAAAATAACTAGCCAAATCATTTACATATAGAAGTTTTGGAAGGATGATTGAGCCTCTAAGGCTTGTTTCAAACTGGAAAGTAAAAAAAAAAAATTACAAGTGGAGTAATAGACTTAAAAAACACCATTATTGTGAGTGATTAGAGTCACTAGCTTCTACTTAGATGCGCTCCTAGTTGCTTCTTTCATGTCTGACACCCCATCCACTGAAATGTTTTCATACTACATCTAGGCCCAACATACTTGTTTGATTGATGAATTAACCAAAGAATGCCATAGGTTCAAAAGCTTTTCCAGGAAAATGAAACAACAATGATTAACTATTTTTTTCTCTAAATTTGTTGCCTCATCATTTAAAATGAATGGGTATGATAACAAGAATTGTGAGAACATTCTAGAGATAGTACATTCAACTCTCGAACAATGAGACACTTTATCATTTGAAGAGACATTGGCAATGATACTTATCATTGTTATGATTGGAAGAGAATATATTTCTACAAGATGCATGGTGTACCCTTGTTTCCGAGAAATATTAAGGCATTAATCCAATGCTTCTAATTCAGTTGCATTTTTAATGCTATGCCCCATGCGTCCTACATAGGTACAAAATATATTTCCATTGTGGTATGTGAAGATTCCTTTAAAACTAGCTACTCCTGAGTTACCTTTGGAAGCTCCATTGAAGTTTACCTTAAGAAAGTCCAAGGGAATAGAATACCAAGATGAAGGAGACTGAGGAGTTGGTGGATGGGATGATGGATTGATCAACAATCCATACTTAAGACTCCAAGCTTGTAAAATCAATGCTTCCTATCCATATTCTTTCCAATCATATTGTTTTAGGCATAGGAAGTGATAATTTATGTGATATTTTTATGAAAAATGAGTTATAGGGACTCGTGCGACATGGAAAATTTCTAGAAAAGGTTTTTCTTTATTTCTTTCTATATGCCCCATAGCAGTAGGTCAGGAATAAGTTCTCAATATCTATTTCGGACAACAATGTGGAATCCTTAAATTATCTAGTTTATGATGGTTTCAAGAATACTTGAAATGTCACAATCTACTTTCTTCATGCTTGACTCTAATAAATGCTAAAGGTGGCTAGATTATGGATAAGGATTGAATAGATGATCCATGTTTTTTAACTCCCATAGAATTAAATAGTAGCTTAAGGGGAGAGATAGTTTTTGCATCTAAATTTTATCCCATGTTAGTGTTTTTTCTTCAACTAGAAACCATATGAATATTGAAACCTTGTGTTGGAGTTTTATTCTGTAGATACTACTTCAAATGATAGCTTTTGGAATATACTTGTATTCTACCTTTAGACCATGGGATTGATGAATGGAAAATATGTAGCTTGAGTTGTACCCCCAATAAAAAATTTCCTCTTGAGTGGATGTTTGGATCAGTTATTGTTGGATGTGTTTCTTGAAGTTAGTCCTCAAACCGATGCTTGGTTTTGGATTCCATGCTTCTTAAGGGAACTGTTATTTCCATATTTTGATGGTATTGGTGGGTATCAAGTAATCTCTTGTGTTTTGCATGCCCTATCCCTCCATAATGAAATTGAATAGATCTAAATCCATTTGGCTTTGAAGCTTTGGGAGTTGTTTCCAAGTGTCTACCAAGAATATAGCATTTTGACCATCTTTGATCTCCCAAAAGTAGTGTTGTTGAACTAGATACACACTTCTTTTTCCAGGCTTCAAAAGGAAGAATATGATTTAGATAAGGGAGTCTATATAAGATGTTGAAAAGGCATATGATTAACATATTCTATGATCCATATATGCATCCATAATTTAAAGTCCCCTTATACCCATCTCTGCCAATTATTTTCTCCCAGTATTGAAGCTAACATTGACGGGTCTTGCAGTGATAGAACTCAAAACTAACTAGCCTTACAAAGCTTCTCCTAGGCCACTAGATCACACATTTTCTCCACTTCGGTTCCACTCAAAAGAAAGGAATGTTTAAGGTTTTGAAGCTAGTTAAGGATGGAAGAATGGGACATGAGAGATGTATAGTGAAACGTGGGAAGATATTCCAGGACATATTTGAGGATAAAAATACTACCCACCATTTTTAACAAGTGGGAAGTCCAATAGGTGAGGTTGTTGTTGAGGTTTGTGATGATATTTTATTGGAGACTACATTTATTTGAACTATCTAAAAGAGGGCTCATAATTATTTGGACTAAAACTTACTAATTTGGAGGCTAAGGAGTCTTGCAATATGTCTTTCCATATCGAAATTAGTGTTAAAGAAAAATATTTGAGATTCAGCTTTGTTGAAATCCATACTTGAGGCTCTAGAAAAGTGCTTGATAAAGCCCATGCTTAGGTATATTTTAAGGGGTTAAATTTCCATACTTCAACTATTACGTTACCTCTCTCACGCATTCATTTACATTTTTGTCATATTATGCCTAATGAGAAGGGTTTATGATGTTTTTTATGCCTTGTTTCCTAATCTGAATTAATTGCAGGAAATGAGAGTATTTTCGAGATATTTTCCACATAAGGGCTCAGAGTATACAACAAGGAGAGATTGTAAGAGGCTTGTCCACCTCCTTAACTCTCTAAATCAGCCAATATCACATCGATATCTCTTCCAATAGCTTGAAGGAAAAGGCAGCCAAGCAAAGTCAGAGTTATGAGAAGCCAAGCTCCACTTTTAACGAGATCAATGTTAAATTAGATTTTATCATAGATTAAGTAGGGTATTCCATTCAACTCATATTTTCCACTTGTTAACATGTCAATTTGTTAATAATAAATACATGAATGTGTGTAGTGATTGTAGGGTTGTCTACAGCTTTAGGGAAATGATCATCTTCATCTCATTCATCCTTCTTCTCTCCAACCTCCAAAATTGCCACTAAAACCCTTTTTATGAAACCACCTTCACCACCATTGTGAGCAACCTTCCAAGTGAAAAACATGCCTCTGAAGGGTTATCAGTTCGGCTAGAGGTGTTAGCCACCTCTCCTTCACCTTATTTCACCTCCTCTCACCTTTCCACACCTTGCTTCCACCTTTTCTATCCTTAAAATCCTATTGGGTTGTTTCGTGTAGCACTTCAGGACATCTTGTGGCAGTTACAAGACATCTTGTAGCAACATCCTATAGCAGTGTTCTAGGTCACCTCGCCACTATAGTTTAGCTCCCTTTTGCCTTTTTAGCCTCAAACATGATGCACTTGACCCCCATCTCTGAATTCAAGGTTAGAAGAGACTCTTAGGCCTCTCCAAAGCTCCTTCCTTCCTTGCTACAAAAACATAGTAGGCATTACGGTTTTATTTCATTTCAGAATTAGATTGAATTTTACATGAAAGTACAAGATGAATGAAATAATAGATAGGAGTTGATTTATTCTTTGATGAAGTTTGTGAATGATAGAATATTTTCGTTACTTCAAATGAGTAGATAGCTAGTTGAATGATTTCCCATAGCATAGTTTCCTTTTTTTGCAATTAGGTTAATTGTTTATGCTTTTATTTTAGTTTAAATTGCATGTATAATTTTGATAGACATTCTCCTTGTCTTAGATTAGAATAAATTTCATGCATTATATTAGCTAGATTCACTTTAATAAAGTAGAAGGAATGGCCTAGATGTACTATTTACGAGAAGACCTAGTTGAGGGTGGCATGAGTAGAATCCATTTGTTATGTATATAGGACTATCACTTCTAAGTTTGTATGAACCCCACTTCATAAGTAAATTTGAGTAGCCCTTGGGAGTTGCAACACTCTTGGTGCAATACCAAGGCTGACCACTTTTTGGCTATGTTGTCAAGGAGGTTTCTAAGTAGATAACTGTTTTCTGCTTGAGCATTTTTTTTGGATTTTGTTTGTAAACAGTTTGAAAAAGTTAAAAAGGAACAAAAAAATTTGTTTCATGCCTCACAGGAGTAGGAGAAATCAAGGAGAGTTTCTACTGAAAACCCCCACATCCCCACACAATTAACCTTTACTCTTCTTCTATGACTATGAGTTAGAATACCCTCTCAGTCAATGCCCAAAATTTTTTGAAGAACTTATTGGGGAAGAAGAGGAACCTACTTCACCTGTTCAAGCTACGGTTGAGAACAGAAACCAAGGAGTCTTTCCCATCAAAGAAACCAATGGAGAGAATAGGATGAAAAACATCAGCCATTCATCCCTTCCACACTTCGATGACTTAACTTTTGAGGACCTTGAAACTTTAATGTTTGAGTTTTTCGTTGTCTGTAAGACTTATGACTATGCCTGAGATGAAAAAAAGTTGAAATTGTTCCCATATACCCTCAAGGATGCATCCTTCCGCGGGTTCATGGGTCTACCTTGGGACAACATCACTACCTGGTCCCAAATGCAAGATTCCTTCAACAAAAAGTACAAAGACTATTGTAGGTCGAATGAAACCAAGGAATATATATCTACAATGAACCTAGGGTTTGATGAATCTTTCAAAGACTATGAGGAAAGGTTTCAATTGAACTACAAGAGGGCCAACTCCACCCGTGATCCTGGATCACTCAAGTTAGTTTTTCTCCGAGGGATCAGGGAGGAAGTGTTGTAAACCCTCAACATTCTATCTGGAGGAGATATCTATCAGTTTTCCTATGATGCCATCAAAACTACATTGAGAAACCATTCTTGGGAGGCCAGAAAAAAGGGTAGAACTAATCACCTCATCCATCAAAAGTGAAATAGGGAAGATGTTGCAATACTTCAAGAGTGAAATTTTTCATACCTTTTCCTTGAAAATGGATAGCATGCATACCAAAATAAAGCAAGAGGAGGCAGAAAGAGCCCTATCTATATTTTGCACTCGATTCAATAGAAGACACCCTTGGAATGAAATCCCAATGAATGTCATAGAATTTTTCTCAATCCGTGAAGAAAACCATGCAAAAAACAAATTCCATTCCTTACATGGCCTAAAATTTATATACCAAGGGGTAGAAAGTGGAGCAGAGAAACTTTTCTTTATCAATCAAAGGAGGCCTCAAGGACCTCTTCTATACCAACAGAGCATGTAAGGTGTGCCTTATTCTTACTACAATTCAAACCAAAATGAACCCTTGTAGCCTTAGTAATCTTCTACTCGTCCATCTTATCCCACACATCCTTCTTGGCCTTATGCTCCTACATATCATCATAAACTTATGAAACAACCATTTCAGCCATATGCTCCCCAATCTACTGAGTGGAGAAACCCATCAAAAGGGTGGAGGCTCAACCAACCACCTGATTTGCTGCATCCACCCCAGCCTCAACCTTAACTCACTCATCCTACTCCACCTAAGCAACCTCATATGTCTACTCAACCTCATCCAAATGCGAATAGAAAACAACCACAACAGGTCTACATTGGAGAGACATCTTACCCTTCCTATGTTATGGAGATCCATGAGATTAAACTTAAGTCTAGGAGGGTGCTCCCAGACAACCATCCACCATCTCCACCTGCAAATATTGGAGAGGAAAAGGAAGAGAGTGCCCCTCAAGTAGATCCACCTCCTTTTCTTGAGATATCGATCCATCCTAGCCAGCACATCCTAGAAGAGACTGAACTTCTAGGAGAAGAGAATAATCTGTGTGTAAAGATACCCCTTATCCATGATATTAAGGATCTTCTCATCTATAATATTATTTTTATCAAAGAGAAATTCTTCAAAAATATTTGAAGAAAGAAGAAATACACCCACACCATCAATGTTGCAGGTAAATTATCTTATTTTATGCTTGGGAGAGTGACTTTGCCAAAGTACCTAGACCCTGGTAATTAGGTAGTGTATGTACACATTGATGGCATCATTGTCCCTCATACATTGATTGATCTTGGGGCTACCATGAATGTGATGACCAAAGAGACCATTTTTAACCTCAACCTCTAAGGAGCTTTAAGAAGACCACTACAATCCTGCAACTTGTGGATAGATCTACAGTAGCTCCTAAGGGAGTTGTTGAGGATGTTATGGTTTCCATTTACTCCTGGGATTATCCCACTGGCTTTCAGGTACTTCAACCCAAAACCAATTTTAATGGTTATCCTATTATTCTGGGAAGACCTTGGTTGGACATTATTGATGCTTATATCAGCTGTAGGGCTCGAAACATGACGATCAAGAATGGGCCCTGTTGGAGTAGGGTCCCCTAGGGTAAATAAATTTTGAGTATTTTTGGGTTAAGTTTTGTTATACGCGTTGCGCGCAAATGTAAAAGGGGATTTGGGGGGGGGGGGGTCAAAGTCCCTTAGTGATTTTAATGGGTAAAAGGGAAAACCATGAGTCTCAAACCATGGTTTGAGACCACAGACTACAATATGTGCATGTTTGGAAAGATATAAATATGTGAGAGTCGAGAATGATATATATGAATATAGTGATAGATGTTTACTCTTATGAATGTTTTGATCTAAGTTTTGGTTCGGTCTATGTAGAAATTCTCCTGCTGGTTGCCTGCACGGAGACCTAGTCCTAAGCTATTTGCATGAACTCTGCTGCTATGTGTGCGTAAGGGAAAGATTATACTGAATTGAAGATCTCTTTATAAAGAAGGCAATTTTGGAAAACTCATACTTTTAGGTGGTTAACCGTCTTATATTTTTCATGTGTTTCTTATTGCAATTCTAGATCTGAATCTATGTTATTGAATGCGTATCTATCTTAGTAAATGATAAATTATATGCATCTGTGAGAAAGTATTATTCCGCTTTAACTCTTAGATATGAATTGAGAAAGTCTATATTTAAGTAAGGATTGGTTCTGATTGTGCAAGGGTTAGGTCTGTTTATTTAGTTGTGTGAAACTACTTTTTCGCTTAAGGGTTTATCTGCAAGTAAATCTAGTTTTTGCGAAGGGTTAGATATGATTGAAATATCATTTGTGACACATATCTGTTAATGCATAGTTGTTAAGGGTTTTATCACCGCTTAGACCTGTTTTCTTGGGAATTTCCGTATAGACATATAGGAATTTGGTAAGGGTAAACCACACATCAAATGCTCCCTCAGGGTGCGGAAACCTCGTTCCAGTACCCCCCCCCCCCAATAGTTCTCCATGTTAGACCGAGCAGATCATTATCGAAAGGGCTAGTAGTTGGAGGGTTTTTTTGGTTGTGCAGAATACTCTGAACCTGGGTCAGGACCCCTTAAGCCAAATGACCTTTGTCAAACCAACTGGTATTATATCCTCCTTTCCAACCTTCTATTAAACATGATCTACCTTTGTGGCTAGAGGATGAAGAATAATATGAAGTGTACCATGCAACACTATACCCTATTTGTGCCATAGATGTTGTTATCATAGGGGGAAAACCTCATGAAGACGACTTCATTGACCATAGCCTTCAAAACCAACCCCCCCAATGTCATTCCACTTTATGAAATTGTGAGAGAATATGAAAGCAGACCTTGGAATGAGCTATGCTCAGTTGACTGAATCCCTGAACCTACCAATATTGTAGAATTTAACCCATCTATAACCCTAAAGATCAACCCCTCTCTTGGCTAAAGAGGAAGAGTGATTGTGCCAGATGCTGAGAGAGAACTTAGATGTTTTTTTATTGGTATTACAAAGAAATGAAATGGGTGCATCCATTAGTATTCACACACCATATTTGCTTCAAAGAGGGATGCAAGTTTGTGTGCCAGCCCCAGAGGAGAATTAACCAAGCCTTGAAAGACATAGTAAAGGATGAATTAAAAAAGTTGTTAGATGTAGGGTTCATATAACCCATATTAGACAGTTAATGGGTGTCTCCTCTAGTCTTAGTCTCAAAGAAGAATGGGAAGTGGATGATATTTCGTGATTACAAAGGGTTGAACAAAACCACAATGAAAGAAAATTTCCATTTTCCTTTCATTAACCAAATCTTGGATGGTCTTGTAGGAAAGAAGTTCGTCTCTTTCCTAGATGGATTCAGTGGTTACAATTAGATCCAAATCAGACCTGAATCCAAGACAAGACTACATTTACCTTTCCTTGGGGCACCTTTGCTTATAAAGTTCTTCCATTTGGCCTATGCAATGCCCCTGCCACTTTTCAGAGAGCAGACTTGATCATCTTTGCTCCGCTTGTCCATGATTCTGTGGAAATATACATGGATGATTACACTCCCTATGGGTTTGGTTTTCAAGTGGCCCTCTCTAATCTGGGTAAAGACCCGAGGATATGCATTGACATGCCTCTCTCTTTGAGTCCTGAGAAGTGTGAATTCTTGAGGAAGGCAGGGATTTTCTCACAATTTTGCACTTCTCCATATATCACAGATTTGGAGGAAATCTATTCTAAGGAGATGTGTCTGGGCAGAGGAATTATTTGACATCCTCTAAGCATGTCATGATGGGCCATATGGGGGTCATTTTTTTTTTCTGAAAGGACAACTTTCAAGGCCTTGCAAGCTAGATATTATTGGCCTACTCACTATTAGGATGCTAGAAGGTATACTAGCAGGAATGAGTAGTGTCAAAGGATGGGAATACCTACACCCAGGGATGAAATTCCTCTACAACCTCAAGTGACCTCAGAACCATTTGAAAAGTGGAACATGGATTTCATTGGGCTAATTTATCCACCATACAGAAAAAATAAATACATAATATTATGCACTGCTTATATAACAAAGTGGGCTGAGAAAAAGGTTGTCAAGGGAGAAATAGAAGAAACTGTGGTTGAATTTTTAAGAGAAAATGTGTTCTAAAAATTTAGGTACCCAAGGGGGATAGTCATTGATCAAGGAATTAATTTCACATCACACTTGATTAAGAACATCCTAAGGTAGCATAAAATCAAGCACATAGAATCTAATTCCTATCACGCTCAAGAAAATGGGCAAGTAGAGGTTACCAATAGAGCACTGGAAAGTATCATCACCAAGGCAGTGAGCATCAGCAGGAAAGAATGGGAAGACAGAGTTGTGGACGCAACTTGGGCCTATAATACCACCTAGAAGACAACCACTAGGTTTACTCCATATTATATGGTTTACAAAAAGAAAGCTTTTCTTTATATTGAATTTGAATATAACACTCTCAACATGGAAACTCAATTGGATTTACACATCACGAGGGCACAAAAAGAAAAACCATTTCATCTCAATGGCTTACATGAACTCAGAGTGTAGACCCTCCTCCACATTGAAGTCATACAATTGCATAGTAAGGTTTAGCGTGATAGGCACATCAAGGATAAATTATTCTAGCAAGGAGATTGGGCTCTATATGACTTCGGGTGAACAAGAAATTTAAAGGGAAGATGATGAAAAGATGGTTAGGACCATATCTGATAAATAAATCCCATGAAAATGGGGTTGTTCAGATAAAAACCATTGATGAGGAGGGGATCCCTCTTCTTGTAAATGGTTATAGGATAAAAGTGTACAAGAAGCCCATGTGTAAAGAAGAGTTCATCAATAAAATCATCAATGAATTAAATATGATTGGGAGCCTCATAGCTTCTAGTCCAAAATCCTCCTAGAGATAAGAATAATAAATATGTCTGGGTGAAAACCTCAATGAGGCATCCAAGACCAACTCCAGGATTAAAACCTCTCTGAGGCAATCTTTGAGACATCAAAAATAAAATGAAAATAAATATAAAAGGATCCCTAAGTAAAAGCCTCTTTTAGGCACCAAGGGTAGGATGATGGGTTGAAAACCTCTTCTGAGGTAGCCCACTGGTCTTGAAAAAAATAAAAAATAAATAAAAATTAAAAAAACCAAGGCAAGAAGATGAAGTGACACCATGGATGTTGACCTTTATTTTTTATGTCTTGCAGGGTTATGAAAATGGCATGCCATGGTCATAAATCAAGGGAATTATCCCATTTACCTTCAAAACTTCGACCGTCCACTCTATCTTCATCATTGAAACTCACCCTTTCATCCCTCCACACCATCCTCAATCTCAAAAATAAAAATAAAAATAACCATCTTTGTGGTGCTACAGGAAGTTACTATTTTGCTACAAGAAGTCCTGTGACTTCTACAGGAAGTTACAGTGAGCTACAAGAAGGTGGATAGAGGAAAAAAATGCAACTACCAAGAGCCCTATGGTATCAAAAATTCATTAAGGATAGTTTTTCCATTATTCCCTACCACACTCTCATCACTAATCCATATCAAGCACAGAGTTTTTTCACTCAAACCCTACATTTTGTCACCTTTGTAAAGAAATTTGTTTCTAAAAAACCAAAGCTCCTTCACTCCATTTTCCAAGGCCACACCACTTCCTCATCTTCCTATAATAGTCCTAGCATCACCCTAAGGCCACCTGACACTCTCCATCATCACTCATGCAGAGCCAGAAGTCTAAAACATGCAGAGAAAAAGGTTACTACAAGAAGAGAAACTTCCTATAACAAGCTCTGTCTAAGCACCAGTAAAGCCCTAAAGATTGTTTTGATCATTCATGAAGACCAATAAGACTTGTGAGATGATTTTGAAGGCAACAATGGCACTCCAAGAAGGATCCTCCACCAGCAACCATGCACTTCAACACTTAGAAAGGTACCTACACACACAATAAAAAAATCAAGATAAACACCTCAAAATGAATGGAGACATACAACAAGATCTCAAGAAACAATAAAAACTCAGTTGATGCATCTCCAGGGGTCTAGATATAGCATGCATCATCCTGCAACAACTAGATAAGGAGGTATGGCTCATGTATGGCACTCTCTCGCCCTATCCTTATGCATAAGTGACTAACTGAATGAATGTTGAGGAGGGAGAACATTAATAGGATGAAGGTGGCCAATTAACTTGGCCACCCGTGACCAATTAAACAAAAAGTGAATGGTGGAGCCCTCATGATATCTGTACCTCACAAATCAGTTAAAGTACGATCACCAGGAGTGGGTGTTTATTATGAGGGAGAAGAGAGTCATATGTTTGAGTGGGACCAACGGTCCAAATGAGGAAAACTCGTGCAAGGGACAGATTATCACAATGCTCCAAGCTAAATCGAAATTCAATAGAAGGTACTTAAGCGCGCTCCCCCTCACACATTTTTCCATACCAAGATCGATTTGAGAGAGGACACATATTGCAAGCTATCGAGGATCTTCGAACCTTGACCCTTTGCTGCTACAAGACAATGCTACATTAAGTCATGTGACTACTACAGGAAGTCATGCAACTACTACAAGAAGTTTGTGAATACTACATGAAGAGACAAGGGGTGCTACAGAAGGACACAAGAGGTATATGCATGCAACCAACGACCCAATCGGTTTATGAAACTCCCATTTCTCTGCTCGGAGAATTAGTTCAAGAGGTAAGTTTCCATCACCTCACCTATCCATCATAATTTCATACACTTTATCTTAAAAATTGGCAGTAAATGGTCACAAAATTGTGAAATTAGAGGGTATGTGTGAAGGAAATAGAGGGTCATTATATAGAGTTGGAGTAATAATAATTTTGTGTGGCCCTCTTCCACCACTGAATTCAACAATAAAGCCATAAAAATAACACCTTTCCTACACCTAGTCGAGAGCGAAGTGTAAAAATGGGAGGTGGGTTTGACAAGAGAGAACCTACAGAAACCAGAATGATTCATTTACACCCTTCTGTAGTATAAATATTTAGGAGACATCATTGGTTAGGATTATTTAAATTATCAAGAGGATATGATGATGAAGTTGAATTTGAGTTTTCTGTGGCTTTAATTCCCAATCATATGTCAGTGCCACAATTGTAATAAGAGGGTTATCCATTACCATGGGTCTTGAAGTGATCAACAGAGTAACCACATTGCCCCTAGGCATGATATGGAATAGGGAAGACATGGTCACTAGTGCCACTGCAAAGAAGAATTTATTTAGATCTAGATAGATACCCGTAGAGGACAAAAATGGGGTTAGGAGAGAAAATTTTCCTTACCCATGGGATGATGCAGCCTTTAACATTCTAAGATACATCTCCTATGAAGGCGGACTAAATGTAGTGTATGCCTATCACTTTAGGCTATTGCATGAGCTCAGATACCAAATAAATTTTCCTCTTAACCAGCGATTGAATGTACCTTACTTCCTTTTCTAGTCCATCAAGGACATGAGCCAAAACGTCAGAGAAGGGAAGCACCAACACTTAACCCATCATGGTATCATTAAGCTAATAGAAAAGGATGCCCTAAACCACTTAATAATTCTTTTCCCATGGTCCAAGTTGAGAAATATGGAGAGATAGACACTCATACAAACACAAAGAATTATTCTTGGGGAGACCCCTATATCAAGCATTTGGGGTAGAGACACCATATCAGAGGAGGAAGAAGAGACAAAGAATAAAACAAAAATGGAAACAAATGAAGAGAAATAAGAAGAGTCAGAGGCAGAAAATAAATATGATAAGGAAGAAGAGTAAGAGAAGTTAGAAGAGGAGGCCTTAATCCCTAGACATACCACTGTACCAAAAGAAACTGAGATATCCCCAAAGTAGACTATTGTGTCACCAGGGACTACTGAAGATGAAGTGGCTGCCACTTTAGCTACCTTGGGAACTCCTATGAAATCTAGGAAGAAAATTCCTGGACAAACCCCTCTCTACTTTAAAATAAGGAAAAGCACTAGAATAAGACAAGGTAGACCCCATACTCCTAAAAAAATTTCAATCACCATTGAGCAGTCCCCAAGTAAAAAAGAATAGGTAGGTCCAAATGAGGGAAATATTGAGGAGCTCACCTCTTGAAAGAGAAAAAATAAGGCTCCCATAGCCTATGTAAGAAGGTTCACTACTAGAGCATCACCCTTCAAGTAACTAGAGACTCCCACTAGCATCCAAAGAGAAGGAAAGAGCATGTTGTATAAAAAATAGATCTTGGTAAAGGAAAAACATAACATGCTACAGGAAACTCATCATATGCTAAAGGAAGAGAAGTATAGGAAACGGGAAGGGAAGAGGGACCAATTTGAAGGGCAGAGTGCAAAAATGGAAGGACAAGAGGTGTAGGAGGGGATATAAGATGAACACCAACTCCAAAAGATAGTACCATGCTCACAAACAATTGAAATACAAATCACAGACTCACAGTATTTTAGGAACCTATCCCACAAAATAATTTTGGGTCATATTATAAGTTAATTGAGGGAGGAAGAGTGATCCTTGATAAATTCACAATCCCCCTCCTACATGAGATGGAGATAGAAATAGGGTGCAACCACAAGTGGATGCAGATAGCAAAATCAAAGGATGTTTGGATGTGGGATTGATGGAAGAAAGGGTCCTAGAAATGGGAAAGGATATTGTTGATGTAAGGATGAGAGAAGATATGCTGAAAGAGAAACTACAAGCAGAAAAAGAAGAGAACATGAGGATGTAGGGGCAACTACAAGAAAAGGACAACCAAATTGCCACCATGGCCAGCTTTTGTAAGGATTCCATGCAATATAGATAGCATTCAAATTCCTATGCAGTCCACCTAAAGGAGAAATGGTTATAGTTCCAAATCAAAACCTTAGCTCAACATGGCTCCCTACCCTTTCAAAGATATAAACAATTCACTGATTTATACAAACATTATAGTCTAGGAGAGAGGGCTAGTATTGCTAAATTCTACATGCACAACCTCATTTTAGCTGATATGAATAATTGGGACAAAAATTCCAGGTTGGATGATATCAAATTAATGGATTTAGCATCTTGGATCACATATGAATAATAAAGATCAACAGAGACTAACAGAGTCATGATAAGAGAAGAAAGAAAACCTCTAAAGATCATATCAGAACTAATAATCCCTAGGGAGATCATTAGTAATTATTAATTGATATCAAATGATGATATCATGGAACCTAGATACATTGAGACACAATGTAAATCCAATGCTAACTTTTATTATATATCCAGGTTTTTAGGAGAAGAGAGTTTGTAGGCATGCCAAAGAAGATGGCACACTTTACCACTTAACCTACAGTTGAGCGAATATCATTATCTTGAGAGAATGATAAATGCATTGGAAAGAGCACCCTTATACAAAAAATCTATGCAGAGAATGAAGATACAATGGATAGGCTTGAAGCCCAACCCACCTTTGTTGTTGGGGTTGCATGAAGGGAGAGATCAGACATAGGAACAAAAGGAGTGGGTTGAGGTAGAAAGGAATGCAGGATTGCACTAAGAAGAAGGCACTCCCTCTTTGCTGCCTTGGGATGTTAGAGAGGCCACCAAGGCCTTGAAAGAAATCAACAAGGAGGACTGAGTTGCTCATAGGACAAGAAACCATTTCAGTAGGGGGGTGGTGACAAGGCCCATTATCAGGTATATTTTAAGGGGTTAAAATTCCATACTTCGGGTATTAAGTTACCTCTCTCTCACATTTATTTAATTTTTTTTCATATTATGCTTAATGAGAAGGGTGTATGATGTTTGTCATGCATTGTTTCCTAATCTGAATTAATTGTAGGAAATGCAGCTATTTTTGAGATATTTTCCACCTAAGGGCTCAGAGTTGACAACAAGGAGAGATTGTATGAGGCTTTTCCATCTCATTAACTCTCTCAATCAGCCAAGATCACATCGACATCTCTCCTAAAAATGTGAAGGAAAAGGAAACAAAGAAAAATTATAGTTATGAGGAGCCAAGCTCCACTTTTCTTGAGATCATGGAGGAATTATTCCTACTTTTTAGGGAGTTCATGATAGCTACCCATTTGTATAAAGAAGCATATGCAAGAACTCATTAGGATTCAAACTTTGTATTCAACTAGGTAGCTCTTTGGCCTCGTTTTAGTGCTATTTTTACTGTCATATGATGTACCAGACTTTTTTATGAAATGATAATGAGAAGCTAATTGTTCCATCACTGGTTTAGTTTCATATGGTTGATTATTTTTGGTTAGGGCCCAGTCCATTGGATAATTCCCTCTTCTGTATTTATATTCTCTTTAGAGGGATGATGCTTTTTGGTTAGGGCCCAATCCATTTGATAATTCCCTCTTGTGTATTTATATTCTTTATATGTTTCAACCTTTTTTTGGTCTATTTACATTCTAATAGCATCAAAAATCCATCAAAATTGTGCTTGTAGCCTCTTTTCCTCACCTCTCTCATGGAAGCTTGAGGATAAGGAATATCCAAACACATATCAAAATTTGTTTGTTTATTATTTCTTAGAAATATAGATAGTATGATTATCATGCTCATAAAATGATTACAGTAAGTTAGGAGTTGGATTTTTGTTAGATTATATTTTAGCATAGATGAAGTGGGGTTTTCCATTCAATTCATCATTTCCACTTGTTAACATGTAATTTTATCAATAATAAATTCATGAATGTGTGTAGTGATTATAGGATTGTCTAGAGCTGAAGGGAAAGGATCCTCTTCATCTCATTCATCCTTCCTCTCTCCAACCTCCAAATATTCCATAAGAACCCTGTTTTATGAAACCACCTTAACCACCACCGTGAGAAACCTTCCAAGTGTAAAACATGCCTCCCAAGGTTTCTGAGTTTGGTTGGAGGTGTTGGCCACCTCTCCCTCACCTAATTATACCTCCTCTCAGCTTTCCATACCTTCCTTTCACCTTTTCCATCCTTAAAACCCTCTCAAACTATTTCTTGTAGTACTTCAGGACCTCTTGTAGCAATTACAGGACATCTTGTAGCAACTACTCGTAGTAGTGTTGTACATCACCTATTCACTCCAATTTAGCTCCTTTCTTCTTTTTTAACCTAGAATGGGATGCAATTTACCCCTAACTGTGAATTCATGGTTAGAAGAGAGTCTTAGGCCACTCCAAAGTTCCATCCTTCCTTCCTGAAAAGACATAGTATGCATTAGGGTTTTATTTCATTTCATAATTAGACTGAATTTTACATGGAAAGAAAAATTGAATGAAACAATAGATATGAGTTGACTTATGCTTTGGTTAAGTATGTGAATGATAGATTAGTTTATTTATTTCAAATGAGTAGATAACTAGATGAATGATTTCCCATAGTGTATTTTCCTTTTTCTACAATTACGTTAATTGTTTATGCTTTGCTTTCAATGTCAATTGCAGGTAGAAGTTTGATAGAAATTCTCTTTGTCTTAGATTAGAAGCAATTCCCTACAATACATTAGATAGTTCAACTTTAATCAAATATAATAAATGGCCTAGAAGTATTACTAACAAGAAGCCCTAATTGAGGGTGGCATGACTAGAATACATCTGTTCTTTATATAGGACTATCGCCTCTACGTTTGTACAAACCCCGGGTTGATAAGTAAAGCTTAAGAGCCATTGGTAGTTTCAACACTCTTGGTGAAATACAAAGGCTCACTAGTGCTCTAGAATTTTATATATACATTTAGCTTCTTGAATGGTCGGTACTCCCATGCTAATGGTTTTAGCTAAAAAATTATGATAGGAGATCTAGATGTACTCCCTGAATAGTTTTAGGCCTTTATTATTTTGCTCAAAAATAATTGTCTTGAGAGCTTTGCTTGGACCCTTTGTGAATATAATAAAGAGGAATTTGGAGAGTATATATTCTTTTAAACTACCATAGGATGAAGAGAAATTAGTAGGGGAACCATTGATAAATATCAAAAATAAATTGGATGAGATGAGATTCTTAACCAACATATGCATTCTCGATAAATCAAAAATATATGAGGATTTGAAGGAGATAATGTTAGTTTAGTTTGTTGAAATATTTAGAAATATTTTTTTTGAGCATCATTTCTAGCTTGTTGGGGGATTTAAGAGAGTGGATTGTTTCATTTTCAATCATGATCCCATATAGAACTTTCCATCGTTCCACATAACATATTTTCTCTATCGATATCGACCTTAGAGTGTGGGCTTCAGGTAGTTCAAAATTATTTTGGTGTTCACCTTGTCAAAAAAATTACACAAAGTGATGGTTCTAAATCCACTTGGGTCCTATATCTTATATTTCTTAGGAATTATGCTAGTGAAGGTTGTTGTGTGTAGCGATTTGAGAAGGGTCTTCGATTGTCTATATTATTCCACCAATCCCAAAGGTTTCTATTAACTGTGGACTAACAAACATAGATAATTCATTATGAAGTTGTCACTTCCCAAAGCATTGTTGTGAGGCATGGATTTCACCACTCTCTCCACTTAATTGATGGTGATTTCTAGTAGGAGCACCTCATTTATTTCCCTTGCAATGAGAGTCTAGATGTAAAAGGTGATTTTATTGATGGATTCCATTCTAAATAGATTTTGATAAGTTAAGGTGGCTTTGAAGTATCTAACAGATTCCTGGGGCATGTATTGACAATATTGAATTTTAGTACCATCCTTATTTTCTCAAGGAGCATGTGTCGTTGTGATGGAAATGCTAAAGAATTAACTTATGGAAGAATGTTATATTTCTCTTTCCTTCCTTTAGGTACCTTATTATGGATTTTTATTGCAATGGGATTTAATCTTTATTTCTTCTTTCTTCAAGTTGTGGAAGAATATAAGCTTCCTCTTGGATGATATAGTTATATATTCCATGCATAATGTCATCTTTTTGGATGGTTTCTATTTTTTTTGCTAGTTCCTATTTAGCAAATGTATATGTTATTACCAAACTTCTCTTTATTCTAGTTTTTTAGCTAACTTTTGATATGTTGCAAATTTTTATGAATATGTAACATGAATTAATATTTTGTAACTGAAAACTAATCCCACCATTCTTGAATTATAATATTAAATTATGGATGTTGATCCAGAATTGTTTCATGTGGAAAGGTCTATTTCTCAGGTAATATTTGATTTATATATCAAGTTTGGTTGACAAGTGATTTGATTCATGACTGGGGAGAATGGAGGCCTCCATAAAGATATCCCTAGAAATTATATTTTTAAAAATTAGAGATTGATAAAGATTTGAAGTAATTTTTTGACCTGCCCCTTCCATGATGAGTGCTCCAAGTATAAATTCTATTGATGGTGTTAAGGTCCAGCAGATGGGCCTGATTCATGACGTCTTGTAACATAGTCACTTCTACATCAATATTTTTTATTCTCCCCTTTTTATATAAAATGGATTTTATAATGTTGAATTCCCCACCTAGATGCCAAGGTACTCAGTCAATGAGGATACTTTATTTTTGAAGGAGACCAGTCAGGACAAAATCCTTCTCTCAAGGAAACGAGAGACTGTAAACATTGGGAATATGGTAGGTCTCTGAAGATATAATAATTTGATCCAATAAGTTGAAATTCAATATTGGTGAACATATTTAGAATAGAAACCTCTTCCAAGTTCCATATGATACCCAATCATAAAAATTTACCAAGGGCATCAAATCAATTAATTGGTAGCCTCAACCACATTTTGTTGTTAATTTTTTACGACCTCTCTATTAATTTCAATTGCATGCACCGTTAAAAGGTAGGGTGCTCAAAATATTTGTATATTGGAAAATACATTGACTACCTCTGTAAATGAGGACTTCAATGTTTGAGGAGGGGAAAACCTTCAATATTAACATGATCCTACCTAAATTGGCTATAATTTATTCTATGTCTTCCAAGTTTTGTTGGTTGGTTTTGTTGCAATTTTCCTTCTCTTCCTTACATATTTTTGGGGATTCTTTCATAGACTGATATTGTAAACCTATAATTATATAGTTTTTTGTGCTTGCTTCCACTTTTTGAGCTTGTTTCCACAATATTAATAGAGTCTTTCTTATGATTTAACCCTGATGCTCTAAGATGGAATTGGGGTCTTTATCCTTCCAATATTTTATAATAATAGGGAGATCAAGTGAAATGATATCCATGTCATCAGGTCACTTAGATGTATGAGAAGTAAATGGTTCTTTTGGAATGGAGTCTTGAATAATAAGATTTATAGGCTTATCTTCAGGGTTGGATTTCTTTCTGGAAAGGATTTGAGAACCAAGGAGTTTGACATTTCTGCATCAATGGAGATTGGATGGAGGAAAGAGTCGAAGGATCAAGTAGGAACATAAGGTCAAGATTTTTATTGAGGGCTATAGATTTTATAGGTTGTGGTAGTAGCTAAGGATACATAGGCCCATGAGATTATCCTAAAGGCTTTTTGAAACCATCCTGATTAGAGACTAGGGTCTAGCCAAATGTGACAACGAGAGTGCGGAGTGGAAATTCTTGGTGCAGTTTTCAATATTCATGAAATATTTTAAATCTAAATGGGATGTGCTCATAGTTGACGATTTTCATCCATAATCATATTTATGGTAAATAGGTATGGATTCTGCTAAAATATTTGAGATGATGATCATGTAAAAAAAGATGCAGACGAATGAGATATAACTAGATTTTTTTTGTGGCTTATGAGGCTATGCGAGAATGTCTAAGGAAATTTCCTATTATAGCTAGGATCTCTTAAACATAGAGCTCTCACGGTAAGTAATTTATCCAATTCCAAGCTAGGGTGGTTGTACAGTATTATTTGTCTAGGAAAAAATTATCATCCTGGAATCATAATTATAAACCTGTAGAATTGAATAACTAAGGGTCATTTTCAAAGACTTTGATTCTATCTTCTATTAGTAAATATAATGGAAATGAAACCTTTGACTCCTACTTCCAGTTTGATTTTAACTTTTCATTTCCATTTTTTTCAAATATATTAAGATAGTGATTTCATTTATTTCCATATGCATATATTTTTTCCAATCAAGGTGTGATCCGTCATTTATTATATATAATATCTTACGAAATTTTGAAGGGACTTCAAATTTTGGATCAATAGTTTCCCTGCAGAGAAGGGTTCCTAGAATTTCATGGTTGGTTTATCGGTCGGTAGCAGAGTCCTTTAGCTAGCCTAAAGTATCATCATTATTTGGATCCAATGTACCATAGTGTAGTTGTTGTTTGGGGAATCATCTCGTGCCATTATTTTTCTGTAGGAGATAGCTCCACTCCCTTCTATAAAATTGACCATGGTGACTAAGATAGCTCCACTCCCTCCTATAAAATTGACCATGGTGACTAATATAGCCCCACTCCCTCCTATAAAATTGACCATGGTGACTAAGAGAATCAAGAAAAGAGATATTGATGGCGGCTACAATTCGAGCGAAACAACATAGCTTTAGTATTTATTTTTCATAACTTAATTTCTTTCCATAATTAATGACGTCCATTGAGTGACTCCCAACACATTCAATTCTCCTTAAGTATTAAAATTGAGGAATCTTATAATTCTAGATCCTTATTATTTATAATATGATATGGTCCCATAAGATATGTGTATACTCACTTAAATTTGTTGTCCTTATCAACATATTCTACATTTTCTCAAAATCATGTTGAGTATTAACCTTAAGTTGTTCAGAGCCAATAATGGAACCAAATTTCTCTGCAAAATACTTCTTTCAAATATTTGATTAATTGTATTTAACTATGATAATTATTCTAATTTTTTCTACTTCATCTTCCCTGTTGAGATTCAACAAGAAAATTCCAGCACCCATGTCTAGTGCATTAAGCACCTACACTAGGGTGGGACACACAGTGCTATTTTTGGTGCATGTCTATTTTAGTTATCCCTTAATTAAGATGGAAAAAATGGAATCTATTCTCAATGATAAATTGTAATAGTTAACTGAGAGTGAAAAACTCAGTTAGCTAGTGGATTTCGAGTTAGAGGTAGTTGATGAGGCATGCAGAGTAATTCTAGTTGTAACAGAGTTTGAGGTGCAGTGTTGCATTAGTTAATGCAAGTTGTAATCAGTTTAACTCAGTTAAGTGAGTTAAAATCACTTGTGCTAGTTGTAACTGAAGATACACTAATGAGAGATGAAGTGAATTAAATATTATTTAATTCACAATCAGTGATCTCACATGCAATAGAGGATTTACTATTATTAGCTTCTTACATGTTAGATCCACTGGAGACCCAGTTGATATCTAGGTGAAAGCGAAGTTCACTATCAGTTGTAGGATTATTATGTTGCACAAATGCAACAAAACACCCGTTGGAATGCCCATGATACTTGCGCAGTCAAGGAAGTCCATAATTCCTATCTTTTAGGGATTGTATTCATCAGGGATTGCGCAAGCAAGGCAGGTTGTCTGGAGGTAGTAAATTGGCTAAGTATTGGTCAATTTTTGTATGACAGTGTGAGACAATTAGTTGAGTATTGGAGGGCTCTTGTGAGAAGATTTCTGTATGTAATTGTTTCATGATACATGTTGAATATACAATATAATATAGGGGGGTTTTGAGCAGCAAGCTTTCCCCGGGAAATTATCTGTGTTGTGTTTTATTTGATTATTCTTTTCTTCATGCGATTAGCAATTGTGTTTTTTAATTCCGCAAAATATTTGTAGAAGCGATTCAGTATTTAAATTTAGTAAATTGTTAGATCGGGTGAATCCAAGATATACATGCATGTTGTATAATTTATACATGGTATCAGAGCACAAGAAATTACAGAAGTGAAGCAGGAGTCGAGTTTGTGATTGGATAGAATTAGAATTTGCAGAAAGAATTTCTTGGTGCTATAGTTGTTTCAAGATCAAAATGGCTTTCAATGGCTTGAGGTTGGAGTATGCACTCGAGGGAAGATCAAACTATATTTATCGGAAGGACAGGATGGAGGTAGTACTTGAATAAAATGGCTTGAAGGAATTCATTGACAATGATGTTCCTAAACCCGTTGTGACAGATGCTGCAAATCTTGGTGCATGGAAAAAGAAAGTGGAAAAGGCGAGGAGGATCCTTTTGGAGGGAGTACGAAACCACATTGTCTCAAGCCTCCATGGGAAATCCACACCATATGAAATGTGGAACGTTTTGATGGATCTATTCCAAAGCAAAAGAAACCATAGGAAATTGGCGCTCAAAGATAAACTCACGAAGATCAAGATGGAGAAGGGCGACTCCATACCAAAATATCTAACAATGTTTGTCCAATGTCGGGATGAACTGGGGAGCATTGGTATAATAGTCATTGATGATGATTTGTTGAGTTTGGATCTCCTAGGACTTCCCAAGAGTTGGCGCAGTTATCAAGACTCTGTCAATGGAAGGGAAAATTTTCCATATTGGGAACAATTTTGGTAGGATTGGGTGCAGGAGGAGTTTAGACGGAACAAAAAAGATGGATCTTCATCTATGAATGGATATGAAGAGGATTGTGCTTTGGCTACCAAGGCAAAGAAGGGGCAGGGGAAGAAATTCCATTCCAAATATGAGTCCAAGAATGGCAAGAAGAAGGACATGTCCAAGGTGAAGTGTTTTCAGTGTCACGAGCACGGGCATTTTGCTACTTACTGTCTGCAAAAGAAGAATAACAAGAAGGTTGGAGGATCTGCAGCTGGTGAGGCCCTTGCCTCGAAATTTGAGCTTCACTTCTCATTGATCATATGCATCGTGTCAAGTGCATTTGGATAGTGGCGCCTCCTTTCACATAACAGGAGGCATGGAACTTTTCAGTGACTTGGAGGAGAAATATCTCCAGATGCATATTGAGATGGGTGATTGTTAGTATGAATCTTTTGTCAGAAAAAGACCAATTTAGCTATGCATAACAAATAGCCCTAACATCAATTATGGCTACCAATATCTTCGAATCTACAGTTATTTAATCCGAATAAAGCTAGACAAATCCAGATCTATGCATAAAAAGACATTAAGCAGTAAAAATGAAATGTTGCTCCATGCATCCAATCGATAAGACAAGAACAATATGTTTGAAAGAATTTTTTATATTAAAGGGGCACCTAAGAGGAAAACAAGAAAGGTGTTTCCAATTCTCCTCAATGGGATGGGTTCTTGAAAGTCCTCATCATTTCAGATCTAAAATTTCTCTCTCTTGTTGGTGTAGAAAACCCAGACAAACATAGAACTCAAAGGGAGCTCACAAAGAAAATAATAGAGAATGTGACAATGATAATGGCTCAAATTCAGACCAAGAGTATAGATCTAGAGTGATCTAATGCAAATTAAAGGTGACAAATTAATGGGAAAACCCTTCTATTTATAACAAAATATTAGGGCGGTTTAGAACTTGGTGCATGAATAAAATATTATTAACCAAATTCTAGAACCACCTTTTAGGAATATTTTATTATATTTGTTGGAGGGGAAAGGATTTTTGACTTGGGTCAATTCCTTTATTTATAAATAATAAATAAACAAATGATTTATTTATTATTTTAAGGAAATGGTGGAAATATAATTAAATAAATAATAATTTATTTAATTATTTATAAATGATTTAGTCAAATTTAACGAGGAATATTATTTAAATAAGGATTAAATAACTTATTCCCAGGAAATAATCAAATAATTAAGGATTTATTTAATTGATTTCCTTTTTTTGGGTTAAATATGACCAGGAATAATAATTAAATTGATGTTTAACTAATTATTCCTTGAGGAAATATAAAAAAATATAGATTTGTTTATTATTTCCTTTTGGGGTTTCCTGTTTAGACCATAAACAACTTAAAAAAGGTGTTTTACTAAGTTATTTCACATAGTGAAAGTAATTTTACTTAGGGTAAAATTGGTCTTACATGGTGTACTTGGGTCCATCTAATGATAATAGGTTAGATGACCAAAAAATGGTGTAACAGATTGCCCCCTAGCGTATGAGTGTTAGGAGAAAATGATATGACCAAAGTACGTTGTAAGAACTCAATCAAAAAACATCAAGAGGGAAGTCAGAGAGAGAAATGTAAGGTAGTCTAATGTGCTAAAGGACTAGACCCTGAGGAGACGAGACTTACAGGTGCAACAAGTCTCTAGTTTATGAGATGGTACCTGTGCTAAAGGCGGCGGGGGAGGCATACCTATGCCCGTCGAGACAAAGTACAAAAGAATAGTGCGTCTAGTAAACAAGGGACCGGACTATAAAGTACATGCTCGCATTAACATGAGCCAGATAAAAGATATAATGAGGAATCCCACATACATGCTATGCCTAGGATAACAGCCAGGACTTATATAATAAGATCTGAGTACATGAGATACAAATACAACCCAAATGCCCCCTATAAACGGGGAAGGGCTCGCAAAATTTGGCTGATACATGCAAATAAAAGAGGTGTGGCAAGCGGCTGAGCCCGGCATCATCAAATATATGGAGCTGCATCAAAGGCTGCAATGAAGAGGTCATCCGGGCATGTGGGGGGTTACCTGTAGGGCCACCCCCTCATGAGGGTTGAGACATCTCACACACACCCGGGAATCAGCAATAGCTGCTGCTGGATCACTGGACCATCAAGTATACATATCTCGATCATGCTGAAAGGAGCTGGAGTGGAGAAACAATCAAGTCAAAGGGTAATGAGAAATCCCTTTGCCTGATCCGAGGCACCAAACGAATGGAGAAGCTGGAACCAAGGTACACCACCCTCTAGACCTGTCTTCTAGAGTGAATGAGTTGATATCGACAGAAGGAGGTCCGCCATAGGTGAGGCAATAAGGGATCCTCAACTAAGGCACGAGGGAAAATAGTAGAGTGATTGACAGACTAACACTAATGAGGATGATGAAATGGGGGATACTGAGTAGCGGATGGACGACTTCCCTTGTTAGAGCATAAAGGACATGGATGACTTGGCAGCGACTGACACCATATCAGGAGGGATATGGGACAATGGAACTGAATGCCATCATGTACGACACGAGAGAGGGCTAGGCACTGAAGGATGGAGGACTATAGCAGGGTACAAAGAGACTCGGGATAGACTCCATGAATGGAATGATGACTCAACTCAGATGCTCTAAACAAGGACGTCTCGATGGTGCTGCCACACAGTAAAGGTGCAATGGGGGACCATAAAAACATGAGTACAAGAGGGTAACTCATGACGAAAATCAACACAAACAAGAACAAGTATGGAGGCAAAGTGGTGCTCCAAATACAAGTGTTGTGAGTGAGGAAATCTGATTTGAAGGAGAGGTGAATGGACCTTCCATGGAGAAAATGTGTCCTGGTGAGGTATAAAATCATGAAAAACTAACAGATACCCATTTGAGTGCTTGGTGAGAGCTTTCCAACGGTGCAAATGGTGTGTCAAACGGGGCTACCGTTTGGTCACAACGGGCAAAAGAAAAAGCAGGGGTTTCTCTTCTAATAAGGCATTTTCCCTCCAAATGCATTCATTTGCTTGTGTAGCTATGGTGAATGTGGGGAGAAGAGAAGGCCCTAAATCTTGCAGCGATCGTAGCAGACAAACCAACTGTTGGAATCGAGATTTGTCAATTGCAGGTAAGAGGCCTAATCCTACTCTTTGTTTTTGATGAATTAAAAGTTCAGATTAGCGTCCCAAATCTCAAGAACAGCCCCTCCCTCATCTTTACGGCCAGGTTGCACTTTTTGGGCCAAAAACTGCGACCTGGGAAGCAGGTTTTGGCCTAAAAAGTGTGACCTGTCCCAGGAGTTGGCCAAAAAGTGCGACCGATCAGATGAAGGTGATTTCAGTGCTGTTGTGGGTAGAGAGTCAGGTTTTATATGATTGAATGAAGTTTTTATGATCTGTACTAACAAAGATGATGTGTTTTTGTAGAGATGGCAGATATACAGATCAAGTGGAGAGAGAGAGACTTGGGTACATTAAGGTCGAAAATCCAAGCGGATCAGGGTGTCCGTCGTGCATTGGCCAAGTTTGGGGTTTTGAAATTTGTGGAGAACCCTCTGATGAGAGCTGGGGAGCCCTTGTTGGCCCGGATTGTCAGTTATTAGGATCCAGATCATGAGGTCTTTATAGTGCAAGGGCACAGGATTGAGCTGACAGTCCACGATCTGTATTTCTTGACTGGTCTCCCACCATTAGGGATGGTGGAAAATACACAGCCAGCGTTACCATGGGGGCATAACATTATGGAGTTTGTAGAGTGACATTGTCGACCAGGTGTCTGAGTCAAAGGGAGTCAGATATAGATTACGGATCTAGAGAGGTTGGAGACCCATGCAGTGGCGGTAGTAGTGTTGCAGATTATGGGCAGCCAGGTGCTCCATCACATCACGAGAGGGAAGATGATGATTGTAGAAAGTGTGCTAAGTGGGACCTACTATGGATGGGCCCAGATGATGTTGGTGTCATTGAAACGATAGCTGTCACTTTGCAAACGGAAAGTGAACCGTGATTGTGCTTATGGGAAGGTATTGTGCTCCTTATTTTCTGAGAATATCCCAACCTTGCGACCTCGTGTACAGCTACCTGATGGGGGTCTGAGAGAACCCAGGATGTGTCGGTGGGGGCAACTACTGTGCAGAGGAGGAGGAGGGGCGGTTGAATGGGTGTTCCAACCAGAGTTCTTTTCCCATTGGGATCAGATGTCATTGTACATAGACAACTATCCCTATAGTGGGATGAGTTATTGGGGAGATCCAGACTTGCTGCTTCCACCTGGTCAAGTATGGGGGCCCGATGGTAAGTGACAAGTAACTAATATTTTACGTGCATGTGAAAGTTTGTGAATTTTATTTATGGTACTGATCCTTATAATTTTGGTATGCAGATATAGCTCGGGTGAAACCGGACGGATATATGGGAAAACCTGTAGTAGCAGGAACTACAGGTGTGAGTGGATCAAGAAAGGCACAAAATGAGGATATGGTTGCTCTTCTGGAGGACATCCGTTGTATATGTGAGGGGTTGCTGACTGGTATTTCAGAGCGAGGTTGGTAAGACTTGGACGACCAGTACATAGAGCTATGTATTGGGCTACCCTCGGAATGGCGAGGTGTCATGCAGCGCATGGCGATGGCCGAGCAGACTGTGTGTGATCTATGAGCTGCAGGAGAAGAGCCATTGGCTCGGGATCCTCTAGAGAGTGATTAGATGTAGGGCAGGTGGTACCCCCTAGTGTGTGTGTAGGGGCAAGTGGTACCCCCTAGTTTTGAGTTTGGTTGTTTGTAACATGCTATGGGCATGTCATACGTATCAGAGTAGATGGACTCTAAAAATATTTTATATGATATTTATTATGCATATGTATTGTGTTGATGATTTGAAATGTTATGGTATTGTGTGTGATAAATGCCAGTCTAGAACATGGTTTGCAATGTTATCTACGTAGTGATTTTTTTCTCTAGGTACATGGTTGAAAGTAATGAATCTAAATTTACGTATCAAAAATTTCACTCGTAAATATCGTCTAAACAGGATAGGGTTATGCACACGATAGACGCCATTGAGTTGTAAGACAAGAAGCAGAGAATCTAAATGAACGTGCAGATGGAGAATGCGATGAGAGAAGGCATCGGCTAAGAGGCCACGTACTACATCATATTCGGTCTGATTATTGGTGGCATTACCAATGCAGACTCGATTAGAAAGAACGAGGGTATGCAAGGGGGTAAAGATGGCCCAAGCTGCCGAGGCTAGATTCCGGGAATATCGACTTGCCCCATCGGCATAGCCAATATAATGTGTGGACGAGAGGTCCGGCGAAGTAGTGTCACAAGACAAGAAATGGGAGGAGGAAGAAAAATGATGGCAGCGTGAGGGTAGGGTAGACATCAAACGAAAATTATGGGAGGGAGTAGTCTGGATAGGATGGCTATGGCTCATAGACCGAATAGAGGGTGATGTATGACGGCTATGGGAGGAATACCTGGAGCTCATGCTGTGGAGAACATCATAGATACGGATGGTATCATCCTGGTTATGGGTGGGAAGGAAAAGGTCAAGGAAACCACATGATGCTGCAAAGCTACCTAAATCATCAGCATGGGAATAAAGGCTCACATACAGATCGTCATGGGGGATGACAGAAGAAAAAGTAAAAAGATGGTCAAAGGATGTGGGGCCCAAGAATGTTGCTGAAGGGGAATCAAGCAAAACAAACGGAGTGGATTCAGAGGGAATGTACTCCGAGGGAGGAGGGCAGCAGGTTCCGACTTCTCAACATCAGGGGGAGGAATTTCAATGGTAGTAGGGGGATCCTCAAGTTGGCCTGACGCATACTGCGCGAGGATAGGAGAGGTAGATTGATTTCGTTCAACCTCGTATTCGTGAATGACCTCTAAAGAGGCTCGGTAATGCATGACATGAGGACATTGGTGAGAATAATGGCCATGGACACCACACAAAGCATAGGGTTTGTTCGTGCGAAGAGTATTTGGGTGCTTGGCTGTGAACGAGAAAGAAAAAGAGGATTCAGGGACCGTAGATTCAGGGAACGCGACTTTAACCATGGGTTTGATACGGGGCAACTTGGGACAAGTATGGGTGGCATGACCAACACCATCACACAAGGCGAAAGGCTTGGCCGGTGGAGGAGGGGTAGGGTTAGGCGGGGTGGCCTTGTCTTTCGATGCCCTCTTGTGAGCTTTTCCTTTCTTTCCGGTAGCTGTCACAACAGGAGAAGGATCTTGTTGAGGTGTTGATGGCACTGTAGCGACGGAAGAAGCTAAGGGGATTGGTTGAACCAGTGTCAAAGCAAGGTATGGTTTGGGGTGACTTGGTGGGGTCTCAGCAGGAGGAGTAAGGTACCAGACAAGTATTCCCAGGGTCAAATTATGGAGGGAAAGGATTGCCATGATGGGGACCGAATAAACTCTGGGAGGGGGAGCAAGGAAAGGTATCTGACCGGCAGGGTAATGGCCTGGAGGGACGGCTCCCATATGGTTGAGAACTGGGGGAATCGACCCAGGAGGGTAGGGAGGCTCATGAGTGCTAGGTGGAGGGGAAGGTCCAGGTGGAAGAGGTTCGGCTAGCTGAGGCGAAGGGATAGGAGCGGGTTGCAGTGAGCAAGGTTGGGGTTGCTGACTAGCCGAAGCGGGCCGCTTAAGGTCAGCACAAGACGATTGCATCATGCAAACATTCGCTAAGCTGGGATCAAAAACAGGAGGAGGGGAGGACCCAGGAAGGTTCCAAGCAAGGAGGAGTCTTTGTAGACGCCGGGGGAAACACTAGTCAAAGAATCAACGGTTTTCTTATTGGTGGACTCAGGGGAGGTCTGAGATTCTGGGTCATGATATGTCAACTGGTCGATGGTGACAATATTTCCATTATGAGGGAAAAACATCTTGCGGTGGACCTCAGATGGGACAACAGACATGGCATGGGTGTAGCTACGCCCCAAAATAATGTTATAGTCAATAGGGGCATCGATAACTTCAATGTCAACGCAAACAATCTTGCCTGCAAAGGTGATAGGACAGTTACGGAATAGGCCAATGGGCTGGGAGGCATGGCCATCCCACGCATGAAGGGTGATTATGGAAGGGGCCAGCTCAGGAGATCCAAGTTGTTTCCAATCCGAAGTAGACATCACACATGTAGATGCCCCCTCATCAATAATACACCAAGAGACGTTGGCATTTCAGATTTTGACTGGGATTTGGAAAGCAACGGAAGCAGGAAGGGGAGGATGGTCTGACTGACGGGCATCAAAAACAATCAATTGGTCATCAGCAGGATCTACAGCGCCCATTGCAAAAAGCAGAGCCTTCCTTTGAGAAGGACACGACTGGAGGAGTTCCAGTGTTGAAATGGCAGTAGGAGATTGTGAAAAATCATCTACTATGCTATACAAATGGGCAACTCGACCTGAAGTAGCATTTTGGCATAATGGGCCCTTAGGAATCTTGGTATGGACCTCAGCTTTGGGCTGAGGGATCTGCAAGGGACCATTGGGTGTTGACAGAGGCTCTGTAGGACCTAAAGATGGTGACTTGGGGATAGACAGAGCGGGAGGCATGGAGTACTGACGAGACCGAGTTTTAAGGTTAAGGTCGATGATGAGAGGTTGGTCAGGAGACATCATGAGAATCTGGTAATTGGAGGAACCAGAAGGGGAAGGTTGACAGGTTACCGGAGCATGAGGAGGTTGAGTAGCCACGAATCCTTGTTGAGGGAAAGGATTGGTAAACACAGCTGGTTGAGAAGTAGCTGCATTGGGGGGAACAGTAGGGGAGGTATGGTGTCCCCGCAATGTAGCCTGAGACTCCCACATTTTCTGCATCTGTGGTAATAGGGGACAATCGTGAGTGTAATGACCGTAAACACCACAACACGAACAAGGCTTATTGGTGCGAAGAGGCCTGTCCAGCTTGGGCTGAGAGCCCTGTGGCTGGTTAGCAGTGTTAGAATCAATAATTTGAGGATTGGATCCATGATTACTAGGGGAAAATTGATTTTGATTGGCTTTCCTCTTTCTTTGAGAAGAAGGAGGAGGAGTCACGCCCTGTTGTGCAAATACTTTCCCTGGAGGGGGTAGTAGTTGTTGTTGTGGGGGTTGAGAAGGCAAGGGAGGTAGAGGTCCAAATGCTGGAGGAGTTGGCACACCAGGTTGTGAGTAAGGATAATGGTTAGGATGAGCAACATTGAGGTAAGCAGGAGGTTGGGAAAAAGGAGGAGGCATGCTGTATCCTGGAAACATGCTACCTAGAGGGGGAAAAGTGCTGGAGGTGCTGGCCCCTCCCGGAGGGAAACCATAGCCCATAGGAGGTTGAATGTAGGTATGTGAAAGAGCTCCAATTATACTGTCGGCAGAGTGAGATGCCCCCGGGGCGTTAGTGCCACCGGGTTTGGGGAGGTCAGGAAGGACGGTATAAACATAACCATATTGAGCATAGATGAGGTCATATTTCAAAGCATTTTGGAGGGCGGCTTCTTTGGTTTGAGGGAACTGGAATACAACATCTTTGCCGATGGTAGGTAAGAGAGAGCGAAGGAACTAGTCTATATAGATCCAATATTCAAAGGTGGGAGCTCGACATAAGCTCCTTCTTCTCCTCCATTCTTGGACATGAGCGGAAATGCGAGTCGAAGAGGATTGATGGAAAGAAGTCAAGAGTTCTGTACCAGTGTCGTATCGGAGAGGGAGCTCGAAATAAGATAAGAAGGCTTGGGCAATGGTCGCAAAGGTGGTATGCGACGAGGCGGTCTGATCAACATACCATTTAGAAGCTTTGTCGGTAAGCGTGCTTTGGTAAAATCTAAGACGGATGGAATCATCAGTAATGGAATTGGATGAACACCACATGTGGCAAGATCGGATATGGTTGGAAGGATCTTCACTAGCAAGGCCTTTGAACTTGGGAATGTCGGAGGGAAGCTTGGTTGGCATAGCAAGCCAACTAACATCGTGGCGGATAGGATCATTGATCAGCTGATTGAAATCGGGGAGACTGAGACCAACCATATAAGGGAGAAAAGGGACAGTCGAGGTTGTTCCCGTAGTGGTTCCACTAGAAACGGACCCATCAATAGGAGTAGGGTTGCTGCTAGCGTTAGGCCCTGAACTAGACATGGTAAAGGTAACAGGGGGAGAACCAGAAGGAGGGGGAGAACCCGAAGAATCAAAAGAAGAGTCGGAGTGCGGACTCGAGGGAAGAATAACTCGACGACAACGGGAAGGAGTAAGTTGACCAACCGAAAACTGAGGGTGAAGGCCAAGAAGTCTCCGGGATAAATGCCTTCGAGGCGCAATGATGACAGGAAGAAGAAAAACTGACAAAGGCAAGGAGGTGTAGAATCAAGAGAGGTCAATGTCGAAACAAGGGTAGAGAGGTGCAGTGTCAATTGATTTTAAAGTCTTTACCAGGTGGTGTTAACCAGGCTCTTCTTCACTTAGGGTCAGTGTGTGGCATGTGTTAATTTTAATTTTTAAACCCAGACGTTTTGAGAGTAAAAGAAAAAGTGTGCTACATAACTAAAAATAAATCTGCAGAGAACAATAAATAAGACTGAAATAACAAAAAATTAATAGCTAACAATGCATCGATCTAACCCAGGAAGGCGGGTCTCTCAAAACTAGTCTAAAAGAGGGAAAAAATCTAATCAAAACACACTAAAAAGAGGCAAATAGATCTAAGGTTGGGAGGGACAGGGATCTAAAGGAGAAATTTACTGAAAAGAGGTGCAGAAAATAGCAAAGAGGCAGAGGCAAGTTTGCTGCAACAAAGAGGGAAATCAGCTAAAGGTAGAAGGGACAAGGAGGCGACCCTAGAGGGAAACCCAAACAAAACTATATGAGGTGATTTGAAAGGGAGAAGAGCTGATTCACGGTGATTTGAAAAAATGAGGTATCAAATATGAAAAGAACAAGGTCAAACTCAAAATTCAGACACGCCCTAAACAACAAAATCTTCACAAAAAGTGGACGGCATTAAAGCCCTAAGGGGAAATATTCCCACTTATTTGAGTGAAATGGGATCAGAAATAGGTCAAATGGGCTGAGACAGAGGCCGAAAACCCCACGTAAGCTTCAGACAAACCTTAAAAATTGCTAGAAAAGTGTAAAAGTGTAGGTCGCAGGGTTCTCACCGTTAGTCCAGGTCATAGTTTTGGGGTTAAAAGTGCGATGCAGAAATTCCCGTGTCGCAGTGTTTGGGGTCATAAGTAATCATAAACATTCTGTCTCTTGGAAGATTTCATAAAATTCTGTCAGTTTTAGTTTACAAGTCGATAGTTCATTACCCACACTGTATAGGGTCGGGTCAAGGTGGTTAAAAATTTTAATGTTTGAGGGTTTTAGAGGTGAAAAACACCATAAAAATAGGAAAAATAAAAAACTTAAGAGAAACCCTAGGGTCTGAAATAGCTGGATATGCAGGAATATATAAAACGACAGTGGTTGCAAAATAAAACCTGTGTGGAGTCACCAATTGTTAGTATAAATCTTTTATCGAAAAAATACCACTTTAGCTACACATAACAAATTTCCCTAACATCAATTATGGCTGCCAATATCTTCAAATCTGCAGTTAGTTGATCCAAATAAAGCTGCACAAATCCATATCTATGCATAAAAAGACATTAAGCAGTAAAAATGAAATGTTGCTCCATGCATCTAATAGATAAGACAAGAACAATATTTTTGAAAGAATTTTTATATTAAAGGGGCACCTGAGAGGAAAACAAGAAAGGTGTTTCCAATTATCCTCAATGGGATGGGTTCTTGAAAGTCCTTAGCATTTCAGATCTAAAATTTATCTCTCTTGTTGGTGTAGAAAACCCAGACAAACATAGAACTCAAAGGGAGTTCATAGAACAAATGATGAAGAATGTGACAATGATAATGGCTCAAAGTCAGACCAAGAGTATAGATCTAAAGTGATCTAATATGCAAATGAAAGGTGACAAATGAATGGGGAAACCCTTCTATTTATAACAAAATATTAGGGTACTCTAGAACTTGGTGTATGAATAAAATATTATTAACCAAATTCTAGAACCACCTTTTAGGAATATTTCATTATATATATTGGAGGGAAAAGGATTTTTGACTTGGGTAAAATCCTTTATTTATAAATAATAAATAAATAGATGATTTATTTATTATTTTAAGGAAATGGTGGAAATATAATTAAATAAATAATGATTTGTTTAATTATTTATAAATTATTTAGTCATATTTAACAAGGAATATTATTTAAATAAGATTTAAATAATTATTCCTAGAAAATAAGAAGATAAATAAGGATTTATCTAGTTAATTTCCTTGTTTTGGGTTAAATATGACTCGAAATAATAATTAAATTATTGTTTAATTAATTATTCCATGAGGAAAATAAAAAAAAATATAGATTTGTTTAATATTTCCCTTTGGGGTTTCCTGTTTAGACCATAAACAACCTAATAAACGTGTTTTATTAAGTTATTTCACATAGTGAAAGCAATTTTACTTAGGGTAAAATTGGTCTTACATGGTGTACTTGGGTCCATCTAATGATAATAGGTTAGATGATCACAAATGGTATAACAAAGATGATGGGTGGTACAGTTGCTACCAGGATTGATACCATTACCTTCCAAAGGCAATCAAGTAAACCCTTTCAATTAAAAGATGTAATTCATGTACCAGGTTTGAAGAAAACTTTAGTCTTAGTTGGATGTTGGAGGATAGAAGCTAAGATATTGCTTTTAGTGAAGGAAAAGCTTTCCTGTGACACAAAACAACAAGACAAGCCAAGAGGATATGGATTTGAGTTAAGAATATCTATAAGATGGAGGTAGATGGTTGTGCAATAATGATGGGCAAGGTGGACAAAGTGGTGAGCCAAGATGATGGTTAATTATGGCATAGGAGATTGGGTCATCTTCACCATGGAGCCTTGAAAGTCATGCAGAAGATTTCTACTGGTATTCCCAAGGGTACACTTGTGTAGTCAGACACATGCATGGGATGTACTATGGGAAAATATGTAAAGGACACCTTTCATGAGAAGGAAAACTGAGCTTTGGGGATCCTTGAGAGGGCTCACACAGACGTGTGTGGACCATTCTCCGTTGCTTCGACAACAAAACATAAGTACTATGTAATATTTGTTGATGACTTTTCTTGTAAGTGCTGGATCTTCTTGAGGAACGAAAAACATACCGAACTCTAAGTTCTTTCATTTTAAGGTAATCGTGGAGAAGGAGTCGGGGAAGCAAGTGAAGGCTCTTAGGAGTGATAATGGTGGAGAATACATCTCTAACGAATTCAAGAACTTCTGCAGCAAAGAATGATTTCAAAGAGAGCTCATAGTGCCTCATAACCCACAGCAGAATGGGGTCGTGGAGAGGATGAACAAAACTATTGTGGGTGCAACATGAGTTATGTTGCATGATCAAGGCCTACTGATGCATCTATGGGCGGAAGCATGCGATACAATGGTACATGTACAAAACCGTTGTCCTCATAGAGTACTTGGCATGAGTACACCTGAAGAGGCTTTCACTAGTAAGAAACCTAATGTTTCACAGTTTAATATTTTTGGCTCATCTATTTATGTGCATGTGACCAAAGACGTCAGGAAGAAGCTGGAACCGACAGCTAAGATCGAGATTTTAGTGGGGTACACTGAAACACCCCACAACTATCATGTGTATTTTCCAAACAGCAGAATGATTGTTGTGCAATGGGATATAAAATTTTATGAGGAGAAAACCATGCGGTTGCCTCTTGAGAGGGAGTTGGACTTGCATGCAGAGCAGGAACTGTTGGTTCCCAAGGATGGGCCTCAAGATGTGGAGTAGCCACATGAGGAGGATCATGGAGTGGAGGAAAACACTCATGCATATCCGTCCATCAGAAATGGCAGAAGGGCTACCATGAAAGCTGATAGATTGAGACTTGATGATGCAAATAATGTAGGAGCCCCACCTTCATAGCATAGACAGAGACAGTCTCTAGGTAGATTTACTTGATACATGGCTCTTACGAGAAAAACGTATTGATCGAACTATGTTCCTTTCAGAAGAAGTGCAGCAACTCAACTCGGCTGATGCAATGGTGGAGGAGCACCCATTTTCAAGAACAAAGGCATGGGAGATTGTCTCAAGGTTGGAGGACAACCGCTGGTTGGATCGTAGATGGATCTCGCAAGGTAAAGCAAGCCGCCGATGGGAGCGTGGAGAACACAAGGCCATATTTTTGGCCTGGGGATTCTCACATATCGAGGGGATAGATTATGATGATAATCTTGCGCCTGTAGCAAGGTACTCTTCTATAAGATCCATCCTTTCACTCTCAACAGAGATGGGTTGGTGCATTCATCAAATGGATGTGAAAACTGTGTTTCTCAATGGGATCATTGAGGAAGAGGTGTACATAGAGAAACCTTAATGTTTCAAGATCTTCAACACTGAGTCGCATGTGTGCAGACTCAAAAGAGAATTGTATGGGATGAAGCAAGCACCCCGTGCTTGGTACACTCAGATAGACAGCTATTTCACCAGACTAGGCTTCACCAAAAGTGAAGCATATGCAAACTTGTACCAGATTGTGGTTGAGGGTAAGATATTGATCATTTTTCTTTATGTTGATGACAGTGTTTTATTGGTGACGAAGTTGAGACACACATGCAAGGAGGATCTTGCAACTGCAGCTTGAACCGAAAGATATGGGACTACTTCATTATTTCCTCGGGATTGGAAATATGTGTCAGTTGAGAGGGTGAAATTTTTGTGTCTCAATGCAAGAATGCAAGCAAATGAGATATTGGGTACGTTTCTTCACTTCGTTGAGAGCCGCAAACCCATGGATACTCCCTTCGTATAAATTAAGAGGATGCTACTTCTCCGAGAGGTAGTGGATGCTACCTATTTGCTGTGTAGTTATTTGGCTCACTCGATCTATCTAGTGAAACACCGTGTACTCAAACATTTGCTGGTCAGCGAACTATCCGAGTCAAGATATGGTTAAGCGTACCAAGCTCTTTTGGAAGGCTGGGAAGCATGTCTTGATATACCTGAGGGGCACGTCAGAGTATGGTCTATGGATAGACAGACAGAGGGAGTGAAGCTTCAAGGCTTCACGGATGCAGTTTGGGTGGGCAGTCCAACAAATAGAAAGAGCACATCGGGAGGGATCTTCAGCATAGATCGACAACATTTTCCTGGTACAACAGGAACCAACGATCTGTGGCACTTGCTCAACTGCGTAATACATGGAACCTCGATGCTAGGGAGGCTATCTAGATGAGAAATATCTTGGTTGGTTTGTTTGGTTCTCAGATGGATCCGACAGTGATTCATTGGGATAATTAGACTTGCATTAAACTTTCGATTAATGATGTATTTCATGATAGGTCAAAGCATATAGATATCCAATACCATCATCTCAGATTGTGTGCAGAGAAGGATAATGTTATGTATCAAATCTTTCGGTGAAAATTACATTGGAGAAATTTGTGTCGAAAGTCAAATTCCTAATAAGGATAATTTTGTTTTAAAGACATTTCCAACCAAGACTGTGATGTGCATCTTCCGACGGCTGTGCTCATGAAAAATTCGAATACAATAGAGACAGGATCGGGGTGAAGGATAATCCCTTTCTTTTTGAGAGGGAGTGTTGAGATTCAACAAGAAAATTTCAACACCCACGCCTAGTGCATTAAGCACCTACACTAGGGTGGGGCCCACAGTGCTATTTTTGGTGCATGTCTATTTTAGTTATCCCTTAATTAATATGGAAAATAATTTGTAATCTATTCTCAATGATAACTTGTAATAGTTAAATGAGAGTGATAAACTCAGTTAGCTAGTGGATTTTGAGTTAGAGGTAGTTGGTGAGGCATGTAGAGTAATTATAGCTGTAACATAGTTCGAAGTGAAGTGGTGCATTAGTTAATGCAGAATGTAATCAATTTAACTCGGTTATGTGAGTTAAACTCATTTGTGCTAGTTGTAACTGAAGATACACTAGTGAGAGATCAAATGAATTAAATATTATTTAATTCACAATCAATGATCTCACATGCGATTGAGGATTTACTATTATTAGTTGCATGCATGTGAGATCCAATGGATACCCACTTGAGATCTAAGTGAAAGGGAAGTTGAATATCAGTTGTAGGATTATTGGGTTTCACACATCCAACCAAACACCCATTGGAGTTCCCATGATACCTGCACAGTCATGGAAGGCCATAATTCCTATCTTTTATGGATTGCATTCATTAGGGATTGCACAAGCAAGGCAGGCTATCTCGAGGTAGTAAATTGGCAAAGTGTTGGTCAGTTTTTGTATGACAGTGTGAGACAATTAGCACAGTACTGGAGGGATCTTGTGAGAAGATTTTTGTATGTAATTGTTTCATGATCTATGCTGAATATAAAATAGAAGATAGTGGGGTTTTGAGCAGCAAGATTTCCCTGGGAAATTATCTGTGTTGTGTTTGATTTTATTTTTCTTTGCTTCATGTGATTAGCGATTGTGTTTTTTAATTCCACAAAATATTTATAGAAGCGAATAAGTATTTAACTTTAGTACATTGTTAGATTGGGTGAATCCAATATATACATGCATGTTGTATAATTTCTACATTCCCTTAAACTTAAGTCAGAAAAATTATTTTCTAACCTTAATGAATGATCTAATGGTGTTTTTGACACAAATTAAGTACCTCTATATAATCCTTTTTCCTCTCTTCAGTTAATTCTTAAATTTTTTCTTCATAATTATTTACATGTTTATTTAAATTTATAATTTACCAAAAAAATTGTTCCTTTTTCTACTACACTAGTAATAAATTTAGGAGTGCACATGCTCTAAATTTGGAACCTTTAGTCTCTTATTCAATGGAAGGATATCAATATCCTTGAAATTCACTAATGCTTTAATAGACTTAGCATCATTAATATTTTCTCCTAAAATTACTTTGCATTCCTCCAACTCATCTATCATCATTTGCTATGTTCGATAGATACATTTCACATTTTTAAGAAAACTATTCATTTTGGATATAATATACTACACTTAGAAGATATTAATGAATTTTTTATTAGGCCTCTAAAAACCATATCTCTTAATTGTCTATGAGAATAAATCTTTTCAACCATATTAATCTTATCTAATCTCATAGAAAACTTTAATTCTTTATAATCACTGGTTGTTTTGAAAATCTAAGATTCTCGCTCCACAATGGTCATACTAAACTATGATTTTCCAAAGTCAAGGGCTAACAATATTATAGTCTAAGAGGGCCCTTGTTTCCATAGTTGAGAATATAAATCTTTTTTAATTATAACATTTTTTTGTTAATTTATAAATATTGGGAGAACAAGTTGTCCTACATTTTTGGATTTGATGATGTTGTAGTTTCAAGGTTGTCCTATCATTAGGATTCATTATCAGTGCTAATGGTACATATTCCAAAGAAAACACATGCTCGTTGGAGAAATATTCTTTATGCACTAAAAATTGACACCTCTATGTGACATCCCTTGGTTAATCCCCCCTATTGTAAATATTACAATCATTTTTTTGTAACTGAAAATGGGTTTAGATATGCGAAATGTGTCAAATATTTAGGGCATGACATACTTAGGAGAATTTGAAGGGTTGAGTAATATGTGACCATAATGATTATCTAAGATAACTTGTGAAAGAAATGATTGAAAAATTACAGGATAATAGGTTTTGGGGGACCAATAGATTCCATGACATAATGCTTTCCACTAGTGTGAACGAAATGCCAACCAACCCATTAGGTAGTTGGAAAAAAGACCGACACGACAAAGTGGTGCTAGTAGATTCCACACATACACTCAATATAATGTGCGAGGCGGAGGAATGAGAGTCATAACAAGCTGGAGAAGGACTCACATGAAGCGAAAAACACATAGAACCCAAGATAAAGGGGATTATCCCTTGGAAGAAACATAAGAGAAATAAATACGTAGAGAGGAGCATGCACAATGTGGAAACAGAAAACACTCCATGTGTTGAAGTGGTTGTTGAATAATAGAAGAGAATAATAAGACATGAACAAGATGAAGAGATAAATCTCTTTTGTTTTGCAGTAGAAAAGTGTGATCTAGGCATGTCTCATGTGAAGGAAAAAGTTTATCTAGATTCCCTAGTTTGGGTGGAGGAAATATTGATTTGGATTCCAAGTCAAGGAGTGACATGGAACTTTATTTGCTCGGTTTTAGGTTAAGAAATTAATTTAATGATCTATGAATTCCTAGTGTAGGGCAAAACCACTAGAGGTATTTTTTCTAGTTCTTATCAGTGATTTATGGACTCTTGGTTCAGGGTGGAGAAACTGAGGGAATTGGTATGAGGGTGGAGGTGGAGGTGGTATAGAATATGGATTCCCTGTACTGTTGAGGGTGGAGGTGGCACAACCTATGGACTAACTATATTGATTGAATGGTGGTGGTGGTATAGCTGTTGAGTCTCAAAAGTGTTTTCCATATTCATACATATTTCCATTATGTCATAACCATTTAGCTCTTATTTCATAACTATCTAACCTAAAACCCTACATCAAGTAACCATTTTCATAAATATATGGGTTAGGATCCTTGTCTTCCAAAGTTATTTATTTTATGTATTTAAAGTGAATTTATGATTAGAAACTAGAAAATTAACATAGTTTCATATATCTATATATGTGTTATGAGTTTTGTGACGTGTGTAGGTCAAAAGGAGACTTCTAGAAGACCCTTATGTGGCACTCTAAGGCCAAATTCGAATTTGGTTGGAGAAGATTATGGGATCAAGAGGATATGTGTCTCACTTCCTTGTTGTATTGAAACTCTAAGAGGATATGTGTCTCATTTCTTAGTTGTGTTGAAACTCTAGAAAGACATGTCTTATCATTTCCTATTTTGATTGTAACTCTAGAGATGGAGGGAGAGATTCATGGACTCCCATTAATGAGATAACTCCTCATATTTTGTATAAATAGGAGAAGCTTTCTCCTATCATGGGTAATGAAAAAGTAGTGAAAAATAGGAGAAGGAGAGAAAGGAATAGAGAGTCTTTTGTAACAATGTTTAAAATGGAATGGGATGTACATTTGTGAGGTTTTCAATAAAGAATTTCAATTTTTTGATGTTGTTTTGATTACAATTTTAAGGAGCTGAAGCTAAGGATTACACCAAATTGGTAGCAGAGGGCCTCTGCTATTCAAGGAGGTTTTGCATGTTTTCTAGATAAGTTGCTTTCAATTCTGTTTTGTCATATTTCCTTACTTAGATTGCTTTCTGAAATCATAGCTTTTAGCATTATTTTTCATGTCATTTGCTTAGATAAAGGATCCTCATGATATTGAAGTTAGTCTCTTTCTCAAGCTCTTCCAAAACATCTTTATTAAATGAATGGGATTCAATTGTGATATTTTGAGTTATTAGCATTTCATTTTCTGTTATTTAGTTTTTAGTGTTTACATTATATTTCTTCAGGCAGAGTTAGTAAGAGGGCCAGAAGCTTTTGGTTTCATCCTTTTTAGTAAAGGTGAAATAACCAGTAAAAGCCCCTATTCTCAATCTTTGTATAGGAAATATTTTGTTCACACAATTTTAGATCAGATTCCTCATTATACTGTAATTAGTCTCTTTCACAAGCTCTTCCAATAAACCTTTAATTCACAAATGGGACTAAGTTGTAGTATTGTGAGTTATTGATTGTTTTGCTTCATAGAAGATCCTTATCACATTATGATTAATCTCTTTCAAAAAGCTCTTCCAATAAACCTTTAACTCATGAATAAGATTTAGTTGTAATGTTATAAGTTGTTTCAGCATTTCATAGGAGATCCTTACTACATTATAGTAATCTTTTTCTCAAGCTCTTCCAACAAACTTTTATCAAATGAATGAGATTTCACTATAATGTTTTAAGTTACTTTTCTGTTTTGCAATTAGATTAAAAGATCCTCATTATCTTACAATCATTCTTTTTCTTAAAACGCTCTTCCAACATATCAATATTAGATGAAAGAGATTTGGTTGTATTATGTTGAGTTACATTTCATGTTCATTTGCAAGCAATGATATCCATGGATTAGAATGTTCTGTTTTTCACCATTTTCCTAATTAGGGATAGAATTTACAATTACACTCTATTTTGAGTCAAAGGTTTCCTTTTCTTTTCTTTTTGACATAGATTTAATTGCATCTCTTGAACAAAAGTACTAAAAAGACAAAACCTCCAAAAACATCAATAAAACACATACAACGAAGTAAAGAAGAGGTCACTTAGAACATATAGTGCACCACACTTCATCAGTTTACTAGCCCTGGTTGATAATTTATGTTAGCAATTTAGGACACTAAATTGACTACACATTTTGGCGCCATTGCCGGGGAAGTGTAATTAGGAGACCTTATTTCTTACATCGAAAAAAAAAATTTAATAATTCTTGAGTATGCTCTCCTCCTGCACTTTGTGTGATCTAGAGGATCAGAAAAAATATTGTTATGTAAAAAAAAAAATTAATAATTCTTGAGTATGCTCTCCTCTTGCACTTTGTGTGATCTGGAGGATCAGAAAAAGAATTGTTATGTAAAAAAAAAATAAAAAAAATGGAGACAAAATAAACTTCATCTTTTCAATTGATTCAATTAAAAATAAAAATAAAAATAATTCCAATACATTGTTTTGTTTAATGAAATATATATGTGTATTTTTAAACTTCTGAAAATATAACATACATAATTTCATTAACAAATCAATTAAAAAAAAAATTGAATAAATTATTTTGTTTAGTAAAATACATATGTATATTTTTAATTTCTGAAAATATAACATATGTCATTTTATTAAAAATAAAAAATAAAAAAAATTGGTGAAGGAATCAGTGATGAAGTGTCAAGTGAATTTAGCACCCATGCCCCTGCAGAAAGGAACTCTGAAAGAAAGACAGGGAAGCTCTGTGGCTTTTGGATTTATCATAAGGTTTAGAAAGATTCCTTTGCCAACTTCTGGCCAACATAAAACTATTTAAATTTCTGAGAACACTGCTCTGTTGAAATGTATCTATACAACTTTTCCTTGTCCTCCCAATACTGTTCTTGATCCTTTCTAGAGGTAACCTGCACCATGTCATCAAAAGATGTAAGACAATTAAATCTCATTCCAAATCACAAAAATAAAATGGGGATAGCTCTATATTTACCTCCTGCAGAAAGTCTGCAATGCCCTTACGCTTTGGACACCTGAAGCCACAAAACTCAAAAAAACTCAAGAACATGATCATGGGGCCCATGGTAAACTATCTTTCCTTCTGACATTAAAATGATATCATCAAAGAGGTCGAATGTCTTAGGTGTTGGCTGAAGAAGTGAGATGACTATAGTAGCTTGCCTAATGATTGATGCATGCGGCAATCAACAAACCAGAAGTCGTATTCCATTTCCAGAAACGCAATTTTATTTGACACGTGTATTTTAAAAGAATTTTCTGATTGATTGAAGATGAATTTAAAAAATCCACGACATGGGTTTGTTCGCCAACAGGTTCAATTAGATAACCCAGAAATCGTTTTATGAAATTCGAGGCGGTCTAGGAGAATTTCTCGGTTCTTTGAAGCCCATTTTTGCCTGCCGCGTGAGGGAAAACGGTTTTTTGCACAGTGGAGAGTTTGAGAACGGCACTCTGCATTTGATTTCAATCATGATTCGGTTTTTCTAATCGCCAGGAAGAAGAATCTAAATTGAAAACAAATTCTATTGAAGCCAATCAACAACCTTGAGCAACATGGATTCCAGATGTTTATGACTCGTGTAAGTATGACCTCATACACAATGCACATTTGCATCTTGATGGCTTGGATGAGCTCTTCAAAGTGACTCAGTTGCTTGCAGATGGAGTTAGTCCTAATGAATATGGCATTAATCCTAAACATAAACTCAAAATTGGGTCAAAGATCGCACGCCGATTGCTTGGAAAAATATTGATTGATCTTCGAAACACTCGCCAAGAAGCTATTGATGTTGCAAAACTAAAGTACTCTCAAGAATGGTCTGACATACCTTCTAATTTTGGTGATGATGAATGTGATTCTGCGAAGATATGTGGGAGAATGTCTGATGATTCAAGAAAATCAAGTGAACAGGCATTGGATCCAAAAGATCATGACGGTAAAGAGACACAGTATCGTCTGGATCCAAAGTATGCAAATGTCAAGACTCCTGAACGACATGTCAGAACTCGTTTATACTTTACATCAGAATCTCATATACATTCTCTAATGAATGTCCTTCGGTATTGTAACTTGGATGATTCACTGCAAGGAGAACGTAGTCTTGTTTGTGATGATGCTCTTCACCGCTTGTATAAAACTTGAGAAGTAGACTATATGGTCTACATTGTATTGCGGATGTTTGAGAACACAGAGGTAGCACAATGCAAACCCATGTTTTTCGGCCATTTTCTTTAGAACTGTGTTCCAACCAAAAAATAAAAAAAATAATAAATAATAATAAGAATAATAATAAATAAATAAATAAAATTCAATAATTTTGAATCAATGAAATGAATAAGTTATTTGATCACTTTTCTAAAGGTATTGATTAATTTTGGACTGATAATGAAAGATGAATGGCTAAATTTTTATTCAAGATTTTTAGCTACAGAAACCGTCGACATTCTGCAGCTAAAGTCCAATTCCGCAGTTGTTCTCCAATTCCGTAGCAGAAAAAAACCTCATTGTTCAAATCAGCTTAACTTTCTCATACAAAATCAGATTTTGATGATTCAAGTATCGTTGGAAAGGTCTCAACAAGATCTACACAATGAGAAATCCATCATTAGAGTTTGAAATGGTAAATAATGAAATAAATTGCTGAAAAGAAGCAACATTCAACTTAAGGCACTAATTCCAAAACAGGTATAAATTCTTTTGATTTTTCCTTTGAACTTGTTTCATTAATATAAATTCTTAGTTTTGTGTGTAAATATCATAACTAGAGAGATTGATCACCTCTCTCCTTTGATAATCTTACATTCCATTGTCGAACAAGTATTAGTTTTTTTTGCAGGTTCCAGGAGGAAGGACAAATGACTACAAGAGAATGGTGTCTCTCTAAGAGACCAATTTGTTTCATAAGAGGATGATCAACAACAAATAGGAAATATGCTGATGCAAAATCAGATCCAAACACTTGAAAAAATTTCAGATACTATTGTCTCCATCACATCCATACCTCATAATAAACCATTCACCTCATTTCACTTCATGTTTTCCATTTACATTCACATCCATTTTCCATTTCTTTTTGTCCATTCATAACCCACAAATAAAAGCAAGAGGCTCATTCGCATGCTTATTTCCCATTGCCATTTCTACTCTCCATTGCCATCTTCCATTTTTATCTTCCATTCGTTGTCATTTTCATTTCGCAAATAAGCCCTCCTTCAATGCAAATTATTGAGTTCATAGTCCTTTGAGTCTAAGTTCTTTGTAAAAACACCTTCAGGCTTGCATGCCTTAATGGCAAGTTCTCATGCTGACAAACAATGGGAATACATTAATGTCCCTTGTTCGTCAGATCTTCTAGGTGACTCGACATCGGCAAAATCATTCATACCTAGCAAGATGTGTTTGGGCATATTGACTCTCATTGTCATCAATGGTGAGAGTTCTCGTGTTGACTAGTGGCATCCATTAATGGCCACTAAGTCAACAATTTCCTACTATGTTTGACATCAAAACATATTTTCACATAGTAGGAATTATGCCAATGAGTTTTGAAGACATGAAGACTATTATTTTCATCATTTTGGAGCAGATTCAGCAAGTTTTAGTATGAGCAATAAAAAGTCATCTTATCTCTTTATCCATGACTCCTCTTGTTCAGCCACTTGAAGAAGAATATAATCAGAATTTTGCAGCCACCACACATCCACAACTCATCCACATTTAAGGTAAGTGAAGGTATGTTGTTTTCTAATTTTTAGTCATGTAATTCATTAGAATGCTAAAATTTTAACTTTGGAAAAATTCCTCACTCCCTTTTTCACATTGTCATATCTTTAGTTGGGGGGGAGAAGGGACATCATTTCATATCCACATGTCATACACTATCACACATTTTCATTTCATTTCCACCCACATATACTTCCCAACCAACTATTGTTGCAACATGATCCAAAAGATTATATGCCTTGCAAATGATCAATTCATTTGATGAAGTAATTCATTCTAAATGCTTTCATAAACTTTGATGCAACAAAGAAAATAAAGCATTGTTACACAAGAACCATTGCTCAAAAAAAAATTGGTTGTCACACAAGAACCAACCATTAAAAAAAAAAAAAATGTTGCAATCAAATGTATTATACTTTGCCAAAAAGAAAATATCAAGAAGCAAAGTTTGGAACGAATCTATATGAGTCAAAACTCATAAAAGATCAACTCATGGACAAATGAATCATTGCAATAGTTGCATGAGGACATGCAGCAACTTCAGTTGGGAGGTATGTTGAGTCTCAAAAGTGTTTTCCATATTCATACATATTTCCATTATGTCATAACCATTTAGCTCTTATTTCATAGCCATCTGACCTAAAACCCTACATCAAGTAACCATTTTCATAAATATATGGGTTAGGATCCTTGTCTTCCAAAGTTATTTATTTTATGTATTTAAAATGAATTTATGATTAAAAACTAGAAAATTAACATAGTTTCATATATCTATATATGTGTTATGAGTTTTTTGACATGTGTAGGTCAAAAGGAGACTTCTAGAAGACCCTTATATGGCATTCTAAGGCCAAATTCGAATTTGGTTGGAAAAGATTATGGGATCAAGAGGATATGTGTCTCATTTTCTTGTTGTATTGAAACTCTAAGAGGATATGTGTCTCATTTCTTAGTTGTGTTGAAACTCTAAAAAGACATGTGTCTTATCATTTCCTATTTTGATTGTAACTCTAGAGATGGAGGGAGAGATTCATGGACTCTCATTAATGAGATAACTCTTCATATTTTGTATAAATACGAGAAGCTTTCTCCTATCATGGGTAATGAAAAATTAGTGAAAAATAGGAGAAGGAGAGAAAGGAATAGAGAGTCTTTTGTAAAAAAGTTTAAAATGGAATGGGATGTAGATTTGTGAGGTCTTCAATAAAGAATTTCAGTTCTTTGATGCTGTTTTGATTACAATTTTAAGGAGCTGAAGCTAAGGATTACACTAAATTGGTAGCAGAGGGTCCTTGCTATTCAAGGAGATTTTGCATGTTTTCTAGATAAGTTGCTTTCAATTTTGTTTTGTCATATTTCCTTATTTAGATTGCATTCTGAAATCATAGCTTTTAGCATTATTTTTCATGTCATTTGCTTAGATAAAGGATCCTCATGATATTGCAGTTAGTCTCTTTCTCAAGCTCTTCCAAAACATCTTTATTAAATGAATGGGATTCAATTATGATATTTTGAGTTATTAGCATTTCATTTTCTGTTATTTAGTTTTTAGTGTTTACATTATATTTCTTTAGGTAGAGTCAGTAAGAGGGCCAGAAGCTTCTGGTTTCATCCTTTCTAGTAAAGGTGAAATAACCAGTAAAAGCCCCTACTGTCAATCTCTGTATAGGAAATATTTTGTTCACACAATTTTAGATCAGATTCCTCATTATACTGTAATTAGTCTCTTTCACAAGCTCTTCCAATAAACCTTTAATTCACGAATGGGACTAAGCTGTAGTATTGTGAGTTATTGATTGTTTTGCTTCATAGAAGATCCTTATCACATTATGATTAATATCTTTCAAAAAGCTCTTCCAATAAACCTTTAACTCATCAATGAGATTTAATTGTAATGTTATAAGTTGTTTCAACATTTCATAGGAGATCCTTACTACATTATAGTAATCTTTTTCTCAAGCTCTTCCAACAAGCTTTTATCAAATGAATGAGATTTCACTACAATGTTTTAAGTTACTTTTCTGTTTTGCAATTAGATTAAAAGATCCTCATTATCTTACAATCATTCTTTTTCTTAAAATGTTTTTCCAACATATCAATATTAGATGAAAGAGATTTGGCTATATCATGTTGAGTTAATTAGCATTTTTTTGTTTTGCAATTAGATTAAAAGATCCTCATTATCTTACAATCATTTTTTTTCTTAAAAAGCTCTTCCAACATATCAATATTAGATGAAAGAGATTTGGTTGTATTATGTTGAGTTACATTTCATGTTCATTTGCAAGCTAGGATATCCATGGATTAGAATGTTCTGTTTTTCACCATTTTCCTAATTAGGGATAGAATTTACAATTACACTCTGTTTTGAGTCAAAGGTTTCCTTTTCTTTTCTTTTTGACATAGATTTGATTGAATCTCTTGAAAAAAAGTACTAAAAAGACAAAACCTCCAAAAACATCAATAAAACACATACAACGAATTAAGGAAGAGGTCACTTAAGCACATATAGTGCACCACACTTCATCAGTTTACTAGCCCTGGTTGATAATTTATGTTAGCAATTTAGGACACTAAATTGACTACACAATAGCCTCTAGATTCCCTGTACCGAGTGAAGGGTGGAGGTCAGGAAACCTATGGATTTCGTGAATATTTGGTGGGTGGAGATGGTATATTTGTTGGACTCCCTGTTTTAGCGGCAACATTGGCTAATTCCTTGGAATAACTCCTCCTCAAGCTCTAAATTTATCAAGGGTGAATGACCACAAGAAATAATCTTAGTTCAAGCCAATCTAAGGTTGGGTGGAGAGTTGAAGTCCTAATCTCGATTGCTAGACTTTAGTTTGTAAGATAAGCTCTTAGTTCAGTTCCTATACATATAATTTTTATAGAAACTCTGGCTGTGTTATTTAAGTACCTATTTTCATGTGACGAGTGGGCTCCATATATAATTATCAAGAATGGTATAATTCCTGTGTGAGTGATGAAGAGTGGCCATTTTCTATGTATGTTTATGAGCCCTAATCATATCTAATTCTCTGAGTATAATATTTGGATGAATCTTTTTTATTTGGTTGATATCTTGCATTAAAATGAATGGAAAAAACATGCCTTGTGGTATGCGATTTACTTGAGAGAATAAATATTTTCCCTGTATTTATACATGTGTATGGTTTTGTGCCTATAATGGACATAGTGGATGGGATGGATTAAATACCATATAAGCTTAGGAGAGGTAGAAACGTTGTTATAAGGCAAGTACATGGCCTTACACCTTAATTATTCAATCATAGGAGAGATAGGCTTTGTATATATTTACAAAGATCTGGGCCAGGCAAATGCAATCTCAAGAGAGATAAGATTTGTATATTTACAAAGATCATGAGAGGTGATTATATATATATATATATATAAGGGTTGGGTTGAGCACGTACAAGCTTAAGAGACTGAGGCTTTGTATATATTTATAAATCTCAGGGGAGATAGGCCTAAGGACACGCCTCGAAAAAGTCCAACTTAACCATACACAACTTAGACATAAACTCACGAGGGGTATGCACCATAGTTGTGCACCAGGAGCTTTGGCAAAGGCGAGCTTAAATATAAATTTATGTACATGCCCAAGAAAGGGGTCATTAAAATGATTAACCCATTAAAGGAAACTTCAGCCTAAAAGTTGTCTCCTAAGGAAAAATAATAAAATAATAGTTAAAATAATAAAATAATGATTTTTTATTTTAGAGGGAAAAGAAGAAAATTACTTTTTTTTTTTTTCGACTTATCTCCTTATAGGTTTACTCAAATTTCATGTGTATAAACTCATTAAATGTGAAATTAAATTCCACATCCAATGAGTACCAATTATGCATACTTTTGAGAAGACCCACATTGATCAAAATTGTAGATACATTAAAAACGTGTTGAAACAAGTTTTTTTAATGTATCTGCAATTTTTATCAAGGTGGGCCTTCTCAAAAGTATGTATATTGGGTATTGCTTGGATGTGGAGTTTAATTTTGCATCCAATGAGTGTCTACACTTGAAATTTGAGTAAACCTATAAGGAGATAAGTCAAACATATAATTAAAATGAGTAGGTTTTCTTCTTTTCCCTCCAAAATATTTACATATACCTCTTTTTAAATTTAAATACTTTTGATTGGTTGACATATTATGACATGGAAATTACATGAAAATTTCATGGGCACTTTTAGGCTAAAATTTCCTCTAATGTGTCAAAGGTAGCCATGAATCATTCATAGATGTTAATGTTGTGGTAATTCCCATATTGGTTTCTCAGGCCATGGGGATCCCGAGAGTGTTCACCAATGTGGATTCCTAAGATAGGAGGCTGAGATGGAAAAATTTGCTAGCAATTGATAGAGATGAATGAAATCTTACGGTATTGGGCCCTGGGTCAACAACATTTAGCTTAGACGGTTGGCCTAGGTTATTTATGAGCATAGATGGGAAATAATCCTATCATTTGGCATGAAAAATATAATATTTCCTTGGGAATTTTCTCATTAGCATGGTATGGTTGTCTGAGAGAATTTTGAAAAGTCAACAAGAAATGTGTGTCTAATTTAATTTTCCCTTAATTAAATTGGACAATAAATTGTAACCTTATCTCATAATCACTAGTAATAGTTGACTAGTGTGATAAACTTAGTTAGCTCATTGAATTCGAGTTGAGGTGGTTGGTGAGGAATGCAGAGTGATTATATTTTTTTTTGAGTCCAAGTTGCAATTAGTGAATTAGTTTAATGCATGAGAAATGAGTTTGTTGGGGTTCCTATGTTTTGGCAGATTTGGAAATACCAAAAGATAAGACAACATCAAACCACTTTGGGATCCTAGGATCTAGCTCTCCTGGATCCAGAGAGGGATATCTCCATAAAACAAATAATGATATATCTTTGAAAGCTCAAATAAGATGTTAGGCTAGTTATGAAGCACAAAGGGGGTTTTAAAATAATTTGGTTGGTTGGTTGGTGGATTGAGTCATGAGATCATAGACTGAGAAAGTAATAGGAGGAAAGGGACAAAGCAGCAGGATGTTCTGGAAAAGAGGATAGGTCAAGAAAGTGTCATCCATTGGGCTATGGAGTCATGAAAGGAGAATTACTTGCAAAACACTAGCCAAGGCTTTCAAAGGGCAAGTAATCTACACTAAAGGATCTTTTAGATAGATGATGGAATGGAACATTAAGGATTGAAAGTGAAAGAAGGAAAAAAACCCAATTTCTATCTATAGATTAGGTCAGAGGTCATTTAACTCCAGACTTGCTTGGACATACTCAAATGCAGCTTTCAATGGAGGGACAAAGGGGCAACTTATAGATCGGACCAAAGGTCATTTAACTCCAGGTCAGCTTTAGCATGATCCAAGGGAAAACATAGATAAGTTTAACAGAGCCAGGGTATATAGATCAGAGAAGGACTTTGAACCTTCAATGCTTTGACACCAGCAAGGGATCTTAGAAAGGCCAGCCGGTCGCACAAGGATCCTAGTGAACAGGGCTAACTCTAATCCCTAGTGTTTCCAAATCTTCCATCTTAAACCCAACAAGAACAACTAAGCAACAGAAAAAATTAAATGCAAGGAGAGCAGAAGCATAAGGTACCTATCAAGGGTAAATCCTATGCCAATATTCTGATGCGAGCCAGTAGAAAATGAAACAGTATGAAAATGTAATAAAAAAGTGTTAGAGAAAACATCACCAATAGTAATAGACCAGGATCCTGTGAAATTTGCTTGATTAATGATGCAAAATGAGTCACATACACTGAGCTCAATGGCGGTTACAGTCCAGACTTTCTCCTCTTAGCCTACTACATTGCAAACTACTCTACTACTCTCTCCCAAAACTGTTCTAACAGTAAAAAATGAATCCCTCTAACTACAATCGGCAACAACTGAACAAAAACCTTTACAATATGTTCTCGGGAATTCTTATAGGAGAAGAGAATAACAATGGTAGGTGATATTCATTAAATGGATCTCCTTAAGACAGAGTGGAGAAAGAGTTCATGTCCACTCTGCTTAATGGAAATCTGCATCGCTGTAAGTACTTTTGGTATGGTCTGGGAGACTCTGTCAGGCCAAGATTGACCTCTGATGTTTCGTGAAGTCCTTCTAGCTGTAAGGCCGTCTCTTCTATCCTCTGAAGCAAGTAAGGTGACTGAAAAGTTCTTCAGGTCTCCATTCTTCCATAATTGCGGTCCTGACAGTCTTCAAGAAGCTTTTGTCAGTGTAATTAACTATTTCTGGGCTCGAGGAGGCATGGATACTGATGTAGGAAGATGTCCTTTTCGAGAAACGGTGCTCTGCTATTTTGTAGCGCTGACATGACTTGGTGGTGCACTCTTTAGTCTTCAAACTGTGCCTTAATCCTTTGAACATGAGATTAGCACATTAAATCTTCAATTACAAGCTTAAATCCCACAATTTGCATATGTTGTCTCGCTTGGCTGTTTGTAATGGCCTCTTTGTGATCCCTGCACAATAAATTAATTCAATTATAAAATCCAGAGACAATGGCGGAAGGATGCTTTGAAAGCCTAGAGGAATGGTGGCAGAAAATTAGAAATGACGGTCGTTGAGGAAACAAGTGAAAATTCAATGAAATGGAGTTTTGATGGGGGAATGAATGTGGGTCGTCCGATCAGGTTTGGAGGCGATGATCAACAGTGGGGATTAACGAACGAGATGACCTTAGAAATTTGGGTGACACACTAAGGAAATGGGAAAATGCAACGAAAAAAATATGAAATGGACCATGGGTGGTGGGACCTGGTCATGGCGGAGGGCGATTAGACTTAGACCGTTGGATCTCAGGAGGAGATCAATGGATGGTGGAGATCGAATGATGAACTGTTCGGGAGATCCGGTGAAGAAAAATGATGGAGGGCGCGATCCAGCATGGACCATCGATATTGGATCAATGGACGGTCGAGATTGGATCGAAGAATCACAATCGCAAAGGCGGAGGGTGGCATCATTTGGAAATTGCAATTGCGATTGGAGCAGCGATGCGATTGAGTGCCAGCCATCGGATCTGGGTGATATATCCATAGTGGGGAAGAAATCAACGAGGAGAAATGAGAGGAGCGATGGGATCTGGGCCGTTGACTCTGAATGGATGGACGGCTGGGATTCGATCAGGGGATTGAAATCGGGGGAACAAGGGAGTGGTACATCAAAAGTTCCAATTGCGATCGGAGCTGGAGTGCGATTAGCATGGGGCCGTTTGATCAAATTATGGATCAACGGCGGAGATGTAGTCGGGGGATCGCAATCGCAACGAGTGGAAAGTGGCAATGATTGACAATTGCGATTGCAATCGGAGTGGGGGAAGTGGGAGAGTGAAGACTGTTAGATCTATTCAAATCGATGGTGGAGATTGTCTTCGCGGCCAACCGACGGATACACCATCGCATCAGAGGTTTTCAACTTTACAAATAAAAGAGCTCACTCGACAACTCCAATTGTGATAAGTGCCTGGGCTTAAACACTTGGTCCTGGGCACGAGGTCACGTGGGGAAGTGGTTAAGGGGCTAGGCCGAAAGGGGCTAGGACTTAATATAAAGTGAAAAGTGGGATTTTTCCCCTTTTAATGCATTTTGAGGTTGGGAAAGGGTAACGGTAGGGGGGAAAAGGGGAAATCAGGCCAAACAGGGGAACTTGTAGGACATAAAGGGAATTTTGGGAGGATTTAGAGGGTAAGTGGGGAATTTATAAGGGGAAGACAAAAATGAGAACAAAGGCTTAGAAGGGATTATATAAGGGGAAAAAGGAGGCCTTTTGGGCATTTCTTCACGAACAGAGACGCTTTATAACTGGAAAAAGAAGTAGGGGTTTATCAAAGGAAAAGGGCATAAGGAGGCTTCAAGGATGATGTGTTTTCAGAGGGAAATGCATTCCTTGAAGGCTCAAAATTTTTTTAGCCCCCTGTTTGCTTGTCAAAAAATTAATAGGGGGCTAACCGAGTTAACTCAATTAATTGAGCTAAAATCAGTTTAACTAGTCGTAATTGATTGTTGCACTAGTGAGAGGTCAAGTGAGTTAAATCATATTTAATTCACATGCAGTGATCTGTCAAGTAACTAATCATTTACTATTAATATCTTCATGCATGTTAGTTCTGATGAAGACCTAGTTGAGACAGAGGTTAAAGGGATGTTAACTATCAGTTGTAGTATTAGTAAATTGCCCGCATGCAGTAACACACCCGTAGAATTTCCCATGAGCATTGCGCAGTTTTGGAAGGATGAAATTCATAAAGAATAGGGATTTCATTCCACATGAATTGCACAAGCAAGGAAGGCTGAGTAGAGGCTGAAAATGGGCTAAGTGTTGGTTCATTTTGTCCGGATTAGTGTGAGAGAGTTGTGAGAGTGCAGTAGACTCTTGTGAGAAGAGTGCATTGTAATTTTTTCATTATTCCTTGGTTGAATATACAATAGAGGATAGAGGAGTTCTAAGCAGCAATATTTCGTCGAGAAAAATATTTGTGTTGTGTGTTACACCATTTTTTGGTCATCTAACTCTTCATCATTAGATGGACCCAAGTACACCATGTAAGACCAGTTTTACCCCAAGTAAAACTGCTTTCACTATGTTAATTAGGAAACCCCAAAAGGAATAATTAATTAAACCATAATTTAATTATTATTCCCAGTTATGTTTAACCCAAAAACAAAGAAATTAATGAGATAAACCCATAGTTATCTTATTATTTTCTAGGAATAATTATTTAAATAATATTCCTTGTTAAATATGACCAAATCAACCACCATTAATCAAATAAATCATTATTTATTTGATTATATCCCAACCACTTCTTTAAAAAGATAAATAAATCATTTATTTATTTATTTTTCACTAATCAAGGGATTTGACCCAAGTCAAACACCCTTTCCCTCCAACAAATAATAATAAAATATTCATAGAGGTGGATCTAGATGTGATTAACATTATTTTAATCATGCACCAAGATCTAGAAAGACCCAATACTTTGTTATAAATAGGAGGGTTTTCCCCATCATTCTTCACCTTTTGTTGCATACTAGATCACTCTGGATCTATACACTTGGTCTCATTTTTCTGCCATTTTGCTCCCATTGAGCTCTACCTTCTACATTGGGTTTTCTACATCTACAAGAGAGAGAAAGCTTAGATCTGAAGTGCCGAGGACTACAAAGAACCCATCCCATTGAGGAGATCTGGATACACCTTCTTGTTTCCTCCCAGGTGCCCTGTAATATAAAAATTCATTCAAAAATCGTGTTCTTGTTTTGTCTGTTGGATGCATGGAGCAAACTCTTTACTTTACTGCTTAATGTCTTTCCATTTATAGATCTGTTTGTTGCAGCATTTTAACTACTAATCGCAGATCTGAAGATGTTTGGCAGCCTCTATTGTTGTTAGGGCTATTATTTATGCGTAGCTAGAAAGAGTACACCCCTAGCCAAGTCCCGTACGCTTCACAAAGAATTCATATCAACAAATGGCGACTCCACATCTGAAAGTTTTAATCACGACGCTGTCGTTTTTTTATATTCCCATATCCGCCTACTTCAAAATTCTAGGGCTTCTTTTTTAGCTTCTTAGTTTTTCTCTTTTCATGTCATTTTTCTCACATAAAAACCTAAAATTTCTAACTTCCGTGTGTTTCTGGCCCTATTGCGCAGGTAAGCGACACCAGCCGCACCTGAGACGGCAATTTTTCAGAAAATATGCCGCCGAAACAGCCGGAACGGGGGGGTCGCACCTTTTGGCCCAAAACCTGCGACCTGGACGCACTTTTTAGCCTGTAACCTGCGACCTCAACCAAAATCAGGTCAGAACCTGCGACCTGCCTTTTTTCCAGCATTTTTTCTGTAATTTTTCTGGGTTCTGCTGCAGCCTCTGCCAGGGTTTTCCAGCCTTTGTCTCAGCCCGCCTTGACCAAGATCTGATCTGTTTTTACTCATCTAAGTGGGAACCCAGCCCCTTAGGGCTTTAGTACCCTCCACGTTTTGTGGAAGAGTTTCAGCTGTTTCAGCCGTCGGTTTCAGAGCTTCAGCCCTTTCTTTTTCCAGATCTGTGACCTCACTTCCAGATCCATCGAAATCAGCCTCTTTTCCTTTAAAATCACCTCTTGTCGTTTTGTTTGGACCTCCCCTAAAGGCCTCTGCCTTGCCCCTCCCGGCTTTTTGCTGATTTCCCTTTTTTTTCCAGCCACCTTGCCTCTGTCTCTTGGCTGTGATCTGCACCCCTTATCTGCAGCTTTATCCTCCGGATCTCTGTCCCCTTTGACCCTAGATCTGTTGAGCTTCCTTTGTGTGTGTTTCCATAGTTTTTCCCTTTCTTTTCGGCATAGTTTTGAGAGACCCACTTTCTTGGGTTTGATAGATGCATATGTAGCTGTTATTTTTCTGTTATTTCAGCATTTTTATTCTGTTCTCTGTAGGTTTATTTTCAGCTACGTTGCACACTTTTTTGCTCTCAACAACGGAAAGGGTTTAAAAATTAAAATTAACGCACACCACACACTGACCTTAAGTGAAGAAGCGCCTGGTTTACACCGCTTGGCAAAGACTCTAAAATCAATCATCACTGCACCTTATCTGCCCTTGACCTTCTTGATTTTGTCCCTTTCTGCCCTTGTCGGTTTCCTTCTTCCTGTCATCATTGCGCCCCCAAGGCGCCTTTCCCGGAGAATTCTTGGCCTTCATCCTCAGTTCCCGGTTGATCGACCTGCTCCGCACCGTCGTCGTCGAGCCAGTCCACCTTCGAGTCCGCACTCCGACTCCTCTCCTGATTCCTCGGGTCCCCCTTCTCCTCCCGGTTCTCCCCCTTTTACCTTCACCATGTCTGGATCAGGGCCCAATGCTAGCGGCCCCAATACCGGCCCTCCTTCTAGCGGAACCGTCACAACCACTACTCCGGCCACCCCTGTGCTGCCGTACATTGCAGGCCTCAGCCTCCCCGATTTCCATCAGTTGATTAACGACCCCATTCACCATAATACTACCTGGCCCGCTATGCCCACCAAGCTACCCTCTGATATCCCTAAGTTTGAGGGCCTTAATGGCGAAGACCCAACCAATCACGTCCGGTCTTTCCACATGTGGTGTTCCTCCAACTCCATTACAGATGACTCCATCCGTCTTCGTTTGTTCCAACGCACACTTACCGGCGAAGCTTCTAAATGGTATGTCGAACAGGCCACTTCCTCCCATACCACGTTCGAGACTCTTGCCCAAGCCTTCTTGTCGTACTTCCAGCTCCCTCTCCGATACGACACTGGTACGGAGCTCTTGACTTCATTTAAGCAATCCTCTTCCACACGCCTTTATGCCCATGTTCAGGAATGGCGACGAAGACGGAGCTTATGTCGAGCCCCTCCCTTTGAAGATCGGGTTTACATGGACTGGTTCCTTCGCACCCTCCTGTCTCCCATCGGCAAAGATGTCGCCTCTCACTTTCCTCAATCTGAAGAAGCCGCCCTCCAAATAGCTTTAAAGTATGACCTGATCTATGCTCAATCTGGTTATGTTTATACCGTTCTTCCTGACATCCCCCGGCCCGGTGGCGCTAACGCCCCGGGGGCATCTCATTCTGCCGACGGTATTGTTGGATCTCTTTCCCACCCCTCTGCTCACCCTCCTATGAGCCATGGCCCTCCTCAGGGAGGGGCCAGCACCTCTAGCACTCTGCCCCCTCCTGGCAACATGTATCCAGGATATGGCATGCCTCCTCCTTTTGCCCAACCTCCTGCTTACCTCAATGCTGCCCAACCCAACCCTTACTTTTATCCGCAGCCTGGTGCGCCAGCTCCCCCGGCATATGCGTTTCCGCCTCCCTTGCCTCCTCACCACCTGCAACAGCCCTTACAACCCCCTCCAGGGCAAGTATTTGCGCAGCAGGGTGCGTTTAATCCCCCTTCCCAAAGAAGGCGGAGAGGCAACCAGAACCCATCTGCCCCTGGTAACCGAGGACCCAATTCTGGTCAGGACCCTAACACTAGCAACCAGCCTCAGGGCATTCCGCCCGGGCCGGACAGGCCGCTTCGCACAAACAAGCCCTGTTCGTGTTGCGGTGTTTACGGTCACTACACTCACGATTGCCCTCTCTTACCCCAGATGCGACAGATGTGGGAGTCTCAAGCCACATTGCGCGGACAACACACCTCCCCTCACGCTCCTCCTAATGTGGCCACTACCCAGCCAGCTGTGTTCACTGATCCTTTCCCTCAACAGGGATTCGTGGCTACCCACCCCCCTGAAAGCCATGCCGCCACACCCTCGTCCATTTCTGGTTCCTCTGACTACCAGATCCTCATGATGCACTCCGATCCGTCCCCTTCCGTCGACCTTCACCTTCAAACTCGGTCTCGCCAGTCCACCAAGCCCCCTGCTCAGTCTGCTCCCGAGCCCCCATCTTCGGGTTCTACAGAGCCTCTTTCGACATCCAGTGGCCCCTTACACATCCCTCAACCCAAAGTTGAGGTTCACCCAAAGATTCCAAAGGGTCCCTTACGCCGAAATGCTGCCTCCGGTCGAGCCGCTCAATCGTACAATATAGTAGATGATTTGGCACAATCCCCTGCTGCCATTTCCACACTGGAACTCCTCCAGTCGTGCCCTTCTCAAAAGAAGGCTCTACTATCTGCCGTGGGCGCTGTTGATCCTGCTGATGACCAAATGATTGTTTTTGACGCCACTCAATCGGACCATCCTCCTCTTCCTCCTTCCGTTGCTTTCCAAATCTCAGTCAAAATCCGGAACGCCACTGTATCCCGGTGTATAATTGATGAGGGGGCATCCACCTGTGTGATGTCCGCTTCGGTTTGGAAGCAACTCGGATCCACTGAGTTGGCCCCTTCCACGATCACCCTTCGAGCGTGGGATGGTCATGCCTCCCAGCCTATTGGCCTGTTTCGTAACTGTCCCATCACCCTCGCCGGTAAGGCTGTTTGCGTTGATGTCGAAGTCATTGACGCCCCTCTAGACTACAACATCCTATTGGGGCGAAGCTACACCTATGCCATGTCTGCTGTCCCATCCGCGGTCTTCCGTAAGATGTCTTTTCCACATAACGGGAAGATAGTCACCATTGACCAGCTATCGTATCATGAGTCATCGTCTCAGTCCTCCTCCTAGACGACCATCTCTTCTGTAGCCAACAAGCAAACTGTCGATTCCTTGACCAGTGTCTCCCCCGGCGTTTACAAGGATTCCTCCCTGCTTGGAACTTTTCCTAGTTTCCCCCCTCCTCCTATCTCTGACCCCAGCTCATCGAATGTTTGCATGATGCAATCGTCTCGGGCTGCTCCCAAGCAACCTGCTTCGGCTAGTCAGCAACCTTGCCCTCCGCAACTTGCTCTTAGCCCTTCACCTGCAGTTGGTCGTCATGAGCCCCTTTATCCCCCTGGCACGGTTCCTCCAGGCCTTAGCCATTTAGGAGCCGTCCCACCCGGCCATGCCCCCTCTGGTCAGATACTGTTCCTAGCTCCCCCACCAGGAGTGTACACGGTACCAGTCATGGCCACCCTCTCTCTTCCTAACTTGACACTTGGGATTCCCGTTTGGTACCTTGATCCTCCAACCCCCACCTTGCCTGGTCAACCCAAACCTTATATCGCTTTGACCCCGGTTTAACCGGCCCCCATGGCTTCTCCCGTTGCATCAGTGCCTCAGTCACTTCAACAGGAACCACCTCCTGTTGCGACCTCTTCGGGTAAGAAGGGCAAAGCTCGCAAGGGGGCATCAAAGGACAAGGCTGCCCCGACAAACCCTGCTCCTTCTCAGCCTCCAAAGCATACCATCCAGGGTGCTTTGTGTGATGTTGTCGGTCACGCCTCCCATACCTGTCCTGAATTACTTCATCTAAAGCCCATGGTTAATGTCACGGTCCCTGAGTCCGCGGTCTCAGAAGCCTTTGTTCCTTCCACAACCGCGGCCAAGAACCCCAAGACTATTCACACCAACCACCCCCGTGCTTTGTGTGATCTCCATGGCCATCACACCCATATTTGTCCCCGCCTCGAGGACTTCCGCACCTCTATTGCCGCGGTCCACCAATTCGAGGCCAAGCGCAATGAGTACACCTCTCCCATATTTGCGCATTTTGCTTCAGCAGAACTACCAGATATGACTGCTCCCATTGACATTCCCCCTCCTGATGTCGAGATGACGGAGCCTTCGTCCAACATTTTCTACCTATCATCATCCATGAGACCCTCGGGGACCATTCCATCTGAATCCTCCCCTATTGTTTCGCTTGACCTTTCTTCAGCGATCATCTTGGGCTCAACATCGGTAGATCCTTTATCTACTTACTCTTCGGTCACCCCTTGTGACGATTCGCATGTGAACCTCTCTTCTCATGATGATGATTCAGGTCGCTTCACCACGTCCGGTGGTCCTTCTTCCACCAGTCACCCCATCTTTTATCACGATGACGACATTATGGAAGAAATTCCCACCCCTGACTTTATATATTCCCCCTTACATCGAACCCATGTGTTCACACCACATCCACCTTGTGGCCATTACATCGAAACCCAATGTTTGGGTAAGGGAGCACCCACATTTGAGAGACCAAGAGAAGCAATTCTCCATAACTCTCCTAGTATATCTAGTCGTGTTGACTTTAGTACCATTATTCTTCCACATTTAGAAGAACCTCTAAAGTCCCAGATCACTTCCGATCACTCTAGGGATGATACCTCTTATCGTTCCCTCCTCTTCCATCAGCAACCCAGTCTCTTAGACATTATTGTTGACCAACCTCTAGCTTTTCTACAAGAGCATCAGTTCATTATCTCAAAATCCTCTTTTTGGGATAGTGACACCAGGTATGCCAACTCGGAAACTTAAAGTCCATTTGATCCCCATATGCAGTACCAAAAGAGATTGATAATCCTCCATTTCCTTTCTCAAACTGCATACCCATAACAAGAACAAATGGCACACCACATCATTAAAATGTGTTTAGATTCCCCTTTTTCTAAATACATTTCGGCATGACCACACCATGCTCGGGGGCACCCATGCCCCTCAACCATAACCCTCCTCACCTCGTTTCTAGAGAGGAGGTTGTCTTACCAATCGAGTGTACATCCCTTCCCTTCCTATGGCTGTTGAACTTCCCCCTGACACCCAACCTCTAGAACAATGACTTATCATGCTTGAGCGTGCCTCTGAATATCGCTGTGTTGCATTTCAAACCATGGAAGCGGCCAAGAAACGCACCAAAAGCTCAATATGACCAAAAAGTCCAGCCTCGTCCTTTTCATGAAGGCAACCTTGTTCTAGTATATGACCAGGCCCATGATGTCCTTGGTCACAGGAAGTTCGACTCATTATGGCTAGGCCCTTACATCATCAGTAAGGAGCTTGGTAAGGGGGCATACCTTTTAGAAGACTTCAAAGGCAATCGTCGCAAGGCACTCTATCTTAAGAAATATTACCCTTAGCATTTCCTTTCTGAGATGCGTGTTTTATTTTCTGTTAGATAGCCAGCATATTTTTATTTTTATCCTTCGCCAGGACCTATTTTGTCCAAGAAGGGTCACTTCACCTCTCCTTAAAATTGAATTTCCTCACTTACAACACTTGTACTTGGGGCACCATCTTGCCTCCTTACTTGTCCATGTTTGTGACGATTTTCGTCATGAGTCCCCACCTTGTACTCATGCTTTTATGGTCCCCCATTGGGCCTTTTACTGTGTGGCAGCACCATCGAGTCGCCCTTGTTTCGAGCATCCAAGTTGAGTCATCATCGCATTCATGGAGTCTATCCCGCGTCCCTTGGTACCCCACTATAGCCCTCCATCCTTCATTGCTTGGTCTCTCTCTTGTGTTGCATATTATGACCTTCAGTCCCACTGTCCCCTATCCCTTACGATATTGTGTCAGTCGCTGCCATGTCATTCATGCCCTTTATGCTCTAACAAGGGAAGTCGTCCATTAGCTACTCAGTCCTTTCCACTTCACTATCATAATTAGTGTCAGTCTGTCCATCGCTCTACTCTTTTCTCTCGTGCCTTAGTTGAGGGTCTCTCATTGCCTCACCTATGGCGGACCTCCTTCTGTCGACATCAGCTCATTCATTCCAGAAGCCAGGTCTAGAGGGCGGTGTACCTTGGTTCTAGCTTCCACTCTTGTTCGGTGCCTCGGATCAGGCAAAGGGATCTCTCCTTGCCCTTTGACTTGATTGTTTCTCCAGCTCCTTTCAGCATGATCGAGATCCGTATACTTGATGGTCCAGTGATCCAGCGGCAGCTCTTGATGATTCCCAGGTGTGTGTGAGATGTCTCAACCCTCATGAGGGGGTGGCCCTGCAGGTAGCCCCCCACATGCCCGGATGACCTCTTCCTTGCAGCCTTCGATGCAGCTCCAGATATTTGATGATGTTGGCCGTAGCCACTTGCAGCGCCTCTTTGCTTTGCATGTATCAGTCAGATTTTGTGAGCCCTTCCCCATTTACAGGGGGCATTTGGGTTGTATTTATCTCATGTACTCAGATATTATTGTACTAGTCCTGGCTGTTATCCCAGGCACAGCATGTATGTGAGACTCTTCATTGTATTTTTATCTGGCCCTTGATTATGCCAGCTGTACTCTCTGGTTCGGTCCCTTGTTTACTGGACACACTATTCTTTTGTACTTTGTCACGGCGGGCATAGGTATGCCTCCCCCGCCGCCTTCAGCACAGGTACCCTCTCATAACAGAGACTTGTTGCACCTGCGAGTCTCGTCTCCTCCGGGTCTAGTCCTTCAGCACACTATCTACCTCATATTTCTCTCTATGACATACCCTTTTGTTGTCTAGTGATTGTTTTCTTACAACGTACTTCGGTCATACGATTTGCTCCTGACACTCGCACGCTGGGGGGCAATCTGTTACACCATTTTTTGGTCATCTAACTCTTCATCATTAGATGGACCCAAGTACACCATATAAGACCAGTTTTACCCCAAGTAAAACTGCTTTCACTATGTTAATTAGGAAACCCCAAAAGGAATAATTAATTAAACCATAATTTAATTATTATTCCCAGTCATTTTTAACCCAAAAACAAAGAAATTAATGAGATAAACCCATAGTTATCTTATTATTTTCTAGGAATAATTATTTAATAATATTCCTTGTTAAATATGACCAAATCAACCACCATTAATCAAATAAATCATTATTTATTTGATTATATCCCAACCACTTCCTTAAAAAGATAAATAAATCATTTATTTATTTATTTTTCACTAATCGAGGGATTTGACCCAAGTCAAACACCCTTTCCCTCCAACAAATAATAATAAAATATTCCATAGAGGTGGATCTAGATGTGATTAACATTATTTTAATCATGCACCAAGATCTAAAAGGACCCAATATTTTGTTATAAATAGGAGGGTTTTCCCCATCATTCTTCACCTTTTGTTGCATATTAGATCACTCTGGATCTATACACTTGGTCTCATTTCTGCCATTTTGCTCCCATTGAGCTCTACCTTCTACATTGGGTTTTTCTACATCTACAAGAGAGAGAAAGCTTAGATCTGAAGTGTTGAGGACTACAAAGAACCCATCCCATTGAGGAGATCTGGATACACCTCCTTGTTTCCTCCCAGGTGCCCTGTAATATAAAAATTCATTCAAAAATCGTGTTCTTGTCTTGTCTGTTGGATGCATGGAGCAAACTCTTTACTTCACTGCTTAATATCTTTCCATTTATAGATCTGTTTGTTGCATCACTTTAACTACTAATTGCAGATCTGAAGATGTTTTGCAGCCATTATTGTTGTTAGGGCTATTAGTTATGCGTAGCTAAAGTGGTTCTTTTTCGTACGCTTCGACAAAGAATTCATACTAACATTGTGGATTGATTTGCTTCTTTCTTTTACTTGGTGTGATTAGCGATCGTGTTTATTTTCCACAATTAATTTGTAGAAGGATTCAGTATCTTGCTTGAGCATATCGCATGATCGGATTGAATCCATTGGTATACATATTGTTTCTATAATCTCTGCATGGTATCAGAGTGCAAGAAGTCACTATACTAGTGGAGAAGAAATTGATTTTGTGATGAATAGCATTCGAATTTGCAAAAATATTCTTTGGTGCGATAGGTGGATCAAGATTGCCTTCAATGGATTAAGATTGGAATATGCACTCGAGGGAAGTTCTAATTATATTGCATGGAAAGACATAATGGAGGTAGTTATGGAGGACAACGTGTTGAAAGAATTCAATGATAATGACATTCCCAAGCCTGCAGCAACAGACGCCACTCTTCTTGATGCTTGGAAAAAGAAGGTTGCAAAGGCGAGGAGGATCTTATTAGAGGGAGTTCAAGACCACATTGTCTCGAGTCTCCATGGAAAAGTGACTCCATATGCAATGTGGAAGGCTTTGAAAGATCTGTTTCAAAGTAGTAGTGACCACAAAAAATTGGCACTGAAGGACAATCTCAGGAAAATCAAAATGGAGAAAGGCGACACTTTTCTGAAATATTTGACCAAGTTCATCCAATGTCGAGATGAGCTTAGGAGTGTCGGAATTACTGTAGCGGATTATGAATTGGTGAGATTATCACTTCAAGGCCTTCCCAAGAGTTGGCATAGTCATCAAACTCTGCTAATGGGAGGGAGAAGCTACCAAATTGGGAGTAACTTTGGTCGGATTTGGTACAAGAAGAATTCAGGCGAAATACCAGGGACAGATCCTCATCCAAGGAAGATGATGAGGAAAATTGCACCTTGGATGGTAAGGCAAAAATGGCGAAGGGAAAGAAATCCTATTCCAAATCTGAGACTGGCAAAGAAGGCAAGAAGAATGACATGTCCAGAGTGAAATTTTTTCACTGTCACGAGCATCATTGGACATTATGCCACTAATTGTCCACAGAAGAAGAAGAAGAACAAGAAGGAGTTAGGATCTGCAATGGGTGAATATTTGGCTTCACAATTTGAGTTTGACTTTTAACTAATCGAATGCATGGTGTCTAGTGCAATGGGATTAGTGTGGTACTTGGATAGTGGTGCATATTTCCACATGACGGGAGACAAAGAACTTTTTAGTAGCTTGGAGGAAAAGGACATCGAGATGCATATCGAATGGGTGATGAAAGAACGTATAACGCTACCCAGATTGGTATATTTACTTTCCAGAGACAATCAGGTAAACCCTTCTTATTAAAAGATGTCATGCATGTACCAGGCTTGAAAAATAATTTAGTTTCAGTTGCTATGTTAGAGGATAGAGGATATGATATGGTTTTTAGTGAAGGGAAAGCATTCCTTATTCACAAAGCCACAGGACATGTCAAGAAGATTGGGATTCATGTGAATAATCTCTACAAACTTGTTGTAGATGGTTGCACAACATTGATGGGTAAAGCAAACAAAGTGAGACGGGATGAGGGTGAGTAAGACAGGATGAGGGTGAGTTATGGCACAAGAGATTGAGACATTTATACCACAGTTCTTTGAAGGCCATGCAATATATTTCTATGAGGCTTCCAAAGGGTACTCTTACATAGATACACACATACAAGGGATGTATAATGGGGAAGTATGCAAAGGCCACTTTTCACTAGAAGGATAACCGAGCAGTGGAAATCCTTGAGAGAGTTCACTTAGATGTTTGTGGACTATTCTCTACAGTTTCTACAACAAATCACATGTATTATGTGATTTTTGTTGTTGATTTTTCTAAAAAGTGTTGAATCTACTTCATTCAGAACAAATATCAGGCGTTCTCAAAATTTTGTGAGTTCAAAGCACTGGTTGAGAAAGATACAGAGAAGCATGTGAAGGCTCTAAGGAGCGAAAATGATGGTGAGTAAATCTCTAATGAATTCAAGAAATTTTGTAGCAAAGAAGGAATTCAGAGAGATTTTATTGCACCTCATAACCCACAATAGAATGGGGTTACAGAAAGAAAGTACAGAACAATTGTAGGTGTGGCACGAGTGATGTTACATGATCAGGGCCTACGATTTCATCTATGGGTGGGCATAGGCATGCAACACAATGGTATTTGTGCATAACCGTAGTCCTCATAGGATACTTGGCATGATGTTGAGGAGGTAAATCCCCTATGTGGACATAGGTGATCCCACTAACCCTAGATTGGGTCTAGCAACAATCAAATCACACAATGACGTTGGTTCCTAGTTACAAGAAAGAAAAAGATCGCGATGAGTAGCCTACCTCGAATCCCATGCTGCTGTTGTCGATGAAGAAGCGGTGCTCCTTGTTCCTAGCTTAACAGATCACAATCCTTCCATTCGTCACATCTGGAAAACTATACACACGTAGAGAAATGATGAAATATAACGTAATACTTAAAGCATGCAACTATATATCAGTCAGAGAAGATATAATTTGTTGCATCACATAAAAGAGTAAACACAAGAATGGAACCAAAATCAGAGTTGCTTATATTATAAATGACAAAAGGGATATTACAATCAAATGCTCTGATGCTATGATCTTCCTTCGGTGGGGCTTACAACGGAGCGTGTCTCAACAAAGCCTGTCAGGAATCTAGACAAAGATCTCTCTCTTATGGGGTTCTCTTTGGCTTAGCTCTCAATAGTTTCCCAGCTATAGTTTCCTTCCTACAAGTTTAGCTAGCTAGCAAATGGAGAGGGAAAGATTTTATAGATTGAGGAAGGGAATTTGGGATCCCTATAATCATGGGATAGGTCCTATCTCTTAGGAAGGTTCCATGAGAGGTGGAAAACCACTTCCTATACATGGAGATTCGGAGCCAAACCACTCAACTTCTTTTGATGATTCATTCGGAGTTTGTTAGAATCAAACTTCCACCATTTATTTTTAAAAAACATCCCTTAATAATATTGGCACGAGTGAAACACAGGGACAGAGCACCAGCTGGCACGCCCTCTAGTGTGGATTTCCCCCATTGGTGCGAGGGATGAACTGGATAGTGACACAAAGGCTAAAACCTCTGTTTTTAGGGTTTTTTAGAGGAAATATTCTTCAGGATAATGTTTGACCTTATGCAAGAGGATGCCATGAAGGTGTTTTCAGGACATTTTACTATTCATAGGTCACAGGAATAGTCCTCCAATGTACGGGACGAGGGATTGTAGGGACGGTGACAAAATGCTGTGTAACAGATGCCCCCTAAAGCATGAGGTTCGAGAGAGAGGGAGGTGTTGGGTTTCCTATGTTTTGGCAGATTTGGCAATACCAAAAGATAAGACAACATCAAACCACTTTGGGACCTCAGGATCTAGCCCTCCTGGATCCAAAGAGGGATCTCTCCATAAAACAAAGAATGATATGTATCTTTGAATCTCAAAATGAGATATTAGGCTAGTTATGAAGCACAAGGGATTTTAAATTATTTGGTTGGTTGGTTGGTTGGTTGAGTCATGGGATCATAGACTGAGAAAATAATGGGAGGAAAGGAGTAGAGAAGCAGGACGTTTCAGCAAAAGAGGATAGGTCAGCAAAGTGCCATCCATTGGGCTATGGAGTCATGAAAGGATATTACTTGCAACAACTAGCCAAGGCTTTCAGAGGGCAAGTCATCTATACTAAAGGATCTTCTTAGATAGATGGTGGGATGGAACATTAAGAGTGAAGGTGAAAGAAGGAAAGAAAACCAATTTCCATCTATAGATCAGGTCAAAGGTCATTTAACTCAAGACCTGCTTCGACATACTCATAGGAAACTCTCAATGGAGGGACAAAGGGGCAGCTTATAGATCGGACCAGAGGTCATTTAACTCCAGGTCAGCTTTAGCATGCTCCAAGGGAAAACATAGATAAGTTTAACAGAGCCGGGGTCTGTAGATCAGAGAAGGAATTTGAACCTTCAATGCTTTGACACCAGCAAGGAAATCCAAGTAGAAAACCCCGAATTCATACATCAGCTAGCAGCATATGGAATCGCTACACTGGTTAAATTAGCTGAATTTACTCTTAGATAACACATACAACAGAAAAAATTGAAGGTAAGGAGAGCAGAGACATAGGGTACCTAAAAAGGGTAAATCCTATGCCATATTTCTGATGCAAGCCAGAAGACCAACGAACAACATGAAAAATGTCATAAACAATGTTAGAGAAAACATCACCAATAGTAATAGACCAGGATCCTATGAAATTTTCTTGATTAATGATGCAAAACCAATCACATACACCGAGCTCAATGGCTATTATAGTCCAAAATTTCTCCTCCCAGCCTACTACATTACAAACTACTCTACTACTCTCTCCCAAGACTGTTCTAACAGTCGGAATGAATCCCTCTACAACAACATCAACAACCAAACAACAACCTTTTACAATATGTTCTCGGGAATTATTATAGGAGAAAAAAAATAACAGGAGTAGATGATATTCATTAAATGGATATCATTACGATAGAGTGGAGAAAGAGTTCATGCCCACTCCACTTAATGGCAATCTGCATCGCTGTAAGTACTTTTGGTATGGTTTAGGAGACTCTGTCAAGCCAATATTGACCTCGGATGTTTCGTGAAGTCCTTATGGTTGTAAGGCCCTATGTTCTATCTTCTGAAGTAAGTAAGGTGACTGAAAGGTCTTCAGGTCTCCATTCTTCCATAACTGCAGTCCTGACAGTCTTTAAAAAGTTTTTGTCAGAGTAATTAACCATTTATGGGCTCGAGGAGGCATGGAGAACATTGTCCGAAGGTGTCCGTATGGAGACAATGTTCTGTTGATGCTAGAAGCACTGATAGGACTTGACAGTGTGCTTAAGTCTTCAAACTGCGTCTTTTCCTTTGAACACAGGATTAGCACATTAAATCTTCAAATACAGGCTTCAATCCCTGAAATCCGTCTTCGCTGCTTCACTAGGCTACTGTAATGGCCTCTCTGTGATCCCTGCACAATAAATTAAATCAATTATAAAATCCAGGGAAGGTGGCGGGAGAATTGCTGTGGAGGCCGGAGGAATGGTGGCGGAGTAGTAGAAACGATGGTCATGGAGGAAACAGGTGAAAATGAAATGTAATGGATTTTTGATGGGAGAATGAATGTGGGCCATCCGATCATTTTTGAAGGCGATGATTGACGGTGGGGATTAATGAACGGGATGACCTTTGAAAGTTGGGCAGCACACAAAGGAAATGGAAAAATGCAACGCGAAACACATGAAATGGACCATGGGTGGTGGGACCTGGTCATGGTAGCGGGCGATTCATTTAGGACCATTGGATCTCAGGAGGAGATCGAAGGCTACGATCTAATTGGAGGGGAGGAATGAGAGGGTTGACAGTCTGATTGAACGATGGTGCGATTGGTTTATGGCCGTTGGATCTTGGACTAACGGACGGTCGAGATTGGATCGGGAAAATCGCAATCGCAAAGGGAAAAATGTGGTAGAAATTGAAAAATGCGATTGCGATTGGGGTGGGAGAGCACCAGCCATCAGATCAACAGGGGAATCAATGGCTAGGATGGGATCGACGGATCGCAATCGGTGATTGCAGTCGGGAGGCACATTGAGACCTTGCAATTACAATGGGGAGTGATTGAGCGCCAGTTGTCGGATCTGGGTTTAGATCAACGACAGAGATTGAATCGACGGGGAACAGAAAGGAGTGACAGGAGGGGAGCGGAAAAAATATGGATTGTTGGATCTTGGAATGGATGGACGACTGTGATTTGATCGGGGAATTGCAATCGGGGCGAAACGAGGAGTGGCACGGTGAATGTTCTGATTGCGATCGGAAGCGGGAGTGCAATTAGCGCCGGACCGTCCGATCTAAGTGATAGATCAACGATGGAGATAACAGCAGAGGCCTTATAGACCAAAACTCAGTCGCATCAGAGTTTTTCGTTAACAAAGAGTTGCGCTCGCCCGAAAGTTGCGATTGTGATAAGCGCTCAAGGCCTTAGCGCCTGGTTCCGATGTAGGGTTACGTGGGGAAGTGGTTTGCGGGGCTTAGACGAAAGGGGCTTAGGCTTAATATAAGGTATAAAGTGGGTTTTTGGCCTATTTTAATGCTTTTTGAGGCCAAAAAAGGGCAACGGTAGAGAGGAAAAGGGTTTACTAGACCAAACAAAGAGTATTTGCAGGGTTTAAAAGGGAATGAGGATGATCTAGAGGGGTAAGAGAGGGATTTAGAAGGGGAGACAGGGGAATGGAAACAGAGGTTTAGAAGGGATGATATAAAGGGAAAGGAGGCCCTTTGGGCATTTCTTCACAAACCAAGAGGCTTTAAAACTGGAAACAGCAGTGGGGAGTTATCAAAGGACAAGGGCATAAGGAGGCTTCAAGGATGATGTGTTTTCAGGGGAAATGCATTCCTTGAAGGCTCAAAAAAAATTTAGCCCCCAGTTTTCTTGTCAAAAAATTCATAGGGGGCTAACAGGAGGGGTGAAATGCTTTATGAAAACATGCCCAACTGAAAACACTGCCATCGGAAGACCTGCAAACACAAATACTACTGATATCTCTGATACATAATATGTGGTATGGGTGCAACCATCCATAATAGAGTGTACAATAACCAAGATCCAAGGTATGGATGCATTCATCCAGCAAAGAAGGATCAACAAGTAGACTCAGGTATGGTCACAACCATCCAATAAAATGAGTCATGTAATCAATAATGATAATCCACAAAGAACTCGCAGCCTGGATTTTATCAGACAAGATCCAGGGGCTTGTGCTCCATCTCGACCTGAACAGAGCACAAGTCTGAGCATGCGAATAAGTGGGCTGAAGTCGAAGATGCAAGAACATCGTCTAATTACCAGCCAACAATGAAAGCTGTTAATAGACACGAGAGAAACCACTAATAATGAGGATGGCCCTCGAGGTACTATAGGTACAATCGACGGAATGTGAACAGTGAGCTAGCATTGAACACCCATGAAATCATGCAATCGAAGGCCAATAATGAAAACCTTGTGTCGAATGCAAAGAACCTTCCATTGAGGCATGCAGGCCCCAAGGTACCTAAAGCGAGTCTCTAGATCAGCTTCTTGGGTAATGAGCTGAAGTCAATAGGAAGTGACCTTGATCGAAGGTGGGCCATAGTGTTTCCCACATCATCGACACGAGACAGAGGAACATGATGTTTTTGAATAGAGAATCAGAGAGAGGTTGAAAACTGTAGAGGCCAACTTCTCTTGAACATATCGGTGGCACGACACTAGATTTTGCAGTATTTGAAATCAAAGGATCTAAGGTCATGATGACATGGAAAAGAGCAGATGAGTGGTCAAAAGAGATTACCCAAACCCACGAAGGCAAGCAGATAATGAGATGAGATGTCCCCAACCCGACACAAATGCAGACAAGTGCCATGTTCAAGAGCGACATACTGCCGACACGACGATGATACTAGTTACATTTTCCCCCACCATTTCTGGCGAGTACCCAATTATTTTTGGAAACAAGCTTGAAGGGGATAGCATTTTCTTGCAATATAAGTTTTTCCTTTGGACAAATCCAACCTAGTACATTTAACGAGCCCTAGGAAGGAGGAACTCGAGTAACGCGATTACGACGAAGTCCAATGTCATCAGTTTTTAACGATTCTGAAAAAGGAAGAACTCAACGTCTTTTCATGTTTAGAGAGTTTGAAAAGACAACGGAAAATAAAACTCCAGCAGTCCCTTTTCGTAGATAGTCCCTTAGATCCGAAAAGGTAGAAAACTATGTCTAAGAAAGCCTCCTAGTCGTGATAGGCTATGGTATTCATTTTTCGTAAGTAATCTATCCCAACCCGAAAAAGGGGTAAACGTATACTAGGTAGATATTGTTTCGCAACCAATTTAACGAGTTCAAAATGACAAGAAAATTGACAATATTTTCAGTTTTAGAGAGTCAGAAAAGAGCTAAAAGATGACTCCACCTAGAGGAACAAGAGGTATTAAGGGTAGCTACTGGTTCCGGTAATGGTGTAACTACTCAGAACAAGATAAAGGTCAAGAGGCTGGCTAACAATACCACTCATCACAGCGGTTCCTCAAGAATGGGTAAAACAACCAAGTGAAGGCATATGATCGAACAAGTAGACAGTGATGATGGAGTGAGAAAACCAAGGCTCAGCTGGAAGAAAAGGTTGATAAAATGGCAATCACAAGAGGTAAAATGGGAATGGTTTCATTTTTACACAAGCTTGAAATCAAGAAACTTTGCTTGAAGTTGGTTTCATTTTTACACAAGCTTGAAACAAAGATAAACTATGCTTGAAAAGAAAAAAAACTATGCTTGAAATTTTTGCATGCCCCCAGCATGGTGACTCAATTCGAGGTACATGCCCCCCAAGCTTCAATCCATATGAAAGGCAGATGGAGTGAAGGTTTAAATTACGAGATTAAGGGAAAGACTCGACTGGGATTTTACGAGATCTAAACAAAGACTCGAATTGAATGGGAACATGTTTCATTGTTTTAACGAGGTTGATACAGAAGAAAAACTATCCTCGGAACACCTTGTTTCATTTTTTAACGAGCTTGACACAAGAAAACGAACTCTACTCTGACAGACCTCATCATAATTAACAACAACTCATCGCTTCAAAGAGTTTCCCGTTCGATGGAAGGAAAACATCTTGGAAGTCTGGACCCAATGCCCCCAGCACACAATGTACGCCGACACTATAACTAAATATGGGCATAAGACAGGTAGCCACATAATTGACATGTGGCAGGGATGACACAACCGGTGGATAAAGATCCGGCAGGGATGATGGTGGACCAGCTTCCATATTCGGACCAAAGAACGCAAGCTGATCGATGGTCACGATCCGACCTTGGTGCGGAAAACACATCACACGAAATAGGGAGGAGATAAGCGCTCCCATGGCATAAGTATAATCGCAGCCCAGGAGTAAATTAAAGTCCAAGGGACCAGGAACAACCATCATGTCCATATGGATAGTTTTCCCTCCCAAAGTAACAGGAAACTTTGAAAGGATCCTTAACGGTTGACTAGTTCCTCTGTTAAACGCTAACAGATTCTGAGTAATAGGCACAAGCGGAGGCAAACCAAATGCTTTCCAAGTAGTTGAAGAAAAAATACTAACAGACGCGCCTTCATCCATAATGGTATTGGGTACGACCAGATGGAAGGCCTATACCGTGATCTCAAAGGGCACATAAGAAGGAAGGCGATAACCTGCGAATCGACCCCAATCGAAGGAAGCGACCAAACTACTTGGAGGGGCTACCATCAAACCGAGATGGTCTTCCCCTAGTGTTATGGGAGAAGAAGGAGCATCCTCCACTGCCTCCATCATGGAGGCAGAAGGAGTATCCTCCGAGACCTCCATCATGGGAGGCGAAGGAATAGCTTCCTCAGATATAGGGACAGGAGAATCTTTCTCCAAGTCTGAGGAATCTGAAGAAACAAGAAGAACCTGAGGGATGTGAGATCCAATCTCAGTAGAAAAGACCTGGTGCACCATAGATGGGGCCACCTCAACCGATCCCATGACCAATGGTTGGTCAGGGATGGATTCATGATGGTGAATTTCCGGGGGAGCGGGATCAAGCAAGGATGACTCTTGACTAATCATTGAATCAACTGGTGAAGGACTCAAAGAAAGCTGTTTGTAACTAGCCGGAAGGCATGGTGTAGAAAGAGTCAAGTTTTCCAAAACTCTCTTGGCTTCATCCATATACAAACAAAAATGAATGGCATGGTGCCCTTCACACAACTTATAGGTATTGGCAAGCTTACCATGCTTCTTAGGAGCTTTACCAGCACTAGCTGAAGACGTGCCCCCAACCTGACTCCTGAAATCCAAAGGCAACGACAGACGACCGTTGGAACATACTTCGAGCACCCTGGGAATGCCAGGGCAATCTCGAAGAAGACGGTTTCCCTGACACAACATGCAAGGGAACTTAACTTTCCGTGGAGGGTTGGAAGTTTCATCGAGAGTGGGTGTTTTAGAAGCAATATTTGTAGAATTAGCCTCTCGCTTATCTAACTTCTTCTTCTTAGTCTTATTCTTCTTCTTCTTAGCCACCTGGGTACTAGAATCCAAACTTTCGCCATGCGATGTAGAAGATGAGGATGAAGAAATAGGAGAAGAAGGGGAGAGGTCCACCTTTAAGCGTTGCTCAGGCATAGGAGTGGATGGTATGGTAGCTGGAACACTTGAGACCACATAGGTTGAAAAAAACAAAACAGGAAACCAAACAGTTAACCCAGGAAGGAACAACGTTGCCATATAAGGAGCACCAACATTCCCAAAAGGAGGAAAAGGACCAGGATTCCCATCGAAGGGGATTCCTTGGTTGGTGAACTCCGGAAAAGTTGCCATCGGAAACGACCTTGAAACAGAACACTAAGGACAAAAAATTCTAACCAGGAATATTTCGTGGGCAAGTAATTTTTAAGACACTGAAACCAAACTCTGCTATTTCATATTTTAAGAGTCGTGAAACAAGAAAAAAGTGACTCTATCGCTTTTAGGTTGGACAGGAGCTTGAAAGGACAAGAGGTCGATGATATTTTCAGTTAAAAGAGTCAGTAAAGATCAAAGTGACTGCTCTGGAAATATAGGTAAATGGGTGTACCAGAGATTCGTGAACTGCCATATACACCTTGGTAAAAATGAAAGAGAAATCAACCAAGGACTTGACGTACATGCAGGTAATCTCCCCGAATGTTGTGTCCGGTGTATCACGGGTAAAAGGCCGCAGACTCGACTTCCTAGAGATAAAGGATTGCAGCCTAATGGGGTCTCCCTTTATATACGCGACGGTACGGGGAGAAAAATTCTGTGCTAGCACTGTCTGTAGCCAGATGGCGAGCGACAAATTCTAGGCTTAAAGACGCCGGAACACGTCTCTACCTCAAACTACTAGATTTTCCATTAATGTTTCAATGTTGCCTTAGGTTAATTCAGTAAATTTGAAAGTTGATCTTCAATTTACGTTCAATTTCAAGGCCCTATCAAATGTCAGATCTCATAAAGCCTCTAAATGCAAACTACATGCCACAAAATGTCATTTTGTTCAATGAAGAGCTATCTACGAGAGAGTTGAGAGCTTCTAAATGACAACAAAACGAACACACAAAAACATCCACTACTTTTTCCAATGCAAGCTAATGAAACTATAAAACTTCTCTCTAGAGTTATATAACATGAGCAATGCGAAAGAGCTTTCAATTTTCACTAAGCCAATCAAAATGATTTTTTTTTTTCTATTTTTCAATATATTAGAGAAAATGCACTAAATGAATGAAAAACTAATTAAAACACCAATTCGAGAAATGAAAAAGAGAGAGATGAAACAAACAATTTCACTCAATTAAAATGCACACAATCAAGACTCAAACCGATGATGAAATCCCTCAAAGCGAAGAAGAATCTTGAAAGAGACTCAAACAAACCATGTAATCTACGCTTGGAGTAACACAAAGCGAAATCGAATGAAAGAAAGGAAAATCACTCAATTAACGCAATGATTCAATGGGATTGAACAAGACGAATGCAGAGAAGCAAAAAAAAAATTTATCGAGCAAGCAAGGACCTTAAACTCCAATGGGAGGCTCAGCACACTGAAGCACCTAGAAGTCCTAGGGATACAATGCAAAATTGACAGTAAAGGGCAAAAAATTGGAGGAAAAGGGCCAAACATAGTAAAAAATGACTTCAAGGCACTCAATCAATCGGGAAAATGACACCAAGACCAAAACTCAAGCTCAGAGAGCCCAAAAGCAAACAAACCCTAACACCAAGCAGAGTTAGCGCGCCTGTTTGGCTGTAATCTATGCCAAAAAGGCATTTGCGCGGGGTCCTAACTAGAAACTAGCGCCAGCTGGTGCGACTTTTACGGGAAAAACCACGCCAATCGATTTTACCCTAGAAAAATGATGAAAATGGACAAATAGAGACTGGATCTGGTCTTCTGGGGGCTGAACAGGGGTTTAACACCAAGGAAGGTGAACCAGAAAAGCAAATAAATCAATCAAAAGAAAAAAAAAAAACCCAAAAGAGGAAGGACTAACTCGCACTGATTTCCCAGCGGAGTCGCCAAATTGTTGAGGAGTTAAATCCCCTCTGCAGATAGAGGTGATCCCACTAGCCCTAGATTGGGTCTAGCAACAATCGAATCACGCAATGACGTTGGTTCCTAGTTACAAGAAAGACAAAGATCGCGATAAGTAGCCTACCTCAAATCCCACGCTGTTGTTGTCAATGAAGAAGTGGTGCTCCTTGTTCCTAGCTTAACAGATCACAATCCTTCCATTCGTCACGTCTGGACACCTATACACACGTAGAGAAATGACGACATACAACGTAATACTTAAAGCATGCAACTATATATCAGTCAGAGAAGATATAATTCGTTGCATCACATAAAAGAGTAAACACAAGAATGTAACCAAAATCAGAGTCGCTTATATTATAAATGAAAAAAGGGATATTACAACCAAATTCTCTGACGTTATGATCTTCCTTTAGTGGGGCTTATAGTGGAGCATGTCTCAACAAAGCCTATCGGGAATCTGGATGAAGCTCTCTCTCTTACGGGGTTCTCTTCGGCTCAGCTCTCAATAGTTGCCCAGCTATAATCTCCTTCCTACAAGTTCAGCTAGCTAGCAAATGGAGAGGTAAAGCTTTTATAGATGGAGGAAGGGAATTTGGGATCCCTATAATCATTGGATAGGTCTTATCTCTTAGGAAGGTTCCATGAGAGGTGGAAAACCACTTCCTATACATGGAGATCCGGAGCCAAATCACTCAACTTCTTTTGATGATTCATTCTCGAGTTTGTTAGAATCAAACTTCCACCATTTATTTTTTAAAAACATCCCTTAATAATCTTGTCACGAGTGAAACATAGGGATAGAGCACCAGCTGGCGTGCCCTCTAGTGTGGATTTCCCCCATTGGCGCGAGGGATGAACTGGCTAGTCGTGTCAAGGCTAAAACATCTGTTTTTAGGGTTTTTTAGAGGAAATGTTCTTCAGGAGAATGTTTGTCCTTATGTAGGAGGATGCCATGAAGGTGTTTTCAAGACATTTTACTATTCATAGGTCACAGGAATAGTCCTCCAATGTACGGGACGAGGAATTACAGGGACGGTGACAAAATGCTGTGTAACACATGAGTACACCAGAGGAGGATTTTTCTTGTAAGAAACCTGATGTTTCATATTTTAAAATTTTTGGCTCATCCGTCTATTTCCATGTGACCAAAGATTCCAAAAATAATATAGAACCAACAACTGAGATTGGGATATTTTTTGGGTACACTGATACTCCCCACAACTATCATGTGTATTTGCCGAAAAACGGGATGACTATTGTAAGAAGGGATATAAAATTTGATGTGGAGAAAGCCATGTGATTGTCCCTTGAGAGGGAGCTTGATTTGCATGTGGATGAGGAACTATTGGTTCCAAAGGATGAACCTCAAGATGTGGAGCAACCACATGTGGAGGATCATGGAGTGGCAGAAAACACTCATGAAAATCCATCCACCAGACATGGTAGGAGGTGCACCACAGACACTGAAAGATTGAGACTTGATGCGGCATAACATGTAGGAGCACCTACATCACTACACAGAAAGAGACATTCTCCATATAGGTTTACTAGATTCATGGCTCTTATGAGCATGTGTATTGTGACAGAACCATCCTCCTTTGAGGAAGTAGTGCAGCAACCAACTTGGGTTGACGCCATGATTGAGGTGTATGACTCCATTGTCAGGAACAGTGCATGGGAATTTTTCCCAAGACCAGTTGGGAAATCAGTGGTTGGATCTAGATGGATCTATAAGGTGAAGTAAGTAGCAGATGGGAGTGTGGAGAAGCACAAGGCTATATTTATAGCCCGAGGATTCTCACAAGTTGAGGAGATTGACTATGAGGAGACTTTTGCACCAGTTTCAAGCTACTCATTGATTATATCTATCCTTGCACTCTCAGTGCAGATAGGGTGGCAGATACATCAAATGGATGTCAAGACTGCATTTCTCAATGGAGTTATTGAGGAATAAGTGTACATTGATGATCCAGAAGGTTTTGATACCTTTGACAGTGAGTCTCATTTGTGCAAACTCAAGAGAGTAATGTATGGGTTGAAGCAAGCACCTATTGCTTGGTACACTAGGATTGACAACTATTTCACTAGGTTGGGCTTCATGAAGAGTGAAGCAGACACGAACCTGTACTAGATTTTGGTTGATGGTAAGGTTTTGATTATCGTACTTTATGTTGATGATCTTATTTTTACATGTGATGAGCATCTCATAATTTCTTGCAAAGAGGATCTTGCAAGAGAGTTTGAGATTAAGGACATGGGACTCCTTCATTATTTCCTTTGTTTGGAGATATGGCAGCATGGTGGGGAGCTATTTTTTTCTCAAGGCAAGTATGCCAAAGATATTTTAAGAAAGTTCCACATGGAGAGTTGTAAACCCATGGAGACTCCTCTTGTAGGAAACTGGAGGAAGGAGGATGCGACTTCAGGTGAGGTAGTGGAAAATATTGTTTACAAGCAGATTCTGGGTTCACTCATGTACTTGGTGAACACAGGACCAAACATTTTATATGTAGTTAAACAACTGAGTCAAGCTATGGTTAAGCCAACCAAGCTCTTTTGGAAGGCGGGGAAACATGTCCTTAGATATCTCAGGGGCACTATAAAGTATGTATATGGTACAGAGGGATAGAGGGAGTGAAGCTTCAAGGCTTAATTGATGTAGATTGGGAAGACAATCCATCATACAGAAAGAGCACATCAGGAGGGATCTTCAGCATAGGATTGAAAAGAGTTTCTTGGTACAATAGGAAGTAGAGATCAGTTGCAATCAGTTCAATCGAGGCAAAGTACATGGTCCAAGCATATTGACATCTGGTACCACCATCTAAGAGATTGTGTTCAGAGACGCATTATGTTACTTCAGTACATTCCCATGGATGATCAAGATGCAGATATTCTGACGAAGGTGCTCGCTAAGAGAAAATTGGAAAACCATAGAGTCGGGATCCAGGTAGCTGATAATCACTTTCTTGTTGAGAGGGAGTGTTGAAAAGTCAACAAGAAATGTGTGTCTAAGTTAATTTTCCCTTAGTTAAATTGGACAATAAATTTTAATATTATCTCATAATCACTTGTACTAGTTAACTGACTGTGATAAACTCAGTTAGCTCATGGAATTCGAGTTGAGGGTGGTTGGTGAGGCATGCAGAGTGATTCTATTTTTTTTTGAGTCCAAGTTGTAGTTAGTGAATTTGTTTAATGCACGAGAAATCAGTTAAATTAATTAACTAAATTAAAATCATTTTAACTAGATGTAACTGATTCTTGCACTAGTGAGAGGTCAAGTGAATTAAATCAGATTTAATTCACATGCAGTGATTTATCAAGTAACTAATGATTTACTATTAATAGTTGCATGCATGTCAGTTCTGATGAAGACCCAGTTGAGACAAAGGTTAAAGGGATGTTAACTATCAGTTGTATTATTTGAAAACTTCCTGCATGCAGTAATACACCCATAGGATTTCCCATGAGCATTGCGCAATTTTGGAAGGTTAAAATTCCTAAAGAATAGGGATTTCATTCCACATGAATTGCGCAAGCAAGGCAGGTTGGGTAGAGGATGAAAATTGGCTAAGAGTTGGTCGATTTTGTCCGGATCAGTGTGAGACAGTTGTGAGAGTGTAACAGACTCTTGTGAGAAGAGTGTATTGTAATTGTTTCATGATTCCTTGTATGAATATACAATAGAATATAGAGGGGATTTGAGCAACAAGCTTTCCTCGAGAAAAATATACGTGTTTTGGACTGATTTTCTTCTTTCTTCTACTTGGTGTGATTGGAAATCGTGTTTATTTTCCACAATTAATTTGTAGAAGGATTCAATATCTTTCTTGAGCATATCGCATGATCGGGTTGAATCCATTGGTATACAAATTGTTTGTTTAATTTCAACATTGAACACACTGAGAGATGAGACTCGAAGAGAAGAATTCTTCCCTTCATTTAAAGTGTAAAAAATTGTGTCTTGCCTTGGAAACATTGTTAAGCGCCATATATGGTGGGAACGAGATATATTATAATGGAATTTTGATGAATAACAAGCCATGGTGGTGGTATGGTAGGGGCCATGCTGGGATGATGTGGCATATGACACTGTGGAATGCCAAGGGGGAAGTGCTTTCACTTGGAATGATGCGCAAAATGACATGGTTAAGATGTGGAGTGCCACATGGGCACCATGGGACCATGTGACTTTCACATGGAAAAGATTGATCACTCGGCAAGAGGTTATTAGCTGAATATTTAAATGGCCATATCTTTTGATCTGGGAGTTCGATTGAGAAAAAAAATTATATCTTCAAAAATATTTCAAAGATTAGAATGTAATGAAAATGTTTATTTTATGTTTTGAGGAGTTTGAAAAATTATAATATTTTTAAGACCCAATTTCCATGACATGACTATGGAGGTTGGGTCAATGTGAGTAACACATTATTCTACACTTACTATGCACTATAGTGTGGATGGTGTGTTGTTACACTCTCTATGTGGTCCCAATATGTTTGCGACATGTACCCATGGTGGTATACCACCTGGTATTCGATTTGGAACCCCATGCATTATCCCCTAAGGAATTTGGTGGGGAAATAAGATGAATATTAATTGTCTATCTGATATGTGTGGCGTTTAAACAAATATTTATTAAGAATTAAACACATAATTCTATACATTTAATCCATCTTTTGTATTTTGTTTTTTATAGTTTTAAATAAAATTAAGGGGTAAATTGCGAGAAGGAATTTTCCCCTAAGGTTATGGTTGAAACCTCATTATATTAATAAAAAATGAAATATAAAATTAAATCCAAAAGACCATGCAAGAATGGAGAACTATATATAAGTGTTAAATGACCCACTTGAAGCACTTAAGGTTGATGAAGGTCTGATGCTCCTTCTATCCACTAAACTCTTAGTCCTTAGACTTGTGATAGAATAATAGAAAAAAACAATAACCAAGAACAATATATGCATGTATATAATCCAATTCAATGTATAAACTAGAAATAATTCATATGAGCATAAAAATTGGAACAAGAACAATGTTTTCTATATATATGAATGGACAACAAGATAGAATACAACCTAATTCGAAATCACATGAACCAAGCATAGGCACACTAGAAATTCCATTTTTCCAAGTCATTGAAGACCAAATCCAATAATTTTTGTCTCAAACATAAGGGATAATGCCACCAAGTGAAGGATAAACTAACGGATGATGCAAAAAAAGGGTTTCCTTAGTAGGAGGTTGCTTAAAAGCACATCCAATCTCATAAAACTTTGGCAGAGAGAAGATGTTATCAAATGCACTTAGCTTGGGCTCACTGAAGATATTGTTTTGTATAACAAAAGTTTGTTGGGTAGTTGATGGAAATTATCTAGATGTTGGCTTCCATTCAAACTTGTAATCCCCACTTGAAAGCACATGAATTTTATAGTTGTTTATGTTTTCTAATAGAATACACGAGGTGTAATGACAACAATGCATGGGATAAAAAAAATTTATTTTAGATATGTAGGGTATATATGCAATATGTTTAAATGGATACTTTCACATGCAGAAAAACAAGATTTTTCAAGCTTTCCAAATGACATCAAGTTTTCAAAAGGCAGGGGAATGTGATATAGGTCATATAAAGAATCTCAATAAATATCTTGATGAAATATGATATAACGTATGTACTGTAATGCATGAGGGAAAAAGGGTGACATCATGGAAAAAATGTATTACACATAATCTAGAGGGATATTATAATATGAATTAGGAGGAGTTCACGAGTTTTCGAATTTGAAGGATACCTATTAAAAGGAAGAGTAAGACAACTCAACTCCCAAGGTGGGAATACCTGTGTTGAAAGAATGAAAATCATGGATGCATATTCAAGTACATTTTAGATCCATGTGCATATATATATATATATATATATATATATTACAATCATAGCCACAAATAATACAGAATGAGACCATATGAAAATAAATCATAGCATAAAAACTATAGTGCAGAGAAATGTATTATTATATAGAATTGGAGGTTATCTATATCATATCAAAGTTAACAATCGATCCCCTGAAGAAGTAACAAAGTCGTGTATGGAAGAGTGGTACTATCAAAATTAACTCAAGAATAAACATATAAGATGCCAGTAATACCAGGAACAACATGTAAGGATGTAGGTCACTTGTAAAAGGATATGAATATAAAGAAATAGATAAGTTAAATAGAATATTGATATAACTCGAGGACTTCAAATCGACCGCCAAATGTATTTTAAGTAGAGATACATGAAGTAAATCATGAGCTTTAATGTTAGGAGGTAAGGAAATCCTATATGCCATTGGCCCAACTCTCCCCAAAACCTCAATCAGTGTACATTATCAAGGTTCTAATTTGACACATGTTTACATTCGCAAGGAACCTATCTTTCAATATATTTATCGATACACGTGATCTCCTAATTTCAACTCTTGTGAACTCTATTATTGAGTGCATATATATTCTTAAAATATTAGGCTTCCTTCAACTTTTGTTTGATCAATAAGAATTCTTGATCCATCTCTTGTAACATATCAGGTCCAAGAATAAATCTATCCACTAGATGATCCCATGTAATAGGTGTGTGAAATGTTTGGCCATTCATTGTTTCAAAGTGAATCATTGTGAGGACCCAGAATTGTTGTATCTAATGAAACTTTTTTCCAATACGATGCGTCGATTATTCCCTTGTTTTAATAGCTTATGAACCTTTATATTTCACATGCACTATTTTCCTGAAATAGTGAATATTTACATTTGGTTTGCATTTTATACCTTTATTATATGCATTTCTTAGGATTGATGTTCATTAAATGTTCTTAATGTCGGTCCTGCACTCCATAGAGACCCTGCACCAGAATGAAAGTATATGGGGACCACTTAATCATCTCAACTTTCCATGGAGGAAAATGATAGATGAAACATGTTTGAAACTATTTTGGAACCTTTTTTATAGTCATAAGAGCACTTATCTTTCATTGACCTATTCTTGAACTAAAGAGTAGCATTCATACAAAAAAGAGCATTGAATTTGGGGATTCTACATCTAGAAACACTTTCAAAGAAAAATGAGGAAGTTTTTTTCCAAAATAATGTTTTAACACCTCAACATGAGTTTGAATGCACCCAGGTCACACACGGGGGTTACTAGAAGAAAATAAAAAAATATGATCAAAATTCACATAGTTTTCAAACTACCAACTATGACCTCCATTTGTGTGGATATGGAGGCATATCTCACAAATATTAGCATATGGTGTTTTTAAAAGCATATAAAATTATATGAAACCAAAACCATTTCCAAAAATTACTTATGGCTAGGAAGAGACAAAATGTTCTTTGAGGAAGTTTTGTAAAAAAATGCAGTTTTTCCATAATTCAGGGATCTTGCCCAAATTTGAAAAAAAATGGAAAATTTAGTATCATATCTATATTTCCTTGATTGAATTATGGTTTTAAGGGGTATCCATAAATGGGAAATATTTTGGATTCAATATCTCATATTGTTTTGTAATGTATTGGCTTACCTAAAGCCAAATTTGTGTCATGAAATGTATGAAAACATAGTTATGGCTAAAGAGGTGAGAAAACCATTATTTGTACTCTTATGTTGTTGGAGTAAATTTTAGGGGGCTCTCCCCCCTTCCCTACGATTAGTTGGAGATATATTACAGAGCTCAAATATAAAAGGAATCAGATTCCCATTAATAAGAAGCATCAATGAGAGGTTTCATTTTCATTATTCTTATATTTTGTTAATGCTCCTTTCTGATCTGTAATTTAATATTTATTTAATGACAGTGCAAGTTGGTTGATTTGGTCCCAACCAATCCAACTTGTCACACCTATGTTAGTTAGTATTGTATGGTTTTCTTTTGAAATATTGTTGGGTGCAGGAGCTTCACTTAAGAAAAATCCTCAACACTTAATTGTCAACCCGAGGGATTCGTAAACTTAGAGACGAAGCACAGGAAATGCCAGAGATGGTATGAATTTTCCTGATAGAAATTCCTACTTTCTTAAAGAAAATCTTGTAGAATCGAAAGAGTAAAAGATAACTGAATCATCAAAGTAATCTGGTGCTGGAACAAGAAAGAATGCATTTTCAAAGGACTCAAAATAAAAAGGCAATCACTTCAACTGATCAACTTTTAACTACTGAGTATGTGTCATGTTTTTCTTTAGCAGAGACACTTTAGCAGTCTCATCAGATGGGCCCTTCAAACTTGCTTATGTAGATATTTCCTTCTTGCATTAATTTGTCATGCATTATCGTAGTCTACTTGCACTAGTGCAAGAACAAAGATTTATGTAGAGGGTATAAATGGTGTCTTTACTAAAAGCATTTTATTTCCTGCAAGAGCTTGAACTTTTTCAGGTTCAGAGCACTCAGATCTCATGGCAAGAAACTAGTTCTTGCACTAGATCAGAGCTTCTTACACTTAATATTTAATTCTTAAAATGAGTTTTCAATTATTGCAAGTGCTAGCTTTCTATCAAATCAAATTGCACACATAAAAGTGAATGTTTCTGATTTTAACAAAATACAGAAGTAAAGAAACAATCATTTATCCTGTCATAATCATTTAAAGAAAGAAAGAAAGAAAGTCGCGGAATGTAAATTAAGAAAACTTGTTGCATCGCACCAACGTGCACTAGTGCAGGTTCATTTCTCCTGCTTGTACCAGGCGGTGGAAAACCAAATAAACAGAACTATAGAAATGAATAGCACACCATCGTGCACTGGTGCAAGTTTTCTTCTCCTGCTCAGACCAGGTGGGGAAATCCAAATAACAGAACTGCAGGAAAAAGGAAATGTCACGCCGACGTTCATGGTGCAGGTTTACTTCTCCTTCTTGTACCAGACGAGGAAATCCAATCTAAAAGAAATGCAGGAAAGTAATTTGCATGGAAATAAAATGTACTAATTCACACAATGGATCCATTTTCAATAAGACAGGAATACATGTGCTGAAAGTTAAATCACACTCTAATAATTTAAACACACATTACAGAAATATATGTAATGAAACTTAAATCACGCCTTAATAATATAAACACACATTACAGGAAACAGAAAAAGAGGGTAAACGTGCTAGGTTGGTTGGGCCCTAGCCAACCAGCGCATTCCCCTTTTTAAATTAAACCGCTGCTCAGTAAAATAGTTAATTCATTAGCTTAAAAAACAGAAAACGATTTCTGAACCATTAGGCAGAAAAACCTTTCTTATTAATTCACAAATGCAAATTAAATCATGAAATACAGAGTCCAACCCAGATTTGAGCGTTACCAGCAAAACAAAGTTACATCAACACTGTTGTAGCGTCGCTCCTCCACCCCCTCTTTTACGTACATCATTCCTCCTTTTATATTCTTTCATAATGATTAAAACAAGTTGTTCCTTTTGCAAGGAATATGGGGATTGAATCCCAACCAAATCTAATAACAGTACAATCATTCCCCTATTAAAAGAATTAAATATTTAATATGAATTTTCCAATTCTGGGATTTTTCTAGAATTCTGGAAAATTTGGTAATTTTAACAAACTGCCTCTAGAGCACCCTTCGTATCTCTTCAACCATTATGTATTTTGGAAAACGGCCCTCCAAATACTCAATTTCCTATACTGGGAAAAAAAACCATGTCACGGAATTTCTTTATTTATCTTCGTCTACAAAAAAACCGAGCCAGAATTTGGCAGTCTGGAAACTTGTTGACTGTGTTTTCTAGAATTCTGGAAAAAACAATGTTTTTTAGAAAAGTGCTTCAAAGATCGGTTCGTAAATTTTGGAATACTTTGAATCTCAGGAAACAGTTTTTGTTATGGATAATTGGTTATATTTGTGAAAAACCCATTTTCTCGGATTTCCATAATTCACCTCCATTTGCATAAAAACTGACATCAAACTTGGCCATTTAGAAATTATGCGGATTTTGAGCAGAATTATTAATTTACAATGCTGGTGCAGGAATGTGTTCCAGTACTAGTGCAAGAATGTGTGGTGCAGGAACTTCACCTCTATCAGAATAGGCATATAACCAACTTTGTAAACCTGCAAACACAAAAACTATTATTAAATATGCCTTTAATGTTTAAATCTCATTAAAACAAAGGAATAGCAAATACTTACTTATTATTTCCGAGAATGCACAAAACTATGACAATGATTATTCAAGATAAACGAAAGCATGAGTGATTTCAAGTAAAAGGTGATATAAATGAAGGCAAAATAGAGGCCCAACATCCCCCCATGCTAACCTTCTTGCATGTTCTGATGCAAGGAAACCAATTGTTGTATTGTCGCTTCCTCGCAAAAACAAGATTAAAAACATTTATACGCATTTGTAATGATGTTTCCTACAATCCTATGTGATCAGATTTCCTTCGCTAGATAAATCTTGTTTCAAGAACAGACTGTTTGCTGGGCTCTTTGATTATTTATACTAATTTCAAGAAAATCTATCACATGAACTACAATAAAAATACCAAATTGCAAGGATTGTGTGTGCTTGTACTGATCTACTTACACCGCCTAAACTGCGCTACTTTGCTGGCACTTTTCTGTTTGCACTACTGTATATTACAACGTTATTGCACTGGTGCAAGCATAAAATCTGCAGGAATTATAGACAAAAGAATATGGTACATGCATGTTACCTTGTCCCAAATGAATTCCTTGTTTTTTTTCTGCCAAAAGTCTTATAATGAAAATCAAATTTTGTTGAAAAGGTGCAATCTCAAAATAACTAGCACAAGTTCATTCACCTACTATAGCAATCTTGTACCCAGATTATGCAGCACATATTTAGAGCCAACCACCTTCTATACACATTGTTGCCAACCAGCATCTTGTGAGCAGTCATCATTGAGTAATTCATCACTCTAAATACCATGAAAGTCAAAATGAGTTGTGATACCAATTAGCAACCTCTTTATTGAACACTCTAAATTCCATTTTCATCTGGATTCAAACTAAATTTCCTCTTAATATAGAAAAAAGAATAACCTTTACTAAGGGTACCACATCCTTAAAGATTCTTTATTTTTTTTAAAGATATAACTCAAAGCATTATGTCAAATCGTCTTTAAAACCATTTTCCAAGAGAAAAAAAGGATAAGTTTAGGGGAAGAGAAAGATAGCCAAGCAAATCATAGTATGCAATTAACTTTAATACCACAGACATAGCCCTGCTGCCCACAGGTGTCTATAACCTCGACAAGGGTGTCTTTTGACCCATCGAAATGTCTGTGTCCCACTTACTAGGCATGGATTCAGAGTTATATTATTTTAATTTTAGATGAAGGCCACTGTTCTCGCTTGGTAACCAACTAATGGTAGTGCCACTCACAAGAAGTAACATGGATGAATAGGTTGGCTCATGATGAGACCTCCCTTCTTCCAACTTTTCGGTTGAAATCCATTACTCTGGCTTTGTGACCAGAAGCAGTAATGTCATGCATGCTAGGTCTCATGATCGTGGTAGGTCGGCTCATCAAGAGACCTCCTATCCTCCCCTAAATCTTTTGTATACTCTGATTATGATCAACCTAAAAGGTTACTTAATAAGTGGGGAGACAGATCTACTCCTTAAGAGTATGGGATGGCGTGAAAAGTTTTTAATGACTAATCATTACTGACTAGTTCCTGTGCCCTTAAGACTTATTAAAGATATCCCAGATAATGACTAAAAGACTTCTTGAATTAAGAATGCCAGTGTTCTCATGAGTAGCTTATTTTGATCTTAACAAGAGTGGTCCTCCATAGGGGGTTTCCAATAGTACCTTCTAAGGGAAACTGAAATCATATATATCAGATGACAACTTCTTAGAGTGATTAGTCATGGTTACTTTGAAAAATCATGAGGTATTAGAGTGAATCATACTCAACAAGATGTGTCACAGATGTGTGTGTTAACAACCAATGCGAATCAAATGTAGTTTTAGTGACTACACTTTAAAAATTAAAAACCCAAATAGCATCTTAACAGCTTTATTCACCTACCCTACTTTACCTATGAGGTAGAAGATTTCTTTTTGTGTATAGGAGTACTTCCAATGAAGCCATGTGCGGATCAGGTGAAAATATATATTCATGCTCAAATTTATCATACAAACATGAAAGTGTGCATGAGCATGAAAAACCAATGAATGTAAATGATATGACAACAAGAGTTTTAGAAGAGAATAATGTTTCCTTGCTTGAGTAGTTGTTTGGAACCAATGTTTGATGTAATCATGGTAGCCTTGGTCCCTTTCTTGATTTGGCCCATGCTACACATCTTCTTCTTCCTTGTCATGTCGATTGTCCTCCTTAGGATGATTAGTCTCTTGATCACATTCTGGATCTGCTGATAGACATGTCAAGAAATTTTCATTCTCAGGTTCCAATGGATATCCTTCGTCGATTATAGTGCATGATTCATTTGTCTCCTCAAAAGAGACTTCTAAATTCTCTTGTCAAGAAGTTTACTTCCTGAGAGGTAGAGATCAAGATCCCAGCAGCTGCTAGTGCTTGAGAGAGAACCTTCATACTTGTTATCATCTTTAAGTCCATCTGGTTGATTGATAGTCCCTGTCTCCACACACATATTAGTAATGGGGGTTCTTATAACACCCCAAAAATTATATAATTTTAAACATTATGATCTGAATATAATTGATTTTAAAAGTTATTTGCTGAAATAAAGCTCACCACACTTGCATAAAAAATACAAAAATATAAAGGTAGAATTTACCCCTATTGCATCAATAGAAAATTCTTACCAAATCAAATTTCCTCCCTGGAAACGGTGCCAAAATGTTGGGTGCAGGAGTTGCACTTAAGCAAAATCCTCAACACTTAATTGTCAACTCGGGGGATTCGTAAACTTAGAGATGAAGCGTAGGCAATGCCAGAGATGGTATGAATTTTCCTGATAGAAATTCCTACTTCCTTAAAGAAAAGCTTGCAGAATCGAAAGAGTAAAAGATAACTGAATCATCAAAGTAATCTAGTGATGGAACAAGAAAGAATGCATTTGCAAAGGAATCAAAATAAAAAGGCAATCACTCCAACTGATCAAATTTTAATTATTGAGTATGTGTTATGTTTTTCTTTAGCAAAGACAATTTAGCAGTCTCATCAAATTGGCCCTTCAAACCTGCTTATGTAGAGATTTCCTTCTTGCATTAATCTGTCCTGCACTATCGCAGTCTACTTGCACTAGTGTAGGAACAGAGATTTATGCAGAGGGTATAAATGGTGTCTTTACTAAAAGCGTTTTATTTCCTGCAAGAGCTTGAACTTTTTCAAGTTCAGGGCACTCAGATGTTGTGGTAAGAAACTAGTTCTTGCACCACATCAAATCTTCTTACACTTAATATTTAATTCTTAAAATGAGTGTTCAATTATTTCAAGTTCTAGCTTTCTATCATATCAAATTTCACACATAAAATTGAATGCTTCTGATTTTAAAAAAATGTAGAAGTAAAGAAACAATCAATTAGCCTGTCATAATCATTTAAATAAAGAAAGAAAGCCGCGGAAAGTAAATTAAGAAAACATGCTGCATCACACCAACGTGCACTAGTGCAGGTTCATTTCTCCTACTTGTACCAGGCAATGGAAAACCAAATCCACAGAACTGCAGAAAATGAATAGCACACCAACGTGCACTGGTGCAGGTTTGCTTCTCCTACTTAGACCAGGCATGGAAATCCAAATAACAGAACTGTAGGAAAAAGGAAATGTCACACCAACGTTCTTGGTGCATGTTTGCTTCTCCTGTTTGTACCAGATGGGAAAATCCAGTCTGAAAGAAATGCACGAAAGTAATTTGCATGGAAAGAAAATGTAGTACTTCACACGACATATCTGTTTTCAATAAGACAGGAATACATGTGCTGAAAGTTAAATCACACTCTAATAATTTAAACACACATTACAGAAATATATGTGTTGAAAATTAAATCATGCCTTAATAATATAAACATATATTACAGGAAACAGAAAAGAGGGTAAACATGCTGGGTTGTCTGGGCCCTAGCCAACCAGCGCATTCCCCTTTTTAAATTAAACCACTGCTCAGTAAACCAGTTAATTCTTTAGCTTAAAAAATAGAAAATGATTTCTGAAACACGAGGCAGAAAATCCTTTCTTATTAATTTACAAAGGAAAATTACATCATGAAATACAAAGTCCAGCCCATATTTGGGAAATACCAGCAAAACAAATTTACAACAACACTGTTGTAGCGTCGCTCCTCCACCCCCACTTTTACGTGCATCATTCCTCCTATATTCTTTCATAATGATTAAAACAAGTCGTTCCTTTTGCAAGGAATATGGGGATTGAATCCCAACCAAGTCTAATAATAGTAAAATCGTTCTCCTATTAAAAGAATTAAATATTTAATACGAATTTTCCAGTTCTGGGTTTTTTCTAGAATTCTGGAAAATTTGGTAATTTTAACAAAATTCCTCTAGAAAACCCTTCGTATCTCTTCAACCATTATGTATTTTGGAAACCGGCCAACATCTTACTCAATTTCCTATACTGGGAAAAAAACCCATGTTGCGGAATTTCTTTATTTATCTTCATCTGCACAAAAACAGAGGCAGAAGTTGGCAGTCTGGAAACTTGTTGACTATGTTTTCTAGAATTCTGGAAAAAACAGTCTTTTTTATAAAAGTGCTTCAAAGCCCTGTTCGTAACTTTTGGAATACTTTTAATCTTAGGAAACGGTTTCGGCTATGGATAATTGGTTATATTTGTGAAAAACCCATTTTCTCGGATTTCCATAATTCACCTCCATTTGCATAAAAACCGAGGTCAAACTTGGCCATCTAGAAATTATGAAGATTTTGAGCAAACTTGTTAATTTACAATGCTGGTGCAGGAATGTGTTCCTGTACTAGTGCAAGAATGTGTGGTGCAGGAACTTCGCCTCTATAAAAATAGGCATATAACCAACTTTGTAAACCTGCAAACATAAAAACTATTATTAAATATGCCTTTAATGTTTAAATCTCATTAAAACAAAGGAATAGCAAATACTTACTTATTATTTCCGAGAATGCACAAAACTACGACAATGAATATTCAAGCTAAACGAAAGCATGAGTGATTTCAAGTAAAAGGTGATATAAATGAAGGCAAAACAGAGGCCCAATACTTTTATTTGGAATAATTTCTTTGGGTATTGGTAGTTGTGGATTGAATTTAATTGACTTGTTCCATATTTAAGATATTTAGGTTTCCTTCATTCTTTATGAATATCTCGTAATGTAATAAAAAAAGTGACACTAAAATTATATACCCTAAAGTTTCTGGTAGCAATTCAAGTCATATTCAATGATTACAATATAAAGTGCAGGATTGATATTGTTTCTTTTCCTTACCCAAGACTTGCTTACTTCTACAATTATTGTTTTCTTGGTTTAAGAAACAAAGACACGTTGAGGGGAAGAACTTGTGTCACCTAGCCATTGAAGATTGGTCAATTTTAACAATTTCATTTGAATACATTGTGACTAGTCAGTGAATGTAGTCGATTACATTTTTTGGTTGATTTTGCAAGTGTGGAACATGAATCTTTGATGATTTAAATGAACTAGTGTGAGAAGGTTGTTAACAATTTATTTATTATTGTTTTCATTTTCTTCCTCTTGCATACCTTTATCTTAGGTGAAGCTTTAGACCTTTGATTTGGGATATATTTTGGTTTGATAAGAGAGAATAGAGTGTTTTTTCCCTGTTATGAAAATTTATTCATTTTATCTGTACACTAGAGTGTCAGACTTTACATTTGAATGCACGGAGAATGAAAAGTCAATATAGTGCACGAATGATTGGAGAATTGTTTGATTGATTTTAAGCACTATGTTGTACTAAATGGATTGACACTCGTGTTCTTTTGAGACTTTTAATCATTTATCTAGTTTGTAGTCTCAGTTAATGAGTCAAGTATTAGTGTCCATATTGATCAATTTATCTATTTTTGTTCTAATAAAGTTTCCAAACCTAGCATAGGAATTTATGCATTATTTTCAAGAACTTGGAAGTTTGATATTGTAAGGATTGTTTTACTTTATCTTTTTCAATTTCTAATAATTAGGGTTTGCTCACAATTGTTGATAGACTAAAATATTGATTTTTATGGTTTTATTTCTAAATATTTCTCTTGAGCACAGGATTAGAACAAGAATTAACTAGCGCATGAATCCAAAGGTATGAGCAGTTTCCAAACAAGTTAGGGTTTTTTTTTAAAGGTTGCTAGAGTCTTTCTCTAGCATTTCCAGTGTTGTGTATCAAAGTCCGTGAACCCCATATTGAAAATTAAAATGTTGGTCCATCAACATGCCTTAAACCACACCCAACATTTTGGCATCATTTCCGGGGAGGGGCTTAGGATATTGACCTTAGTGACCTGTTACAGTTTGGTTTACTCTTTACCTAGTTTTTCTTGCAAATTTTTTGTTTCTTTCCTACGCATCTTGTTTTCTTTTCTAAGGTGTTGTAAGAACCCACCTATATATATACTAGTCCATATCATGACAGGATACACTAGTTATCTTGTTGAGAATAAAAAATGGTATTTCAAGGTAGTTTTCAATGAGGGGATTGAGGCTAATATCAAACATCCAATGCACATATTTCACTAACCGGTTAGCAAGAAAATTTGAGGAATGATTCTTGAAGTAGTAGATAGATAACCTCTTCTATTTTGGGACCTAATGGCACACTTCACTACCTTTGAATTCCCTATCAAGGATCGAGGAAGAGTGGTACAAATTCATGGTATTACCCCATTTGATCTACCAAAATTTCATGTTTTGAAAAATTAAGACCCATATACATTCTTATTTAAGTTTGAAGTACTTTGTACAGGAGATTTTTATTGTGCTAATGCTCAAAGGTTGCAATTATTTCCTCTCACTCTTAAAGGAGAAGTTCTTTGATGGTTCATGTGCCTTGGAGGGAATTAAATTCAAACATGGGAAGATCTGAAGAATGTATTACTGGAGAAGTAACAAGGCTATTATTAGGATAATGAAGATATTTTTGAAATGAAGCAAGGGGAAGATGAAATTTTGGAGGAATATTTGGAGCGATTTTTATACAACTTTCAAAAATCAAAGCCTAAACAATTGACAAAAGAAACCTTGAAAAGACTCCTACTGAGAGGAATGAAAGTTGAATTTGTAGAACCTTTAAATTTGATAGGAGAAGGTGATGCTTTTCACTTACAATATGATGATGTTTTTAAATTATGAATTAGGTATTAAAGAGGAATCTCCAAGGCTTTTAATAATTATCGATAACTTTCCTCCTAATTTTTGAAATCTACTACAAAATAGGAGTTACAAAATCTTCTCTAAATTTACAATTGGACGATTTGTAGGAAGAGAAAAAGTAGTGCGAGGAAAATCACTTGATAAATTGTCCATCATTGTTAGGGTTACAACAAGTGTTCAAGGAATCAAATAAGTAAATAAATCAACCACCACGTATAAATTAAAACTCCTCATCAGTCCACGAAAGGTTCCTCAGAAAATTTATAACCCTATAGTTCCATGGTAGAATTATAATCCTCCTCTGATTCAATACCCCACCTTATGGCCACAATGGCAATCTCCTTCGATCCAGATATTACCACAGGCTCAAGGATGGTTTGGAGCTTCCTATTTTGGGAAATTTCTCATGCAAGCTTGATTACCTAAGCCACAAGAACTACAATTCATCTCCAATAGACCACCATGTTATCTTTCTCTATGGTCCCAGCCATGTGTGCAACCAAATTGTAATTTCAACAATAAAGTTGCACATAAATTTGAAACACATATTTTTCCTACTCACACCCGTATTGAATGCAATGTCATATCTTTTAGAGAGGGGAGAGAGTGAATTCTGAAAATTCCCCTATTAACACACAACATTTACCTTGGGAAGAAAATTCAATCCATAAACCATTAGAGGAGAAATCTATGATTGTACCTTGTTTGAAACCTGTTCTTGAAGTTCAAAAAGAAGAAAACCATATAATCTCCCTTAAAAATCCTTGCCAATATAAAGAGAGAAAGAATCAAGTTGTGGAAGACTTGTACAAGCTCGAGAACCATGAATATGTGGGTCCTATTGAAGCCTAGTTCCAAACAATAATCAACACACCCAATTCACTCATCATTTAGAAACTCTTGGTACCATATCAATTAAAAACATTGGTTTCGCATACCCCGATATGTGTTTAAGTCTACTTTTTAAACCTGAGTGTGAGTGTATTCAGTATTTTGTTAAGCACATGGTTACACTAGAAGTACTCGTACACTTGAATGAGATATTCCTCTCTCTAAATTAGGGTAGGGAGGTATAGAAAATAAAAATAAAAATGCCATTTGTAATAAAATTATTATAACAACACTCTCAAAATTGTAATTCCCTGAGTCAAAACTATTTAAATTTCGGTTATTATGCACTCTTGTCGTAAATCTTGTCAGAATAAATTCACTCTTAATACGTCATATCTTGTAAAGTGACATTGATAACTGAATGGGTGGTTCTTCTTCATATTTCTTGGTCATCCATGGAGTCACACAAGGGGGTGTGTCATTTATATTCTTAATACTTTTCATTCACAAGCCAAAACCCTAACCTTGGTCGGGTTAATTGGAAAAATTGTCATCCAATAAATATTTTTAAATTTGTCTTCGAAGGTATTGATGAAAAGCCTCTTATGGTGGAGCACTGTTATAAAACCCTAATGAGCTCTCATGAGAACCCTAAAATGATTAAATTGAGGAATATTTTAGTCATTATATACACTCTTTAAAAGGATTCTTTAGGGTAGAAATACCAACCAGTAAAGATTAGTCATTAAAAATTTTTCATGCCATCACATTCTCTTAAGGAGCATATTTCCCTCCCCACCTATTAAGTAACCTATCTGAGATTAATAATAATCATATTTTATTTTAAAAGGGATTAATTAATGGATAAGAGGTCTCATTACAAGTTGGACTACCATGATCATGTGTCCTAACGTGAATGATATTATCTCTATTGGTCACCAATCCAGGTAACGATATTCAGTTGAAAAGTTGGACAACGATAGATCTCATTATGAGATGGGTAGTTCATTCTTGTTAGTTCTTGTGAATGGTATTGTAATTAGCTGGTCACCAAGTGAGGACAATGACCTTCAGCTAATCTCTAAACCAAATTTAATTCTTTTAAATGACTCTAAATATATATCTAATAAATGGGACACAACCATTTCACTCGATTAAAAGGCATCCCTATCAAGTTTATGGATGCATGTTGGAAGTATGGCCATGCCTATGGTATTAAAGTTAAGTTTGCACTATGATTTACTTGATTGATCTTTTTTTCTTTCAATGAAATCATTATCGTATTTCTTTCAGAATTCCTTTAAGATCCTTCTGGTGTTATTCTTTGGAGTTCCATCTTCTTGAATAATTTGGTTTGTATAGATGTGGGACCCTTAGTGTAGGAGATTTAATTTTCCTGAACATGAGGAGATTCAAATATATGTTGTATAACGGTAATATGGTCATTCTAGAAAGGTATTAGTTTGTTATATTTAGTCTTCTATATTTCCATCTACGTTTAACTCCATGACTTTGAAATTATGTTACTTTTATTTTTCATGAGGATACTGAGATGAGGAACTACTAATTAGGGTTTCTCTTGAGATGCTTTGAGGATCTTGCATAAGGAGATGTAAGATGATCGACATGGGGGGATGTCAGGCTCCATAATTGTTGTATCTAATGCATCTTTTTTCCCATATGATGCCTCACTTATTCCCTTGTTTTACCAGTTTATGAAACTTTATCTTGCACTTATACATTTTTTTCATGGAGTAGTGAAGATTTACATTTAGTTTTCATTTTATACCTTCATTATATGCATTGATTAGGATTCATTTTCATTAAATGTTGTTAATGCAGGTCCTACACTACATAGAGATCATGCGCCAGAATGGAAGTATAAAGGGACCAGTCGATCATCTGAGCTTTCCATGGAGGAAAATGATATATCAATATGTTCAAAACTATTTTAGATCCTTTTTATAATCAAAGGAGAATTTATCTTTCATTGACATGTTCCTGCACTAAAGAGTAGCATTCCTGCACTAAAGAGAAACCAATTTGGGTATTGGACATCTCGACACACTTCCAAAGAAAACCGAGGAATATTTTTTTTCCAAAATAATGTTTTAACACCTCCACATTATTTGGAAGGCACCCATGTCACACATGTGGGTTTATAGAAGAAAATCAACAAATCTTCTCAAAATGTGCACAGTTTTTAAATTGCCAAATTGACCTCAATTTGCGTACATATGGAGGTGAATCTCAAAAATATGAGAATATGTTTTTTCCCCAAAATAGAAAATTATATAAAACACAAACCATTTCCAAAAATTTGTTATGGTTAGGAAGATACACACGGTTCTTTGAGGAAGTTTTGTAAAAAATTGCAGTTTCTCCAGAATTCTAGGATCTTGCCCAGATTTACAAAAAAAATGAAAATTTCATATCAGATTTATATTTCTTTGATTGGATTATGTTTGTACTTGGTATCCATCAATGGAAAATAGTTTGGATTCAATATCCCATTTTTTTTTAATGGATTAGCTGGCCTAAAGCCAAATTTGTATCATGAAATGCATAAAAACATAGTTATGGCTAGAGAGGACATAAATCCATTCTTTGTACTGAGATCAAAAGGACTGAGGATGGAGCTAGATTAATGAGTTGAAAAGTATAAGGACTGATATTTCCATTAATAAGAAGCATCAATTACAGGATTCATTTTCATTTTTTTTACATTTTGTTAATGCTTCTCTCTTATCTGTAATTTAATATTTATTTAAAGAGGGTGAAAGCTGGTTGGTTTGGGCCCAACCAATCCAACTTGTCACACCATTGTTAGTTAGTATTATGTGGTTTTATTTTGAAATAGATCATTATGGTGTGCTTGAACATTATATTCTTGTGTAACGTGTTCAAAATTCTTTCATTTCTTTCCAAATACTCTATTTTCATTTGAAAGGTATGAATTTTTTGTGATTTGGATTTTTTATAGCTTAGATATGAGAAGGGGCCGTTGCATACATTTGAGAAAATTTCGTAATTTCAATTTGGGTTAAGTTGCATGTAGATCGATTCTTAAAATCACTTATTTATTCCTTCAGATTTGGTTATAGTGATATTTCAACTCAGGGTTTTCCTTTTGTATTTTGGTAAGACTTGAATTCAAGAGCCTTTAGAAGGAAACTAAGATTTAACATTGGATCATGAAACACTTTGTTCTTTGAAACCTTGTTCCATTAATAAATATTTTGGGTTTGTGAGATAGACCCTGAAGGTAACTGTATTCTTTATATATGACTTGGTGAAGCTGTGAAACTTTTATCTGGAATAATTTCTTTGGGTATTGGTAGTTGTGGTTAGAGGAATTTAATTTAGCTGTTCCAGATCTAAGATATTGAGGGTTCCTTGATTATTTATGAAAATCTCATAATATAATAAGAAAATCCATACTATAGTTATAGACCCTAAAGTTTCTTGTAAAAATTCAAGTCATATTCAATGATTACAATATGTATGATTAAAGTGAAATATTGATCTTGTCTCTTTTCCTTACCTGAGACTTTCTTACTGTTATAATTCTTTTTTTTCTTGGTTTAAGAAATAGAGCCACATTTATGGGAAGAACTTGTATCACCCGACCATTGAATACTGGTCATATTTTAAAAAGTTCATTTGAATACAATGTGACTGGTTATTCAATACAATTGATTACATTTTGTGGTTTATTTTGCAACTGTGGAACACGAATATTTGATGATTTAAATCAACTAGTGTGAGAATCTTGTTAAGATTTAATTTATTGTTGGTTTCATTTTCATCCCGTTGCATACCTTTCTCTTAGGTGTAGTTTTAGACCTTTGATTTCGGATACATTTTGGTTTGAGAAGATAGAATAGAGTGTGGTTATCCTTTTATGCAAGTTTCTACATTTGATTTGTACCCCGGAGTGCCATACTCTACTTTTGAATGCAAAGATAGTGGAAAATCAATATAGTGCAAGAATGATTGGATAATTTTTTTTATTGAGTTTAAGCACTCTTTTTAACAGAATGGATTAAGAATTTTGTTCTTTTGAGAATTTTAATCATTTATCTAGTTTTTAATATCAGTTAATGAGTGAAGTAGTCAGATTCCATATTGATCAACATAAAGATTTTTCTTCTAATGAATTGCCAAACCTAGTATAGGAATTTATGCATTGTTTTCAAGAACTTGGAAGGTTGATATTATAAGGAGTGATTTTATTTTATCTTTTATAATTGCTAGTAAAAAAGGTTTTCTCACAATTGTTGATATTTTGTAAGATTATTTTTTATGGTTTTATTTCTAAAGACTTCTCTTGAGTGTAGGACTATTACAAGTATTAACTAGTGCAGGAATATGAAGGTATGAGCAGTTTCCATACAAGTTAGGATTTTGTTTTGCAAGTTGCTAGGGTCTTTCTCTCGCATTTCCATTGTTGCTTCTTGAATTTCACATACCCCGGATTGAAAATTAAATTGTTTTCCATCAACATACCTTATACTACACCCAACACTCATATTCAATGATTCTTAATAGCAGTTGTTATAAGAAAATTCTACCAATGGAGAATTATAGTCCCACTTACTTGGCCTATTGATTACATACATATGGAGCATGTCTTCTAAGATATAATTTTTATTTTCTATTAATCCATTTGTATAAGGATGATAAGTTTTATTGAATGTTATCTGTGTCCCAATTTATTCAAACAAATATTTCCAAAACCTTCAAGTAAATTTATCATCTCTATCACACACAATTACCTATGGCATTCCATGCGACCTCAATATTTCTTGCATTAATAATTTAGAAATATTTATCGCTCTATGAGTGGAATTCACTATAATATAATGAGCTAATATATTTAAATTGTCCACCACAACCATGATATGATCATGTTGTTTACTTGTATTAGGAAGTGCATTGGTAAAATCCATGATTATAGTCTCCCATTTCAACTTTGGAAGTGGAAGAGGTTGCAATACATGTTGGATGTTTATGTTCAATATTTACTTGTTGACATTCCAAGCTCCTAAAAATGTACGTAGAAAAATCTCTCTTCATTCTAAGCTAATAATAATTCTTCCATATTGATGTGGTAATTTTCTAGTGTATAAAGTATGGTTCTTCATTCAATTAATCCATGATAAACTTCCTTAATTCTTTAGAATTTGTAACATACAATATGTTGTTATATAAGAATAGCCCATATCCTATTAGTTTATATCCCACACATCTCGAGCATCATTTTCCTTGTTGCATATATTCCTTAATATGCTGAAAATGTTCATCATGTTGTAAGTAATATTTAATCAGAGATTTGAAGCTATTTTATGTGGAACTAATTATTTAAATTTGATTCTCTTGCAAACTTCAACTTAAAGCATCTTCCACATGATTTTTGTTTTGTTTGATGTGTATAATTTCAAAGTTAAATTCATTGTTTGGAACTAACCACCTAGCTTGCATGGTATTCAAGTGAGGCTAGTCAAATAAATACTTGAGTCCACTTTGATCTGCGATAAAATAAATCTACTCCCAAGTTGGTAATGTCACCAAATATTGAGTCCATGAATAATATATTCCATCTCTAAATTATGAGTCACATAATCCCTCTCATTCTCATTCAATTTCTTAGACTCATAGCATGTCACATACCCATCCTCCATGAGTCCTCTAGATAGTCCTCCTTTGTGAGGATTAGCGAATACTACGAATTTTTTTCTTAAGTCTAGAATTCCCAGCATAGGTGTATTGGTAAGTAAGTATTTAAGCCACTAAAAACTTTGTTTTCATGGATAAAATTTACAAAGGGGGGAGCATGGAAACATACACCCGAAGTGCATCAATGCTTTTTGTATTTTTGAACTGTGAATGAATGAAGCTATCAATGTGTGTCTGTAAGAGAGATTATATGAACCCAAGGGATTTAGTGAGCTACCACCTATGTGAAAGATTATATGAACCCAAGGGATTTAGATAACTACCACCTATGTGAACCAGTAAACAAGAGTTACATATATTGATATTTAAATTGATTGATACAAGCTAGGTGGCCATGTCCCATGCTCATGGTAAATGTCAAAGTAATGTAAAAATTGCAATCATGGCCATGGAAGACCATATATAATAGTGGATATATAATTTTTTTTAAGAGAGAAAGAGAGAGAGTTAAGGGATTTAGTGAGCTAGCACCTATGTGAACCAATACACAAGAGTTACATATATTGATATTAAAATTGATTGATACAAGCTAGGTGGGCATGTCCCATGCTAATGGTAAATGTCAAAGTAATGTACAAATTAAAATGATGGACATGGATGACCATATATAATAATGGATATATAAAATTTTTGAAATAAAATATTTTGTAACTATTGGCTTCACTGAGCCATTAGGGGTGGGAGATTGGGAGTAATGATAGGGTTATAGTGATGGAGACAGGGCTCAGTAACCAAAGATAGGGTCATCCCCATTAATGGGGGATACCAATGCAGTGGTGATATTGAGGTCTTAAAATATTGATGGGGTAAATGAAACTCATGGCCACACAAACAAGTGTATTTGGAGTCAGTCATTGATGGATTTAATCATATCAAGGAGAATTGATGTCTCTCTCAAGATGACCCAAGTCTTCCTGCACAATAATGGTGCAAGGAGCCAGAGAAAATAGACCAAGGATATATGTGACTTATTCCCATGTGAATTTATTGAGTTTAAGTAAAATATGGAGTAAAATTGATGGATCCAAGAGAATTTATGTCTCTCCTAGTCTACCCCAAGGAGAAGCATGATATGGTAATGATAACCAGGGAGAAAATGAGCTTTGACATATCAAACCTTCAAATAATGGATGTCGATGTTGACGGAGAATAAAATATCATAAGGTATGGATAAAAAATAGAAAATTAACTAGGGCTTGTACTCACAAAGGGACTTTGAAAAATTATGGACAAGGTCATGTTATCAATTTGAATGACTTCATTTGGATGGAGCATATACAATGATGACTGAATCTAACTACAATGACAATGACCATTCAGAAATGAAAGAGGAATGGTGACAAGTATTAAACTGAGGTGAATGATGCAATGAAATGGAAAAAGGGTGTCATGTGGGTATTGGTTTTCTAAGGAAAATAATTTTCATACAAAGGGAGACTAGACTTAACGATGGTTGATAGTCGAGCATGTGATGGGTGACACAAGTGGCAGAGGGACAATGGGTACTAGGGAGGCCAAGGGAAATAAAAGTTAAAAAATTACCAGCATTATTAATGACATGATATAGTTAAACCTACTCACATGACTTGAAGCGGGCGCTCTGAACAAAGGATAGATGAGATTGTTTCAAACATAAAATGTTGGAATCATTTTATCAAGGTATCAAAAGGTGAAGAGAGTGTTATTTTTTTGGGTTTGAGTAATACAACTAGAAGATGGGTTCCCTTGGTTCCACCATCTGTATATATTAGTGGTCAAAATATAGGAGTGAATTAAATGCTAGGGGCGTCTTCTGGGGGAGGTGTATGAATCAAAAGAGAAATGAAGGGCTCATAGTCTCATGTGGATGGAAATTTGTGTGAAACTTCATATTCAAATCCTGATGAAACCAATGGGGAGGGATTTTGAGATAAGTAGTGAAAGCCACAACCAATCGAGAAGATGCAATTGCAAGGAATGAAGGAATATATGGACTGCCATGCCTACAAAAAATGTCATCATGTTTTGCAAATGGTGAAAGGTTTCTAGGAAGACACAATGTTGGGTAGGTAAATGCGGAGCCATTTCCTATGATAAAATAACGTGGTAGAGGAATCATAGTTAAAGAAGGTAAATATGAGTCTTTCGTTCCAAGAGGATAAAAGGAAATAATACAATGCATATAAGGAGGGACATGGAGATCATATATGCCAATTTGATTCATGATACATGATGAGATTTTTGTAGTCTCATTAGTTGTGGAAGAGGACATGTGGGGTCTGATTACAAAATATTTTTATGTGTAACTAAGAGCACCACAAGTCAGAGTGGCCAATCATAATAGAACTCGAAAAGGTAGTTATGAAAGTGGTATGCAAAAATGCACACACCTATGTGGGTGCATGCTGAAAATAGCTCCCAGATGAAAGTCTCCAAAACATGTAACAAATTTTATCATGGTGAATATTTCCTTTCAGGAAATCTAGTGGTGTAGAAAATTTTGAAATTGGGCCTATGATTTGCTCGAATGAGCTAGTCAAAATTTAGGTCAAATGACTATAAATAGGGGGTTGAATTCTCTTTTTACTTTTTATTTTCACTATTTGACTATAGTGAGTGTATGGGTCTTTTGAGCAATTGTGAGAGCCTTGATGGCTGGATTAGGATCATGTTCCTTCTAGGTAAGCCTTGGACCCAAACTTTCTATTTTTCTGTAGATGAAGTTTTATAATTACAGGAATTCAGGCCCTAAGGAACCCAAAATCCTAGCTTTGAGTTGACCATGTGGGTAATTTTCTATTACGTGCATGGTACCGTACACAAAAACCCACAAATATCGACATGTTGCATGTGTGGGTGTAAAATTTGACCACACAATTAACATTCAAGTAGGTTTGTGGTGACTTTGTAATTGTGAGTCAAACGAGCATACAGTGGTGCACGCCTATGGAGAAAAATGTCCCATGGTTATATAAAGACAAGTTATATATGAATGTTAGAGTATTTTCTATGTCATGATTTGTAGGAAAAGTGCATATAGTTGTGTAGCATGTGAATTTTTGAGAAAGATCATGCGATGGGGGGCACTTAATTTTCCTAGAAGCTTATATTCATGGGGTTATGGACTAATGAAATTTCATATATTTTGTAGATATTAATCCTGGTTATAGGGTGGAAAGAGAAGTCTTGGGATGATAAGAAAAACATCATTCTAGATGAGAGTCCAATGTGACAGGGATGCATCCCTAGTGTTCTAACATAGATGGGCTTGCTCAAGTTTTTTGATTGCAAAACTCTACGGGAAACACCTATACTTTTGAAGGATATAGTAAGGAGGGGGGACTCTGATGTGTAGTTGTTCTGGGTTCAGTGAGAGGTCCTAGAGCTGACTAGGACAGATATATATTTCTTGATAATGCTCTTGATTAGACTGATTTTCACTAACCTAATGCCTATCCTGTAGGGGCCTTTCATGGTTATAGCTATATATTTTTGTGGGGATCAACTTGATCCAATTCATGATGGGATGTTCTGTATAGAGAACATTAGGTAGTTGACATTACAAACTATAATGGAGATGTTCGCTAGGATATATGGTTCGACATCCTAGGACTTTATATCATTACCAAATCCATTTTGTACTGACACTATATATCTATATGTGTGTGTGTGTGTGTACATTTTTTTTGGGTGGCACATATGTTGTTTCAATGATACTTAGATAATTTGTATTGATGTTTTCATGGCTACATAGATTCTATTATTTGTTATGTAAAATAAATATTTCAATTTATCATGATAGAAAAGATACACAGACATATGTATATTCGGTAGGGACACTTATGAAAATTATACCCTTATGATACATCTCTATCACTAGATTAGCCAAATCATCGACATGTTAATTATTGATTCAATAGATGTGGGCAAAGGTAATGGTTTTGAAGTGCTGGTAGACGATTCACACATGGAGGTCTCGATGGAAGAGATGTTGATCATAGACATGATCAATACCATTGAGCTAGGTGAAATGTAGATGGGAATCAAAATGGAAAATAAAGTGGCAAATACAAAGTCAAATACTGTCGACTAATAAACTGTTGAAAAAATGGTATTCATCTTGATTTTTCATTGTTGGTTTTAAACATATACAACCATGATGTAAAAGTTAGTGTTTCATCGTGTAGATGGCCCAGGTAGCTAAAGGTATATCAAAGAAACCTTAACAAACACCATAAAAAAATACAAAGTAGAATGATGTCATCTATAGGAAACAAACACAATAGGATAAGTGAATAGAAACACTGGTAAAAGGAGCTGAAACATAAACGTGTAAATAAAGAAACTATGTGTAGGTGTGGATTGGACCTTGTGAATTTCATGTGATGAAATGTTTCAAAAAAATTATATTCAATGTGTAGGGAAGAAAAATTCCATCGTGGTTGGCTATGATGTATACCCCCATTAGGAGAAACTTGTGGGCAACCTATGGGTCACGCCATTTAGGTTTGAACTTATCGGTGCCAACCTTTGAAGTGGGTTTGTAATAGTCAAGAATAAGGTTTTCTTCACAAAAATAATGGGTACAAACCTATTGGTCATACTAATCCTTGGAACGGAAATTCATAGATTTGTTTTGTTGTAGAAAAGGGTGTCAATTTTCATCCAAATATTCCAAGGTAATTTATCGTTGCTCAATGTGGGACATTGAAAGAAGCTCAACTGCGAGTTATAGTATGGGAATTTCACATTTTATGGGAAAGGTGGATTCAATTCCATGAACCAAATGAAAAGGGGTTAAACCCGTGGCTATCCTAATGGTGGTTTTTTAGGCCCATATAATGGAAAAAAAACATATGATGCTAGTAGGTCGGTGTTTATCAATAGTACATTGGAGAAAAAAATTGAGAATATTGTTGACTACCTCAACGTTCCCATTCAATTGTTGGTAAAAGGGAGTAAAAACTCATGTTTGAAGCTGAGTAGTAATGGTGAAAGAAAACAAGGTTTTTGGGTCCTTCATTTTTGTGACCAGTTTTGGTGGAGAATAGATATGAAAATAGGAAGTGCAAGCTTCGAAAATAAATGGTTAAACTAGCTAGAAAATAGAACAAAAAAAGTAGAAAGCAGTGAGCATATGATTAAATAGTTACATTGGAACTTGTCAAATCCATGAAAGAATGATATATTTTTTAAGGTTGAAGAAATCAAGAAAACATGGAGCAATTAGATAAACATTTCATCAAGAAAGTTAAAGTGGACCACTTCAAGTGACCATGGATAAGATTAAATGAGCCGAAAATTATAGATAGCTACACATAGAAAGATATGACGAGAGAAATCAAAGAAGGGTCGTTATGCTGTCGGCATGAGAACCTACCTTCTACAAGGATATTTGTTTTGTAATTTTGTCATTCTTAGGCCCGTAATACGAGTTTTGGATTGAGATATAAATATATCCCTCAAAGTCTCTATAGATCTGTATTATAATATTTGATTTGTCCTAATTATATATAAAATAGGTTGTTGCATGGAATTGGTTATGTGTTCATGGATACGTGTGGATGTTTGTTGCACAACTCCTTTAAAAACATTTAAAATCTTCTATTAAATTATTTTATGTATTTTTTTACTTTTGTGTAATATTTATTCAGTATATTTTTGGATTTTTATGAGTTAAATGAATATTTTGATAAAGGAAAATAATCTATGTTTTATAAAACCCTAGAACATCACTTAACAGTCTCAACGTGCCTTAGGTGAGACTTTCTTCCCTTGCGGAAGATTGAAAATGATGGTTTCATGATAGAATATGATGGTACATTTTTTGGCACCTTGTGATTGAACCTTGGGTCTCTTTACTGATAAAACATTTTACCAACAAATGGTTTTGTTTCCAGGACCAGAAGATTAATTGGGAACTTTAGATAGTTGAGACAAGGATTATTAAGAGCAGTATTTGGGAATGGTGGAAAAGAAAAGATTCATTCATTTTTCACCAATAGGTTGAGTTATGCTATAAGAACCTACATTGGGTCCATGACGAGCTTCTCTTTGCAGAGCCTGTGTGAAACCAATGCGGAAACGTTTGGTGCAAATTACGTAAGGATTTGTGTCATTATTTGAGTAGAATGAAACACACTTTGGGAACTACGAGAGCTCGGAAAATATTTAGGACTTGGACCAAAACCAATTTATCTTCTTTACGTTGCCTAGATAATGAAATAAATACGGTTTTTGATTTCGAGGAACATTCCATCTTGGAAGAGTATATTATTCAGTTTGTTGCAGAGAATCACTAGTCGTTCTTTAAAGCTAAATAAATTTTCAAGTAGGGATTAAGAGGAAGGTTGCTAAAACAAATTCCTTTATGGATTAAAGTCCTTATTGTGGAATAAAGGATGATTCCATTTCAACAATTCAATATGGTAGTGTAAAACCCTTGTACTGTGGGTAGGGGTTATGGGATAGATATTTGGTAGTTGCAGAAGATGAGAGGAAGTTATGATCGATGGGGAGGACTCAGGAATTACAGAAGAAATGATATTTTAGAGGTATTAGGAGCGCATGGATCCCTAACGAGTGACAATAGCACAAGTTGAGTGATATTAGTAGAAGATGACATGATTTATAGTAGATAGGTGAAGCCTTGAGCAGTCTAAGGTTGTGGAGAGGCAAGGTGAGCAACCCAGATTTGAAACATGAGAAAATAGAAGAAGGATCAAATTCTACTGCAATAGGAGGAACTAGAAGAAATGAGATAAGAGATCAAAATATGGATAGTGGAGCCCACTATAAATCGGAGGGAATCTCAACACAAAAATCACAAAGATAAACAATTGTGATGACTGATCTGAATATTCCCATGGATAAAGAGATGAAAATTTTCACGATAAGTTTATTTCATGAGGATAATTACTTCCTTTTAAGTAGCAGTCTATAAGGCAGTGACACGGTTGGATCTCTCGCTCACCTTCTCCTAGTAGTTGACCAAAATCCTATCAATTTTATTTCAAATTTATTCAAAACGATGCAGTTTCATAGAATTAACAAGGTGCATGTAGTTTCTAGTTTTGGTAGTAGTAGTTGGATTCGAAAAATGATTCATAATGTAGTTCAAGAGGATTTTTACTAGTTCTTCCCAGACATACTTCAATGGCTAGAAACGTCGCGGGATAATTTACTCGGTACCCTGAGTTCTCCAGCCGAGGAGTTCAAGGTGCAGAAAAACATTGGTACTTGTGTGAAGCTATTTTGAGGGTTAGTAAAATTACCGATGATTCTAAAATGATTTAATTACAAATCACCTTGAGGGATAAATATCTTCTGTGGTTCTTTAAATGGTCCATGACAACTCAAAAATCTTACATTGGATACAGTTAAGAAAGAATTCGTTAAGGAGCATAAACTTCCTCAAACTGAGTATAAGAGCTTAGCCAAATTATAAGACATTGAATAGTAAGAGGGAGAAAGTGCATGGTAATGTATGCACCAATTCAAGGATGACGTTTGGAAATTGACTTATCCTATTCATCCACATCAACAAGAAGACAAATTAATCAAATAATTGTTACCGATGGTGAAAATTCCCATCACACAACAGAATATTGACACTATACAATATTCTTTGGAATAGGCCATGAATATCAAGGAAATGGCTAGGTATCATCATGACTATAGAGTAGGTTTTGCTTCCAGTGATCTTGCTATAATTTTTCTACAACATCAAATTTCAGATTTAAATGAAAGACTAAAGGATATGAATGTTGCATGGCCTTCTCATCTAAAATTTGATTTACTATCTGTCATAGTAAATGGAATTATTTTATAGACTTCATGAGGTCACATAATGAAGGTTCACCTACTATACCACCTCCTCCACATTCAAGATCTTCTAAAGGAGTCGCACAAGTTTCGACAATTGTTCCCTTCCTGGGACATACAAAATACCACACCTTTACTAATCAGTAAGATATGTGTGCTAATAAATATTGTGAAATATGTCATACTTATTGCAATGCTCCTCAACTTTTTCGTATGTTGCCGAAATATTCAAATTTTCCCAATAATATATTCTAATATTTTTTTGGGTTCCCCACTAACCATACTGATCATTGGAGAGCTTTGGATTCTCTAGCTGATTGTCTTGGCCATACCAAAAATTGGGTAAAATAATCCCCTCGAGGAAGAGCAGGAAGTATACATTGAGGAGGAAGAGCTAGAGGTAGAGATCCAGTTCAGTGCTAGAATTGTAACCAAGAAGTTCATGTTGCTCTAGAATTCCCATTGCCAAGGAGGCCTTGGTGCTCTCATTACTGAGTGAATACTCATACCACTGAATATTATCCTAAGTTAATTGCTTGATGGGAGGATCACAATATATAAAGAGGCATGAACTTGATTTATGTAGAAGAGTCAAAATCATTCCCACAACCTAATACGAATATTATTACTAGAGGGAATAAGCACATTGGAGCTGATAAGGATGTTCCTAGACAACATAGTATTATAAAAGTTTCATCTCCAAGGAAACCATATGATCCTATCTAGAATAATGAATATTATAATGATTCTACTGATATTTTAAAGAAGAACGAAGGACATTTGGAAAATGGACAGGTGAAGTTTCCTCAAATTTCACAAGAGACGTGTAAACATATTATGGAATGGTTCAAGCTATTCTATCATATTATGAGCCACAAGAGTTTTCCTAGTTAGTTTTGAAAGAAAATCAAGAGTGTTGTGAAGGATGACAAGTTTTCTAATTTCTTTATTTCTTCCAACGTTGTAGAGTGACATTCCAATGATTTTTTCATAATAAGAGGAGAACTAGAAGAGAATTGTTTATTGATTTGGAGGTTGTGATGTACCAAATTAAAGACATGGTGTTGGATTTGGTCTCCTGCGTGAATATTCTGTTGCAGATGACTTGGAAAACATTTGGAAGACCCAAATTGGTCTTCTCTCTGATCTAGTTGTGTATGGCCAACAAATACTGAATTCTCCCTTTTTTCCATTTGGAGGATGTAGAATTAGACATCATTGGAGTACATAATTGTGTTGAATTTGAAGTTATTGATATTATTGGGGAAAAGGATTCATATCCATCTTTGTTGGGTGTAGACTAGGCATTTGCAAACTATGCCATTATTGATATCAAGTGTTGGTAAGTGTAGAAATAAAATCTCAATTTGACCATGCCTTGGTAAAATTGAGAAAAATTGAATCTCCACATCAACAGATAAATTGGAGGTAGTTAACTTGTGTGACATAGATATTTTCACTTAGTTAGCTTATTAAATTTGAGTTAGAGGGCTTGGAGTTCAGTTAAGCAAGTGTCTTTGCTAAATTTTAGTAATTCGTGTCATTTATTTTGAGTTGTGTTTAGTTAAAATGGTTCTAATAGTTAATGGAACTAGTGGAAGGTCAATTGTGCAGTGGGACAAAATTCTAACTCAGTGATAATCCTGTTAATTGATCAATGAGTTCAAAATAGCTAGTGCATGCAAGGAATTAGAGCTCCTCAGTTGTGGTGGATATTTTAGGGAAATGTAACAAGGAATTGTAAACTCGTTTGGGTGTATAGGTGTTGCATGTATTCAGATGATCAATACCTGGAAATTGTGCAATCGAATGGAGGAAAATTCCTAAAACATAGGGGTTAATTCCTCAGGATTTTCAGAACGAAATAAGGGTTCAAGAAGATGAATAAATTGACTAACTTTGGGACAAAGCTAACTACTAAGTAGACAGATAGGTTATTCACCTTCTGGTTGTACTCAGAGCTGGAAATCAAGTGTAATACATTCTCTATTCATTTGATTAGTGAAAAGAGGCTTGAGGGCTTTTCCTCGGTTGGCTTCCCCTTGAAACATATTTTCATGTGTTTTTTTATTATTGCATGTTTGCAAATGTTCCTCTAAATTATGAATTAAATTTTCTAGATAAATAGAGTAGAACTTTATTTTTTGATTTTATATTAAACTTCTTGAGCACTTTCAATTCTATTACGACTTTTGTAAATGGCATGAAATATGGATTAAAATTAGAATTGGAATTTCGAAGTTATTCTTAGGGAGGTTCGAATTCGTAGATTCAATGTAGTAGGATCTCTTTAAAGTTGGGAGAATGACCTGAAACATGAGATTATAGTATGCCTTGAAAGGCAACTCGAAATTTCATTGCTTGGAAGGATTTCATGGAGGTAGTGCATGATGAAAATGAATTGTTGGAATATGTCAAGGCATACATTCGAAAACCAGGATCAATTGATGCCCAAGACCTAGCCAATTGGAAGAAATATGTAGCAAAGGAAAGGAGAATAATATTGGAGTGAGTGTGAGACCATATTGTCTCAAATATCCCTGGGAAAGAAACTCCTTTCGCAATGTGGAAGGTACTAACAGAGCTATTCGCACAGCTATTCTGTAGAACCTCACCATATTTACATAATTTCGAGACCAGCTTGGAGGGGTTGGTGTGCATGTTGCAGAAGATGACCTGGTGAGCCTAGTCCTTCTAGCCTTCCCAAAAGTTGGCATAACTACTAGGACTTGGTTAACAGGATGGGGAAACCACCGAATTGGCAAAGCTTGTGGTCCAATTTAGTACAAGAAGAGATAAGGTGGAATGCCAAAGATGGAACCTCATCTAAGGGAGAGGATGAAGAAAATTTTGCAATGGTTAAAAAGGGAAAGACGGGAAAAGGAGAGAATATCAAACCAAACCAGAATCCAACTAAAGGGGCAAGAAGAAATAATTTTCCAAAATAAAATTCTTCAAATGTCATGAATTTAGGCACTATGCTACAAAGTGTCCATTTTAAAAAAAGTTTGGCAAGAAGAAATATATAGGAGATGCAAGTGAATATTTGGCTTGATAGTTTCAGCTTGAATTCACCCTTATCGAATGCATGGCCAACACTGTGATGGGGAGTGCGTGGTACTTGGAATCAGGTTCCTTGTTGAAAATGACAGGGTGTAGATAATTTTTCAGTGAACTAGAGTAGAAATATATCAAGATTCATATTGAGCTTGGGGACAAGGAAGGTACAGTGATATGATGTCCTTAGGAGAAATAATATCTCTACTTCTTTCAAACCTCTCTGCATTATTAGAAATTATCTTGGGTCTGTTAAAGACCCTATCGACCCTAAGGACATGAAAGGGGTTTAAATGATTCCTTGTTCTTGTGGAACTCCCTATATAGGAGAAACAGGTCGATCCATTAGGTAGATAATCCGTGAGCATGCTGCAGATATTAGATGTAATCAGTCTTGTACCTCAGCTCTTGCTGAGCATGTGGAAAAATCCCGCCACCATGTTTGTATTGAAGACTCTAAAGTCATTGCAAGGATAGATCACTTCCACCATAGGAAACTAAGGGAGGAGATCGAAATTGAACGACATGCTAAGAATCTCAACCATGGCGATGGTTGGAAATTAAGTAAGAGTTGGATCCTAGCTCTCACCAAGTGATTTTTGTTTTTATTTTATTTTATTTTATTTTTGTTTTGTTTTTTATTCTATTTTTAATTATTATTATTTTTATTTATTACTATTATTATTATTATTATTATTATTATTTATTTTTTTTGATGTATTTAATTTATTTATTTTTTCCCCTCCATAGTACCTTCGTAGGTTTCTTTTTTATTTAGTTATATATTGTTTTATTAAATTAATTGATTTATTTTTATCTTATTAGTTAGTTAATTAATGAATTTATTTTATTTTATTTTTACCTTCGATATATTTTTAATTACATAAAATTTCATTTAATTAATTAATTAATTTTAATTAATTAATTAATTAATTTAATTAACTATATTATTTATTTATTTATAAAATTTACCCCTCCTTAGGTAGCTATGTTTATTTATTATTCTTATAAATCTAGTTATATATCGTTTTAATTAATTTATTTTATTTTTATCTAAATAATTAATGAATTAATTATTAATTAATTTTATTTATAAAATATTTTACCTCTCCCTAGTACTCGTTTATAAACCCATTTTTAATATATTATATATTATATTTTATTTATTTTAATAAATTCTAATTAATTAATTAATTAAATTTTTTAACTTACTAACTAACTTTCTAACAGCTAGTTCTTATCAGCTAGTCTCAACGGCTAGTTCTTAATAGCTAGTTCTCAATGGCTATTTCCGGGCAATGATGCATCTTCACTAATTATTCATTGAGATCGATTAGTATTTCCACCTTGTCCTAAGGATTTACCACATTAGCTGGTTCGAAACGTCGACCTAATCCTAATGATGTGATTTATGCGAAAGTACTTTTATCTACATTATGGATCACAAAAGTCTTTGATCTAATGATATTAGGATTGGTACAATAAACTTTAAGGGGGATTCATGATCTCCTCTTTTCCTTAACTATTTCATGTTTGTACCAGGCCTAAAGAAAAGCCTCATCTCTATATCAGTTTTGGAAGATCGTGGTTATGATGTGATATTTAACAAAGGGAAATCATTCCTGAGACATATAGCTAGTGGACAGGTGAAGAAAATCGGGGTTCATGTGAATAACCTATTAAAATTGATGTGGAATATTGTGTTTCATTAAGAATTAAGGCAGATAAATTTCATATTGACGATGTTGGTGAGCGCTGGCACAAGAGATTGGGCCATTTTCACCATGGTTCCCTCAAAATTATGTAGAAAGTAACCGTTGGCCTTCTTAAAGGAGAATTTGAGAACCAAGATTTCTGAAATGGTTATACCTCAGGGAAGTATGTAAACTCCACTCTCTATGATTGAGACAACAAAGCACATGCAGTATTGGAAAGATTCCACTCTAATATTTGTGGACCTTTCTCGACAACATTCACTACCATACATAAATATTTTATTATTTTCATTGGTGATTTTTCAAGGAAGTGCTAGATCTTATTCATGTATAAGAAGGATCAGACATTCTCAAAGTTTTTATAATTCAAGGCACTAGTTGAGAAAGAGACATGCAAAAGGGTGAACGATATCAGGAGCAACAATGGAGATGGGTATGTTTCGAATGAATTTAAGAATTTATGTGTCAAAGAAGGGATTGAAAGAGATTTAATGGCACCCCAAAACCCACATCATAATGGGGTAGCTGAGAGAAAGAATCGTAGCATTATGGGATATATGAGAGTTATGCTACATTACCAAAGCCTACCAATGCATTTTTTGGCAAAGGTAAGTAACATAGGAGTCTACTTGTAGAATAGGATTCATCATCAGATTCTTGGTATGATTATACGGGAGGAGGCTTATTAGGGAGAAAGTTGGACGTGTCTCACTTCAAAATTTTTGGATCCTCTTTTTACTTCCATGTCTCCAAATATTTGAGGAAGAGGCTTGAGCCAACAATAGGGTTGGGAGTTTTCTTGGGTTACACTGAAACTCCACATAATTATCATGTGTACATACGTTCCCTGAGAATGACAATTGTTTGAAGGGATATAAATTTTGATGAGGAAAAATTGTTGTAGTGCTCCCTGGAGAGGGAGCTTCAGATCCCACTAGAAGAGGAGATTTTATCTTCAAAGGTGGAACCTCAGGAGGGGTTTCAAGAAGTTTTTGAGTAGAAAAAAATGGAGGATCAAAGAGGAGGTAGAGTGGATATTTCCGTTCAAGCAAAAATATTAAGATAAGGTAGGAAAAGAACTAGGGAAGTTGATAGTTTAGTGTAGGATATGAGGGAGAATGTGGGATCTCCTTCAAATTTATGCAGGAAAAGGAGGTCACCTGAGAGGTGCACTAAATACATGGCTCTAATGATTGAGATTGTAGATAATGAGACATCCTCTTTGGAAGAAGAAGTAGATAAACAAGTTTGGTTTGATGAAATGGTGGAAGAATACGAATCCATCATGAAGAACAAATTTCAAGGAAAATTTTAAGGATGGATGCTTATGTTAAAGTTTAGAAACCTTGACGAATCTTAGTAGTCCCCAATATGTAAATTGTAAATTTTTTTATGTTGTTTTTGTAAAACTATTTAGATTTTTAATCATTCTACATTAGTATATATAAAAATTTGGCGATTTTTAGGGTAAAATAATTTTATACTATAAAATTTGGGCGAATCAACTTTAAAAAAAATGGAAAATGGTGAATCATTTTTTGGGAAAAAGCATGGAAAATTAGCCCACCTGTGAATATTAGCCCCTAAAATTTTCCTTGAGAACAACATTTGGGAAGCGTGCCCACGACTGGTAGATAAATCATTTGTGGGTTCAAAATGTATCTTCAAGGTTTAGAATGCAGTGTATGAAGGCATATAGAAGAATAAGGCCAAATATTTGGCCAAAGGACTCTCTCAAGTTGAGGGAATTGACTATGAATAAATCTTTTCACCTGTTGCAAGGTATTCATCCATTTGACCAATTCTTGCACTTGTTGCATAGATGGGGTGGTAGGTCCACTAGATGGATGTAAAAAGAACATTTCTCAATGGTGTTATTTAGGAGGATGTGTACATAGAGAAACCAAAAGGTTTTGAAACATTTGAAGTCTCATGTGTGCAGACTCAAGTGAGCATTGTATAGTCTTAGATAGGCACCTCGAGCTTGGTACATGTTGATGCCCCAGAATTCTGTTGCAACAACATGGGAGATAACCACCTGGTCTGAACCTTGGAAGAAAATCCTTTTTGTTTGGTATAATGGCTCCGACTTGGAATAATGGGACCAATTTCCTAGAAAATATTTGATATGATGATGATGGGTTTGATATAAGGTGAAATGGAAAATGATTTTAAACTAAAAGGAATGATTTATTTAAATAACAAACACATGAATCTATTTAATCTAATATTTAAATTAATTTATACCAGGGATAACTTAACTCATGCGATATACAAATATATCTTAAAGAAAAAGGTAATAAAGATCATTCAATTTCTATAAGAGATGAAGTTGTTAAAGATAATTATTTTTACCAAATAGTTAGGTAAAATAATTTTGAAACTATATCGCATATATATATTGATCATATAATCAATATATAATTACAGCTGAAACATCATACAATAGTGCTTTAATGAAAAACTATAACTCAGATCTGTTAGTCATCAGTATTTTTCACCTGTTGATGATGACTAGTTTTAAAGCCAAGTTTTCTAGCAGTTGATCTCTAATTTGTCAAATTTGTCAGCTAGAAAAACACCCCTAAACATCTTTCCCTCCTACGTTTTCAATCAACCTATGATGAGAAAAAACCTAATTGTTAAGCCCTATCTAGTCTCATTCATACAAACTTGTCCATCAACTCCAAAGAGAATACTCAAAATCTGTCAAAAAGTCTCCCCTAAGTTAGGTAGTGGCACTTTAGGCTATCTTCCCTTGGCAAACTATCCTAAGCCAAAAGAAACTCTGTCTAAAACCAACTAGTCATAGTTGACCTTCTTATTTCTGCAAGTAAAGTTTGATACACCCTTAAGTTACACCACTAACAAGCCTTGATGTCTCTACAATGCATGTTTCAAAAGCCAAACTGATGTTGTGTTGATCTATAGTGTTTCAATGTATTTTTCAAAATCAGAAGTGTACCAGTGTTCCAGAAGACATTATTAAACTAAACATGAGAAGACAACTGCTTCTCATGTGGTTTTGAGCCTGGGATGCAAGTATTGGACAGAGAGGTATTTCAATGAGCTCCTACAAACACAGTCAAAAGGTTAGTGACCTATGACTAGCAAGTAATACTCTACAAACATAGGTCAAGATTGCTCCTGTTTTCTCAAGATGCATAATGGTATTCTATCAAATAGAAATACACATATTAGAGCAAGCCCCTCATGGCATTTTGTCAAATTTTCACTCTTATTTACTTAACTATGAATAGGCACTACAAGGAAAGATGACACATTTTAAGAAACGGATGAAATATCATGACTATGCAAAACCTCCTCCAACTATGAGCAGATGGTTAGGTCATTGGTTGAAATGTGATAAAGGCCTTCTTCATTTAACAAGAAGAGGGTCAGGAACAGAGGTATGACCTCATTTAAAGAGCACAAGGCTAACAAAGCTGCAAATAGCCTTAAAAACTTGTTTTACACCTTTTTATCCAATGGATGAAACCACTAACACAGCAGTGGTGTTTCAAGGATTGATTATATGGTTTCACTGTTTGAAAGGCAGAGTTTGAGTGCAGTGGGAAACAATTGGATGGTTATGAGTGGAAATTTTTTTTTAAGAATATGGCCAAGTAGTGGTACTATAATAATCAAAGAGGTTTGGTTTTTCTTCTATCAAAGATCTCCTTCAAAGGTAACTTGCAGCTAAAGTGAAAAAAATTTGGACAGACTCATCAAATGTGAGGAAAGGGTATGGCATGTGTTTTAAATTCAGGGACAACATTCAAAGAATCAAGCCATATCACTATCACAGTCAAAGGCCTTTTATGAAACATGTGGAAAAGCCTTGTTGTTCCATATGATTGCATTGAGGGTCTCTAAAGGCCTTTTTTCTTGATGAACAGATATAGGTAAAGCCATGGGTGGATGAAAATAAGGTTTGTCATCCACATCCAAATGAAAATATCCAAGGGCACCTGAATATTTTGATCAAATTGCACAATAGCCATAATTATCATCAAAACACCAGGAGAGCAGAAATTGTCAAAGGTTTCCTCCAAAAGATAAAAGGTCACATTTTTGGAGAGGGCATTGCTATCTATCCAAGTGCTTTTCCCAACACATAGTCAAAGAACACTTTCATGATCAAAACCATGCTTCTTGTCTAAAAATTAAAAGAATATATAGTGCTTAGAGAGACAGAGGTCAAAAGCAAAGTAACCTAGAGAAAGAACAGTTGATTTGTCAACTTGAAGGAGGCCTCCCTCACAAAAGGCAAAGGGTCAGTTTTCTCAAGGTTTTCACCATGCAAGTTAGCTCATACAAATGTTTAAAGAGATACTCAAAACAATTTTCATGTTTATATCAAAGGACCCTCATCGGTGGATCAAGGCTCTTTTATAAAGGCTTCAGAGAAATACAACTCAAGAAATGGCGAGACAGTGGTTAAAGGACTGCTCGAATTACAAATACACTTTTTCAAAGGAAATTTTTGTTTTAAAAAAAGCGAAGAGGCCTTCAAGAGGATAAAGACAGTGATTTGTGTTTTTTAAGACAAAAAGGGCCTTCATAGCATCCAAAACCATCACAAAGTAATTTCAAAAGGTTGTTGACTTTCTTTCATATAAAAGGTGGAGAGACCGTTGGCCAAGTCTCATTGTGCAAATTCAAAACACATACAACATTCCCCTAAGCTGCCCACTCGAGAAGCGAGGAACTTCGAGCAAATTTCAGAGTTTTCAAGGCTTAAAGCCTGCGCGGTGCGCTTGTAAAAGCGCACGTCGCTCCTGGGAGAGGAAATACAAAGGGTCTACGTTGTTGCGCGGCGCGCCTGTAGCACCGTTCATCCACCACCCGAGGCTGACCCGAATGCCTTTCCATTGCGCAACTCTCTTCTTTGTGAACGTGCCGCTCACCCAGATACCTTCAAAAAACTCTGTGGAGCTGCCCCAATCAATCAAACAAGGTCTTTAAGATTTTCTTCGAGGTATCCTACTTCTCCTCTTGGAAAAATTCAAATATTGAAAGGGTGTTTGCTGTGTTCTTTCCTTGAGAAGGAAATAGTGCCTTTGAAACCATTTCATGATTTAAAAACATGATATAGACAGTGGTATATGAAACAGAGTTTGTCAAAAAACTGGAGAAAGTTTTCTTATGTATTAGACGTCTCAAATCAAGTTGGATAGTGTCTTAAACAGTGGCTTTAAAGAGAAGTTTGTCATATAAAGAGCACAAGACAAAAACAGTGATTAGAGGGTGGGGTGTTTTTATCAGTTTAAAGGGCCTTAACTACCTTCGAGAACAGTGATAAACCATACACTAGTTACTAGAAATACATACACAGTTGTAGAGGTCTCAAATCAATTTGAAGAGTGTCCTAACAGTGTTAAAACAAGAGCACACTCTGTTTGAATTTCCAAGGGGAAAACAATGATCATAATTTGAAAGCTTTATCATTTTAAAGTCCTCTCTGTAGGGTGAAATAGTGAACATTGTGCAGGCTCTATAAGTTCCAAAAGCAGAGTGTGTGAAAGGCTTTTCAAATTAGCTGAGGGATTTTTGTCTACTTTTGTAAAAGAAATAGTGAATAGCAAAAAGGGTATTGATTGAAGAGAAAGGTGTTCTTATCAATACAAAGGTTCCTTCTTCACCAGGAAACCACAAACAAACCTTTCAACGACTCTGCCCAAGCACAGTGATAAGTTGATTTTGTTTCACTTCACAAATACTTGTTGTTTGGCATCAAAGAGGATTAAACAATGACTTATAAGGAGGACAGGAGTGTTGTTGAGAACCATTTCAAGGACCATTTGAGACAACTTGTTTTTGCAAAGAGTATCTAAAAAAAAATACCTCCTAGGCAACACAGTAGAAGTGGCCTTCACAAGAGGTTTGAACCTGTTTCAACTGAAGAGGTAAATGCTCACCCATCAATCTTGTTTAACTTTCACGAGGAGGTGCAGCACGGTAAGGCAGCCTCATGAAGAAAAACATAGTGATGATATGCAACACAATAACAGTCAAAACATTCATGAAGAAACTCAAAACAGTGGCAACAATGATGAGGGAAGTAACAAGGGAAAAAATCCAATAGAGCATGTGGTAGCTGCCTCTCCTAGGCAAGGGGCCATGCTTTCTTCTCCAAAAGTGGCCAAGCCCCAGACATCAAGGAAAAGGGTGCCTCGAACTATAACTCCAAATTTTACTAGGGCCCTATGAAGCAAGGGGAAATTGCCCAAACATCCCATTGTCGAACTACCCAAGAGGAGGAAGACCAAGAAGGCCACCCAAAGCAAGGGAAAGGAGAAAGAAGAAAGAAGCCATGAAAAGGAGAGAGACTTTGACATAATTCAAATCCAAAGCGATGATAGCAACAATGAGGCCCGAATCCTAGAGACTCTCTTGATCAATAGAGAAAAACAAATTGATGCTTTGATGACAGATCTAGAGAGGTCTAGAAACTTCAATCACTTCTTCCAAACACAAAATAAACAGATGGGTGTCCACATGGCGGTATATGAGACACGAGCCATCAAATATAAAAAGGAGGCCTCCAAGGCGCAAGTTAAATTAGAAGAACTCATGGGTGAGTTCAAAGATAGAGAAGATGAAGATCAGCCCAGGAGAAAGAGGCCAAGAACCATGGGACTCAGAAGAGCCCTTGAGAAACAAAAGGAGGAAGAAGCTACCCTTCTCTAATCTGTTCCTCTCACTACTTTGTTCACCCAAGAGATAGAGAAAAATCGAGAAGCATGGCTCGAGAGGGTGAATGATCACTTAGAAAAGAAGTTGGAGAAGGCCAATAGAGATTTGGACCTTCAAAGGAGGATGACCAGGAACTATAAGAAGCTCAATCAGTTCGCCCGACAGAAATTGAAGGCCACACAGGAAAAACTCAAGGAAGCTCAAAGGAGGCGCCCGACACCAAAATTGAAGAAAGACACCTCAAAGCTTCAAATTTTGGCCTCAGATTCACATCATGTTTCTGAAAACCCTTGAGGTTCATGCTCGCCAAAATTGGGCGAAATTCAACAAGTTTTGGTTTTTTGTCATTTTTGGGTTTTTGGCTAAAACTCATGGGCATCGCCATTTCTGTTTGAGACATCCTCAAAGGATAAAAATGGTATCATTGGATGCCATAATTTCAGGGGCATCTTTTCAGCGATTTTTAGATCAATTGAAGATGATTTTCTCCCCCAAAATGACGAAAAACCTCACTTTTTCCACACTCTGCCCCGTTTAACAGCAAGGTCTATTTTTTGAGTTTTTACACACAGGTCAGCTTTTGATGGACTTCCAGTGAACAGTTTGGAGGAAAATAAGAATTTTCAGAAAATGTACATTCAAAGATTTGCAACAAGCCATCACGGGCCTTGTTTCGACATCAGGAAGTCCTCCAAAAGTTGCCGACAAGACAAAGGACTTTCTGCTGATATATTTCTTAAGTATTTTTGTGAAAAATGTACCTTTCTAAAGTGACTTTTCCTCATGTGCGTTTAGCTATTTTTGGGCATGATTAGTTATGAAAAGTCAATATGTTTTCCTTTTTTAGCATTTTTGAGATATTTTATTAGATATTTTGTGCCTTGGGCTTTGCAAAGCCTCAAGGACAAAATCAGATATTTTTGATGGGCCAATGAGATTGCAAGTTGCACTAGGAGGTTTTCCCTCATCTTGGCCTATATATTCCAAGATAATTCATTGTAAACAAGGCTAAACTTGATGAATAGAAGAAATATATGGTTATACAAGCTTGGAAGAAACAGTTGTGTCATGCATTGGATAGCTTCTTGAATATTTTTGGATGATGATGGAGGTTTGTTGTTGGATTCCTTGACTTGGTAAAATGGTATAGTGTCCCTCTCTATTATGCTTCTTAGTTTTCATTCATAATTCCATGTTCTTGATTGATATAAGACAGTTGAGAATAGATTTGAGACATGCCCTTGGAGGCACCTCAAATTTCCTGTTTCTCTATAGCTTCTATGTTTTCTTCCTTCTTAGTCATATCAAAGAATCCTTGATTGCTCTTTGATAACTGAAGAAATTGTTTGCTTGTTTCATTTATGGTTTTATGCATGCTAAGTATGATTCACGGTATGCCCTGCTTACTCATGGATAGTCATAGCTCCACCTCAGAAACTTTTCTTTGATTGTTTGATTGTCATTTGTTGAACCAAGGAGGTCTTGTACTGATCTTTCCCTTTGCCTAAAACTATGCAATATTGCTTCAGATTTCCCAATAGCTTGAAATACTATGATTAGGCGTTTCCTCATAGTGATTTGAGGTTTTTGTTTGTCTTAAATGTATTTCCCCAAAGTATGATAGCCATTTCCTAAAGTTAGAGAGTCATATATCTCTATGCATGGCTTGAATGTTTATTTCTGTGCATTGATCAGTTTATAGTTACATTTCTCATGATTAATGGTTTTCCCTACCATGTTTATGTGAGCTATTAAACTATTTATGTTTGAAATCCTTCGTTCTTCACAAATTTAGTGTCCATCCCACTCCATTTTACCCAAATATCCATTTTACCTCACTCAAATCGGCCCTTCAACAACCTTGTATCACCATCTGAAAGCTTTCTTGACCTTTTCGTCCCCATAGCCCAGTTGATCTAACATATTTCTACCTATCTTAGTATTTGATCAGTTCATCCCTCACAAACCTAAAAACCAAAACCAAAAACCTACTTCATAACTAGCCTAAAATCAGAAACACAAGAAGCAAACACACAGATATCCCTTACACAAATAGAGAGAGCCCTCTCTGAGTCCAGGAAGGCTAGGTCCTTGGGCTCCAAAGATTGGTTTGATGTTACATTGTCATTTGTGTTGCCAATCAGCCAAATCACGAGACCCTAACATAATGGCGATCGCGGTGGGACTTTTCTGAGTTCATTTTTATCTGAATACCTTTCAAGGCCCTTTTTTGAACTAAAACGCACTATCTAATTGACTTATCCCACCGCTCACTAACATAATGGCGATCACAGTGGGACCTTCCGACTTAGTGACAATCTAAGTACTCCTTAGTAACTCTCGAAGTCTCAATCAAACTTAGAAAACTTAAGTGTTGTTTGAAGAGTAGAAGCTAGCTTTTTTACCATCTTAGCAAAATTATGATTCAGTTGTAGGAAACTCTTCCAAACCTCACAGGCTACACATAAAACTCAGAAAATTCCAAAATATTCCCAGATTGGCTTTTCCCTAGTTATTGGTGGTGGACCATAGCTACATCTCTACAAAACAACCAAGTTCTACTTCGCGACTCCACTAGCCTCCAGTAGGCCTAAAAAACTCCATAAAAATCAAAAAATTCATAAACCATACCTTTATGTTGACTCATCCTTTCCAAAACTCAAAACTCATGGTGCAAACTCTGTGATCAGTGACAAACTAAGTATAACTTAGTGATTCAGAAAACTTCACCTAAACATAGGCGATAAATAGAAATAAACCTGCAAATAGAACCATTAGCTTATCCAGACAGCCTAGCAAACTGTTGAAACCAAGTGAATCACTCTTCCTTGCAAGTCTTCATCTCAAAGTTTGCTAGAAGACTTTTTCCCAAAAGCATCTTTGATAGTATTGGTGGTGGACCATAGTTCTCAAAGAAATCCACCTGGCGACTCCACTAGCCCTCAATTTTGTTTTGACCATCCTTCACATTAGCAAAACCCCTAGAGAGGCCATCCATCCGAAACAACCACAAATACCATCCTCTCTAAACTCTGAATTCAAAATATGGCTTCACGAAGAGTCAATACCAGATCTCATCTGGACCCAAACCCCCCTATCGTAGTAGATGACCCAGAGAAGATTCAATGGAAAGCTTCTGAAACTGGAAACTTAGCTACCGATAGGTCCATCCGTAATGCAAGATCAGTACCTGAACATCTCACAACCTTGCAAGATTCCCCATTTGACTTAAAATCAGCAAAAACCCTTTTTAGAAGTAAGTCACAAAGTAAGGTAAACTTTGACAATCTTGAGTCCCTAGATCTACCACAGAGTCCTAGTAGAGAAGCCTCATGTACTACACCTCCCGACTTTCAGCTTCTCCATCACTTTGGCTCCTATCACCCCAGATCTTCTCAAAATCAGATCACTAGCCCAAGTACATCTGCCACACCCATCCAAACCACTACTGTTCAAATCACCTTAGCTCATCCTACAAGCCCTCATTTTGTACATCATCCATTAGCTCCCACCATGGCAGCCTGGTATGCACCTTTGGTGTTACCACACCCTTTGGCTCCTTTACAAAATTACTATCAATCCAAAATCCCGCACTTTACCGGAGTTGAGGCTACTACCGCTCAAAAACATGTAGATAGAATTAGTGATGCCTTTGAATACATGGAAATAGAAGATGAGACCATCAGAATGAGGATGTTCACCTAAATCCTAGGCGAAGAACCCAAAAAATGGTTTAAGAGCTTAACTCCAAGCAGCATCCACGATCTCCTAGAACTCTACCAAACCTTCATAAATAAGTGGGAAATCAGAAAGAACCCCATTGAAATCATGTCGGAATATAACAATCTAAAACGGGAAAATGGGGAAAGTGTCCAAGAATATTGCACTAGGTTCAACAGTGTGTATAACGCCCTCCCGCCTTACTTCAAAACTCCACTTGGCTCAGCCTTAGCAAAATTCCCCGAAGGTTTCGACCCAGACATGACTTATCAACTAAGAGACAAGGACCCCCCAACCTTAGAGGAAATGCAAAAAGTGGCCATAAATGTAGAAGCCAATTTAGCTGAAAAGAAAGATAGGATGAAATCAGAGAAGAAAGTCACATACCGTGACGAAATTTCCCCTTCAGTATCTTCCTTAGACCCTAGAATAGATGGCCTGATTAAAACCATGGCAAAAATGTGGGAAAAAATGAGTGAAAATACACCTTTTAGGGACAACCAGCCCAGCCCCCGAAACAGAAACCGAAACCAAAGCTTTAGGAGAGAACAACCTCAAAACAAACCAAGGGAAATTGACCAACAAATTAGGCAATCCTTTAATGAAAACTATGTTGACGAGGATGAGAGGGATACAGAACCCATTGATGAAAATCATTTGAACCTTATAGGTTTTGATAATGAGAGTGAGGTTTACCTCACAGAAAAAGAACAAGTTTTCTTCTCTCTGAATCAAAATGAAACCAACTATGAAGATTCCGAAGATCCTGCTATAGATTTTCAGAATGCCATAATAGAAGCTCGCAGACAGTATGATTTCAGGAGTAAAAAAAAACAAGACAACTCCAAGAAAGGTAGCTCAGACACTGCTATTACTAAAACTCGTTATAACATCCTTAAAAAAGCAGTGGATAGCAACAAAATCGTGGTCAAGAAAACTGACCAAAAAAAAGATAAATCTATTCAGGCAAGTTTTTGCTCAAATTCTCCTAGTACCTCCACCAAGATTCCTGAGATGGCTGTGTCGAAAAAAATCCCAAACCAAAGTCAACAAATTAAGAACATAAGGAAAATCATGGCTGAAAAAACTGAAACAAATCTATCCAAACTACAAGCGCCATTTAGTTTTGAAGGGGAAATTTCCAAAATAAAAATAACCATACCCCTTACTGAACTAATAACTATAGATAGGTATAGATCTAAAATCTCCAAAGTTTTTAACATAGGAAATGAGGCAGACACTTTAAATTTGACAAATGACAAACCCGAGCTTTTATTCGGTCCCGAAATAGAAGGTGAATACCAAGAAGGAATTGTCTCCCCTTTCTATGTAAGTTTGAACATCCAGGATAAGATATTACATAACACCATGTTAGATTTTGGTGCCTCCCATAACCTCATGCCTAAAGCAGTCATGGAGAATCTGGGTTTAGAGGTAACTAAGCCTTACAAAGACCTATACTTATTTGATTCAAGTCGAGTTAGATGCTTAGGCCTAATAAATAACCTAGGTTTTTCTTTAACACAATTACCAGCGAAAAACCTAGTCATGGACGTAGTAGTGGCCGATATTCCTCCCAAGTATGGAATGCTATTATCAAGATCATGGGCTACCAAAATACAAGGTAGCCTTCAAATGGATATGTCATTCGCTACCATCCCAGTATTCAACCAAACTAGAAGGTTGTACCAAGAAAATCACATGAAGTACATGGTTAGCAACGGGGATAGGCCAAACAACACTCCCAATTATTCCATTCACTCCGATTTGGATTCTTTTATCTTATACAATGAAATTGATATAAATGAGCAGATAAAAGAAAATGAAGAGGATTTCAAACCATCAAAACAACACTTCCCATCCTCAAATGAAGAAACTAATGACCAAAGCTCTGAGAAACCTGAAAAACAGCTTAGTATCATGTATGAAAAAGAGACTCTTTGGAGTATAAGCTTTGACGGTTCTTGTGGAAAAACTGGTTCGAGGACCGGTATCTGGATACACAATACTAATGAAGGTCATTCTTTCAGATTAGAATTCCAATGTACAAATAACATTGCGGAATATGAGGCCCTTCTCCTTGGCCTAAACATACTTAAGGACTTAGGCGCTAAGAAAATATCAGCCCAGGAGATTTAGAACTTGTAATTAGACAAATCAAAGGTGAATATTTGGAAAAAAACCAAAGACTAAGAGAATACAGGAATGCAGCTTTAGATATCCTCAAAACCTTCGAAAAATATGAAATCACTTATATTCCTAGGGTTCAAAATAGCCTAGCTAATGATCTCACCTTTGCTGCAAGAAATGGCCAAATACCATGTCTAAATGAGAAATACAGTATTTAGGTCAAACATTGCCCTACAGTACCAGATAATATTGACCATTGGCAAATATTCAAAGATGACGATCAAATTGATGATTTTTTACAATCTAGGAATGAATTTGAAGTAACCAAAACAGACTTAGAAAATGAAGAAAAGAATCCTGGAAAAAATCAAGATCAAGAGCCACATTTACCTTCTTGGACAGATATAAACTTGGTAAATCATTCATATGGAACTGAGATAGGAGAGAACATAGACCAAAGGGAACTTGAAGTCTTACACGGTGAAAATGACACCATACCCAGAGGGCTTGCACCTTTAGAGGAATTGTTTGATTTCGACGATGTGGCCAAAAATCCAAACATGGAATCTACCAAGGTTGACATAGAAGAATATAACATAGGAAGCCTGGAAGAACCAAGAAATATCAAACTATCCAAAACCCTCCCACCTCACATAAAACAGAAGTACATCAAGTTGTTTAAATAATTTAAAGATATGTTCGCATGGGGATACCAAGATTTGAAATCGTACGACACAAGCATCATTCAACATAACATTCCCCTCAAAGAAAACCAGAAGCCTTTCAAACAGAAGTTAAGAAGAATAAACCTAGTCTTACTACCTTTGGTTGAAAAGAAAATAAAAAAGATGTATGATGCTGGGATAATAGTGTCCCTCAGGTACTCTGAGTGGGTTTCAAATCTAGTATCAATTAGGAAAAAAACTGGTGAGATCAGACTTTGTATTGATTTTCGAAACCTGAATAGAGCCTGTTTAAAAGACAACTATCCATTGCCCAAAATGGACCACATACTTCAGAAGGTAGTGGGTGATAAAAGGATCTCATTACTTGATGGTTTTTCTGGTTACAACCAAGTGCTGGTTTACCCCACTGATCAACAAAAAACTGCTTTCACCACACCTTGGGGCACTTTCATGTACGTTAAAATGCCTTTTGGATTGATGAATGCTGGCGCCACATTCCAAAGAGCCATGGACATAGCCTTCTCAGAAGACATATGTTATTTCATAGTCATATATCTCGACGATATCACAGTATATTCCAAATCAGATGAAGAGCACCCGGTTCACTTAAGAAAGGCTTTTAACAAATGTAGAAAATATAGTTTATCCATAAACCCCAAGAAAACACTTTTCGGTCTCAAAGAAGGAAAATTCCTAGGTCACATCATTTCGGAAGAAGGAATCAAAATAGACCCCCAGAGAATTGAAGGCATATTACAAATAAGTCACCCCAGAAACATAAATGAGCTGCAATATTTTATCGGAAAGATTAATTTCTTGAGAAGATTCATCCCAAATCTCGCCGAACTTCTGAGAGATATCACAAACATGTTGAAAAAAGAGGTCAAGGTTAAATGGACTACGGAAGCCAAAAAATATTTTGAATTAGTTAAAAAAGCCCTAACTGAAACACCAGTACTGATAAGTCCTGATTTCACCAAAGATTTTTACATTTTTTAATTTGCCTCAGAACACACGATAGTTGTTGTGTTGTTACCAAAGAACGCAGCAAGGCAAGAACAACCCATTGCCTTTTTTAGCAAATCCCTAAGAGATTCTCCCTTGAAATATAACATCATGGAAAAACAGGCATTCACATTGGTAAAAGCACTGAAATATTTCCGAGTTTACATCTTGCATTCTCATATCATTGCTTTTGTTCCTAATGCCATCGTCAAAGACATATTAAAACAAGATCCCGATGGTAAAAGGGGAAAATGGATCGCTATCATCTTAGAATATGACCTAGAAATATGACACACCAAACTGGTTAAAGGACAAGGACTTGCAAGACTAATGGCTGAAACTAAGCTCCAAGCATTAGATATAAATTTTGTTAACACCTTGGAAGAACAGGAATAATGCACAGCCCCTCATGTTGAACAAGTGTTTCTAAATTCACCTTGGTATGCAGATATTATTTATGTGTTATTTTATCTAAATGCTCCTTCGACTTTATCAAAAACAAAAGCAAGATTCCTTAAACAAAAATCTCTAAAGCTTTGCATTATAGATGGAGTTTTGTATTGGAAAAATCCCACTAGTATGCTGCTTAAATGTTTGCTTGAGTATGATGCAGAGAAAATTATGCACGAAATGCATGAAGGAGAATGTGGAGGTCATCTCTACTGGAAAACCAAAGTGAAAAAAATCCTTAGAGTCGGTTATTATTGGCCTACCTTATTTCCTGACACTCACAGACTAGTTATGACATGCCATAAGTGCCAAATTTTTTATGGCAAGAAAAAACTTTTACCTTTGCTCTTACATCCCATCATAGTTGAAGGACCTTTCTGGCAATGGGGTCTAGGTTTTATTGGGGAAATTCACCCTTCTTCATCTGCTCAACATAAATGGATCCTTACAGCCACTGATTGCTTTACCAAATGGATAGAAGACATATTGTCCAGGAACACCATCGATTCAGTCATCTTTATAGTCCTCGAAACCAACATCCTATCTAGATTCGACTGTCCTAGAAAGATCATTACAGATAACGCTGCTGCCTTTTCCTCCAAAAGAATGGTTGACTTCTGTTACAAATATCACATTTAATTAGGACATTCCACAGCTTATTACCCTCAAGGTAATGGTTTAGCCGAGTCCTCTAACAAAAGTGTAGTAATCATCATAAAGAAACTTCTGGAACAAAATAAAAAATCATGGTATGGAAAACTAGTACACAAATTGTGGGTTGATAGACTAACCACCAAAAAATCAATAGGTATGTCTCCCCACCAATTAGTATATGGCATGGATGCCATTTTTTCAACATATTTAGGGGTTCTAGTAGTGAAGCTATTGCAGGAAGTTCAAATAGAAGAAAATGACATGCAAAGGAGGTTAAATCAGACTATCCATTTACAACAAACAAGAGAAGAAGTTTACCAAAAGGCTCAGTTAGCGCAAGACAAAAAAAAATAGATTTTTGACAGAAGGACCAAGGAAAATGATTTTCATATTGGGGACAAAGTGTTAAAATGGGATTCTAGAAGAGAAGACAAAGGTAAACATGGAACGTTTGAAAACTTATGGAAGGGGCCTTTCATCTTCAGCTCAGTTAGCGGAAACAATGCCTTTTTCTTGCAAGAACTTGATGGGACTGAAACTTTTGGAGGTCTTTTGAATGGCAGGACATTAAAGCATTATTTTTTTCAAGAGCTCCAATTTTAAAAAACACTTTCAATAATTTTATATACCATTGTTTGAAAAATAAATCAAAAAACAGAAAATTCAAAAACAATAGAAAAATAGAAAAAAAGGGCAGTTTGAAAAATAGAAAGAAAGCCCCATGTTCAAAAAATAGTCATTCTGAAAGCGCGCAAGTCTAAATGCCGCTAATAGTGCTCAAATGTCTTGTTCAGCTATCTAGCCTAATCATAATTGAACATGTTTTAAATTTATTTTTTGATAAGTTAGTGAGAGGAAAAGATAGTCAACATTGTGTAAGCTTGACTTATCAAAGAAAATAGATTAGGAAAAGATACTGGTTCCACATGCTCAAAACAGAACCAAAGAGGAAAGCAGGGATGAAAAAAAAAATGTGTATCCTAGCCCTAATTTTCTAAATTTCATTTTATGCAAAATAATATTTTTGTGTAGCTTGTCTTTCATACAAAAAGTACATGACAAATCAGACTGTCTAACCCTGATTTGGTCATTTTTCAATTTCATGTTTTAGATTAGAGAATAAAATCCTGTCAAATAGCTTAACCTTGACAGTCGATCCAGTATAGGTAGAGAAACAAAGGAGTTCATCAGCTTAATCTATACTCCCAGCAGATATAAGTGTAGAATTAGATAGTGTCATTTTTCAAAAATATTATGTCAAAGGGTTGCTAGTCCAAATGCACCCGAAAGAAGAAAAAATGTTAGGAAATGTAGTGGGGTAGGTAGATATGTCTTTGATGATAATCATGCTGTCAATTTCCAGAAATAACATCAAGGAAGAAAGAAATTTGCGCTAATGGATAAAGGCACTGGTCTTCGAAGAACCGAGATTTGAAATTCTGGACACCTCCTGAAAAAAGAGCTTCCCTCCCCAAATGGAGCCACTGTTAGTCATCAGTATTTTTCACATGTTGATGATAACTAGTTTTAAAGCCAAGTTTTCTAGCAGCTGATCTCCAATTTCTCAAATTTGTCAGCTAGAAAAACACCCCTAAACATTTTTCCCTCCCACCTTTTCAATCAGCCTATGCTGAGAAAAAACCTAATTGTTAAGCCCTATCTAGTCTCATTCATACAAACTTGTCCATCAACTCCAAATATAATACTCCAAATCTGTCAAAAAGTCTCCCCTAAGCTAGGTAGTGGCGCTTTAGGCAATCTTCCCTTGGAAAACTATTCTAAGCCAAAAGAACCTCTGTCTAAAACCAACCAGTCATATTTGACCTTCTTATTTCTACAAGTAAAGCTTGATACACCCCTAAGTCGCGCCACAAACAAGCCTTGATGTCTCTGCAGTGCATGGTTCAAAAGCCAAACTGATGTTGTGTTGATCTACATTGTTTCAATGTCTTTTTCAAAAGAAGAAGCGTACCAGTGTTCCAGAAGACATCATTAAACTTAACATGAGAAGGCAACTGCTTCTCATGTGGTTTTGAGCCTGGGATGCAAGTATTGGACAGAGAGGTATTTCAATGAGCTCCTACCAACATAGTCAAAAGGTTAGTGACCTATGACTAGCAAGTAAAACTCTACAGACATAGGTCAGGATTGCTCCTGTTTTCTAAAGATGCATAAGGATATTCTATCAAACAAAAATACACATCTCAGAGCATGCCCCTCATGTCATTTTGTCAAATTTTCACTCTTATTTATTTAACTGTGAATAGGCACTACAAGGAAAGATGACACAGTTTAACAAAGGGATGAAATAGCATGATTGTGCAAAACCTCCTCCAAATATGAGTAGATGGTTAGGTCATTGGTTGAAAACCTCCTCCATTTAAAAGCAGAGGGTTGGGAAATGTGATAAAGGCCTCCTTCATTTAACAAGCAGAGGGCCAGGAACAGAGGTATGGCCTCATTTAAAGAGCACAAGGCTAACAAAGCTGCAAATAGCCTTAAAAACTTGTTTTACACCTTTTTCTCCAATGGATTAAACCACTAACACAACAGTGGTGTTTCAAGGATTGATTATATGGTTTCACTATTTGAAAGGCAGAGTTTGAGTGCAGTGGGAAACAATTGGATGATTATGAGTGGAAAAAATTTGTTAAGAAGATGGCTAAGCAGTGGTACTATAATAATCAAAGAGGTTTGGTTTTTCTTCTATCAAATATCTCCTTCAAAGGAAACTTGCAGCTAAAGTGAACAAAATTTGGATAGACTCATCAAATGTGAGGAAAGGGTATGGCGTGTGTTTTAAATTTAGGGACAACATTTAAAGAATAAAGCCATATCACTATCACAGTCAAAGGCCTTTTATGAAACATGTGGAAAAGCCTTGATGTTCCATATGATTGCATTGAGGGTCTCTAAAGGCATTTTTTCTTGATGAACAGATATAGGTAAAGCCATGGGTGGATGCAAATAAGGTTTGTCATCCACAGTCAAAGGAAAATATCCAAGGGCACCTGACTGTTTTGATCAAACTGCACAATAGCCATAATTATCATCAAAACACCAGGAGAGCAGAAACTGTCAAAGGTTTCCTCCAAAATATACAAAGTCACATTTTTGGAGAGGGAATTGCTATCTATCCTAGTGCTTTTCCCAACATATAGGCAAAGAACACTTTCATGATCAAAACAATGCTTCTTGTCTAAAAATTCAAAGAATATACAATGCTTAGAGAGACAAAGGTCACAAGCAAAGTGTTACACCATTTTTTGGTCATCTAACTCTTCATCATTAGATGGACCCAAGTACACCATGTAAGACCAGTTTTACCCCAAGTAAAACTGCTTTCACTATGTTAATTAGGAAACCCCAAAAGGAATAATTAATTAAATTACAACATTATTCCTAGCTCAAGGGCAATTAATAATGCTCCCACACTGCACTGGGGTAACTGTTATATCCATTTTTTGGTCATCTAACCTTTATCATTATAGACCCAAGCACAACATGTAGACCGCCACCAAGTAAAACTCGCTTTCACTATGTTAATTAGGAAACCCCAAAGGAATAATTAATTAAACCATAATTTAATTATTATTCCCAGTCATGTTTAACCCAAAAACAAAGAAATTAATGAGATAAACCCATAGTTATCTTATTATTTTCTAGGAATAATTATTTAAATAATATTCCTTGTTAAATATGACCAAATCAACCACCATTAATCAAATAAATCATTATTTATTTGATTATATCCCAACCACTTCCTTTAAAAGATAAATAAATCATTTATTTATTTATTTTTCACTAATCAAGGGATTTGACCCAAGTCAAACACCCTTTCCCTCCAACAAATAATAATAAAATATTCCATAGAGGTGGATCTAGATATGATTAACATTATTTTAATCATGCACCAAGATCTAGAAAGACCCAATATTTTGTTATAAATAGGAGGGTTTTCCCCATCATTCTTCACCTTTTGTTGCATACTAGATCACTCCGGATCTATACACTCGGTCTCATTTTCTGCCATTGTTGCTCCCATTGAGCTCTACCTTCTACATTGGGTTTTCTACATCTACAAGAGAGAGAAAGCTTAGATCTGAAGTGCTGAGGACTACAAAGAACCCATCCCATTGAGGAGATCTCGATACACCTTCTTGTTTCCTCCCAGGTGCCCTGTAATATAAAAATTCATTCAAAAATCGTGTTCTTGTCTTGTCTGTTGGATGCATGGAGCAAACTCTTTACTTTACTGCTTAATGTCTTTCCATTTATAGATCCGTTTGTTGCAGCACTTTAACTACTAATTGCAGATCTGAAGATGTTTTGCAGCCATTATTGTTGTTAGGGCTATTAGTTATGCGTAGCTAAAGTGGTTCTTTTTCGTACGCTTCGACAAAGAATTCATACTAACACATCATATGCTTTTACATTTGCATGATAACAAGAAATAGAATTTTGAAACCACCCATTATTAGCCATACCTTTGAGTTGCAGCGCTGCTACACCAATGGCCTCATCTTCTTCCTCCATTCTCCTTGCCTTGAATGTGGGAAATGAACTGCGTTGTGGATCTACATGTGTGGCTGAATGCTCACACCCCTCATGACAATAGCTAGGGCTTGCTTCATCTCCAAACCCTTTTAGAAATATTCTGCAATATTCCCTTTATATCTCCTTGAGATTTTCTGTGATGGTCTCCATAGTTTGAAAAATGAGTAGGGAGATCTCCTCTTCCGTCATTCTTCTTCCTCCTCTTTCTCTTGACAAGAAAGGAGGCATGTTCCCACACTGTAGATCAGATTTTTTGGCTGAATGCTCACACACATTGTAATGAATGCTGGGGCTTTTAAGATCAGAGGGATCTGCATGACCTCCCTTTTCCATTCCCCTGATTTCTGCTTTCAATACATGAAGAGTTTCTGAAAACTCTTCTCTCTGCATTCTTCCAGAAAAGGGGTTTAGGCCCTTCTCCTCTGTGTCTTCAGTGTAACCAGAATTCTCAATCAAATTTTTCTTTCTCCTTCTCTTTATATTCTGAAATATTGATCTCACAGGCTGTGCCAGAGGTCATGCTCTGATACCACTGTAATATTCCAAATCTGGAATTTTATGCAACAAATAGAATACCTTAAGGTATTCCATAGTTGGAGAGGCAGCTATATGTCTGATAAAAGATGTCAAACCACTTATCCTTCAATATTATGTGCATCAGAAACTTTATACAGTGATTTATAAGCCAGAAAGTGGGGAAAAGCAGCTATTTCAACCTTAAAACGCTTAATTTCAAAGATGTGCATAAAAATAAGTAGGGGAGATGGCTGGATCTGATATATTAGGCTAAGAGGAGTCTACATAACGAATTTTATCTCAAAAAAATTCTCCTAGATAAGTTAAACAGTTCCTCCCTTCCCGACTAGGCTAGAAAACCCTGATTTCCCATGACTTAATATATGCAGAAATTTACTGAAGCTTAGGCAGCATGATTTTCTGAAGGTATTAGTTGTAATAGGTTAACTCTCCCACTATGGAATACCTATTATTCCAGACATTACTTTAAGACCATAAGGGCTAAGGATAAGGGGTATTGCTCCTTATCCTCATGGATAGAGCTGTTCCAATGTGCCATCTTGTCAATCCTAGATTTTTGCAGAATTTCTGAAGTAAATACATGTATGAAAAGATAAAATATGGAAGGTACATGGATTTTTTGGCCAATCCATGGATCACCACAGTGAGGGAAGATTCCCAACACTGCAGATCTCTCTCCCAAGAGATAGCTGAATCACCCTGCAACTTCTTCCTTGCAGATTCGACAGTTCAGGAAGGGTAACTGCATAGTAGGCTCTGGAATATGATATGGCCTGATGCCAAGATCTGAAATTATGCTCCAACAGGAGAGGCACTCTTCCAGGAGGTTAAAAGACACACTCCATGAGAAGAGACTCCGCAAAACAATCTAGATCTGAATATATCTAGAGCTCCACTTGCTGCAGCTTATAAAAGCAATCAAACCCTCAACAGGATCTGCATTGCCGTTGGAAGTAGAAGCTTGGCCAATTTCCAGATAGTGGATGAGAAATGCAAAACTCTTCCAAGAGCTAATCTATGGAAAGAGGTGGGATTCCCACCCGGGAACACCCAGTGCTAAGCAGCACTATTCTCAGGCTAAATAGCCTAGAGAATTTGAATTAGTATAAGGAAACTAATTTCTGAATATCTTGAACAACATTTTCTTGCTGCTCTCCTCTTTCTTTAATAGGATGAAATTCTTGCAAAACCCTAAACCATCTCAAAGGTTTAGCTCCTTTCACATGTGCATCCTCCTTCTAGATCTACGCTGGGTATTTAGCAGGTACATTGCACTTAGACAACGCTGTAGATAAGTTCTTGTTGACCTAGTCAATTGTTACAAACCTTTTTCACACATAAGGGGTTTCATCAAAGCAGCGCTGATTTTGCCTTGTTCACATTGGGCATTGATTTATTACATAGTTTTTAGGATTTTATTGATCCTCCCTTACAATCTTATTCATGAACATGAAAATAAAAATGAAATTGAATATTCCTATTAGCTTGGGCTAATTAGGAATATTACAGTCCCCCCCCTTCAAAATGTTGCTTATCCTCAAGCAACTGCAAGGTAGAGAAAACTTCTCCTTTCCTCTTCTTATGGCCTCATCAATGGATCCCACCATGGCTAAAAATGATATGCAATGAATATTTCCTCCAATGATTCCCTCCAAGTGCAAGATAGAAAAGTGTACATCATGATAAAATGGAAGGTACAAGTGGTGATCTCTTGGTTGCTCAATGGCCTCCTCAAGGTAGGAGTGATGATGAACATGGGGAATATTATTCCCAATGAGTGACTTCTATACCCATGCTATCATCCAAATGAAGTGATCCAATCTATTTAGCTCAAAAATATCCTCAACCCCTGGTTCAGACAATGTGTTGGGGCTATATGGAGAGATTGGATCCTCCCACCCAAGTGGTTTCTCTCTCCATTTATGATAAGTATGGGGTTGTTGCTGCTCTTGCGCTAAAGTATTATGACCTTCCAGAGTGGCCCAAGCTACCCCACCAAAAAAATTAACCATGAAGTGCCTCCTCCAAAAACTCAAGTTCTCCAAATGGTTTCTCCCACATGAAGAAAAGAGATGTAGTTTGAAAATCATGGGCTACCCATTGCTTCTCCTGAAACATGCATCATGCAAATTAGGGAGAATTATACTCCCAATGGGCATCTTCAACTCATAGGCCACTCTCCAAACAAATCTTCCCATTTGTCTCTTTATGAGGCATTCTCATCTGTCCTTAGTGCTGAAATTTGATACCCCTTTGATCAAATTATTGTCTACCAGATCACCAACGCTGTCTCTTGGGAGGATTGATCCTTACTGGAGATCTCAGCTCTTAGTTGAGTACTCCAAGGATCTTGGTGCATGCATGATTCTGGATGATCCTGATAGAAATGATAGATACATGGTAGATGATATGGTCATCTATTCATATGACAGAGTCTTCTTGACTAGAGATTCTAGTCTCAAAAAGAAGTTATTGAATGCAGCACAGGCGGACTTATTTTCCATGCATTTTGATGCAGATCTTGCCTTGGCAGAGGAGTTCATTTGGGAGGGCATCCAATAGGACATACATCAGCATATGGAGAGATGCAGAGCCCAGATGATGATGGAGAAGATGTCATAGCCACCTTCCTACTCATTGGGAGTAAGGGAGCAATTTCAGTTGAGCCATTTCAGCTCAAGCCTTCGAGTACATAATAGAGGATGTACAAATTTACTTTATTTTTTGTAATTGTCTTTTTATGAGTAGCATATTGTACCAAGGAGGATCATTCCTTCTTACATATTGTATAATGATGTACTTGGAGCCATTTGTAGCATTGAGATTGGCTATCTCATTGGTGGTTTGTGGGAGAGGCCACATGATTTGTGGTGTACACCATTGACACCCTTTTGTACTCTCATGTTTATATCTTATGAGATGATTGTGGCAGCAAGAAAGTGGCTAGGAGAGCACTTGTTATTGTTTTATTTGATGCAGGAAAAGGTTGCACTGTGCTAGTTCCATGGGAGGGACCTTGATCCACTTTCCGGTTGTCATTTGACAACTTGTTCTTATTGTACTATGCTCCCATGTATTGCTGATATGTTTATGTTTATGGGGAGCTTTATTTGGAGAGTGGGCTTGAGATTGAGGATGCCCATTGGGAGCATGATTCTCCTTACTATACATGTTGGACATTTCAAGAGGAACCATGGGCCAACCATGAATGCCACATTACATTTCTTTCCTTCTTGTGGGAAAAACCACTTGAAGACTTTGAGGAGGCACTCCATGGATCATAAGGAAATGGAGGAGTTAGCACAGTCAACTCTTTTCCCTTTGAGGATGAGGGAAGACTCATCTATGAGCCACTCCATTGATATGAGAAAAACATATGGTGAGAGTATTGTTGATTTGCATGATGATTTGTCTATATACATGCATCTCTTAACCATATATGTGCAGGTATTTGCTCGAAGAAGGATTATTTTTCCTTCTAGATTTGATGGTCTACATAAGGCCATTATGGATGATCACTCCCTAAGAGGATGTGGGGAGGATATTTCTCATGCAGAATATACTCACAATGCACATTACATCCTTCACTTTCTCCAGATTTGTGAGAAGACCGGGGCAACAAGCAAATGGTGGGAAGGCCACCCATCATTTTATTTTCCATGGCAGTGGAGAGTCAAACTGCATTGGCTACATTTGAGGGAACATTGTCCTTATCCTTTACTACACATGGCAGCCAACGTAATTCTCCTTATGGTTCCCTTGATTGATACTACTAGAGCTTTTCTTGGGAGCATTATTGGAGGAGAGACACATTGGGTGGATGTGTCCTTGGAGGGAGAAAACTTCCACACAATTTGTACTACATGTTCTAAAGGGAGCATGGGAGATGGTATGGCCACTACAGTAACTCATTTATTTCATTATGAGGTGAGCCATATGAGGGATATGATGTCATTTGATGATGACTTCCAACTCATCACATATGAGATGATTTGGGCCAACATGTTTTATAATGCTGGAGGAGAGGTCCTTAGAGGTCTAATCTCCATCTTGCCACTTGAGGGCAATATCATTTCAGCCCAGGATCAACATACACTCTACACTTATCCTAAGTGGAGAGGAGGACAGCGTGGGGTAGGCTATTTTGTCTACCAGGATCAGATTTGCAGCCCACCTACATTGCCAGAGCCAGAGGTGGAAGATGACTTTCATGAGTTGCCATGTTAGGAGGTAACTCATTTTGCATGGATGATTGCTTGGGGAATGGAGGATCCACATGAGGAAGATGTTCCTCAAACACTTCATAGACTCCATGCCTTGAGAGGAGGCTTTCCAGTTTTGTCCTTGCAGTTGCTTGGGGACAAGAAACATTTGGGAGGGGAGGACTGTAATGTTCCAAAAATTTTCGACAATAATTTGGAACATTAATTTTTGCATATTTCACCTAGGAGGAGAATAAATGGGTAAGGAGGCCCATGCATAGTAATAATCTCAATAAAATGCCTCATAGTATGGAAGGGGATCAAAATTGGAGCTGGTTTTCATACCCTCATGTGTGAACAGGGTTATTTGCAAGTAGACAAGGTCAAGTTTGACCAAGTCAACAACGCTGGGCCAAGAGGTGGAGCACATTTAGAGAAGCAGCGCAGTATGAATGAGGAAAGGGTTATTTGGTGGAGGAAACCCTAAAAGGAGTGGGACCCATGGAGAGGGGCTTTAATTTGTTTAAAAGGAGGGCAAGGCAACCATATTTTCTCATGCTGGTATTATTCATCTCATTGTTTATTCAAAAAATTGAGCATTCTTCGCTGTTTAGCAAGAATTTCCAGGGGAATTCCTATTTAGGATTCCTTCTCCTTCTTGAGAGGTATTTTGAGGGATTTTTATTCATTTTCCTCACATCCAGGATTGAGGCCAAGCATCCTCCATCAAGACAACATTATTTCTGCAGCAGATTAATGTTGTGTTTCTGGGTGTTGCAATGAGGGTTCACTACACCACCTTCATCAGCTATTTTCGGAGGAGGAGTCCCTCTATCCTTTGAGATATCAGATTGGAGGCATCCCGAAGCTTATTACAGACTTTGGCATCAAGGCCAACTCATTCCATAGCCCTACAACGCAGTTCCATCCAGTGATTGCGTTATTTTGAGAGGAGCATTTGCAGTGGGGCTCTTGCAGAGTATTGGAAGGAGAGATCTTTGGTGAAGGGATCAGCATTTCACTTGAAAGATCCATTGGAGGAGGCATATTTATTTTGGGCATCAGATTCAGCCATCTCCATCCAGTTCTATTTCTGAGTTGCTGCAGCTACCCAGCAACTCCGACATTTCTGTGGAATTGCCATTTTGTATGTTTTGTAGCCAATCCTTCCAAGGATTGTGCATTATTCTTTCCAGGGGTTGCGATCTTGCTCCCCCTATTGTATTTGAGCCACATATTGACATATTTGTGTATTGACACTATTATGCAGCAGTTTGCCTTCATGGACTGCGTTGCCATAGCTTGAGTTCACATGCATAGTAGTGTTTTCATCATGATTTATGTACTTGTTCTCTGAGGCTGAGCATTGCTCATCTTTAGTATCATTTTCCTCAAGATCTTTTATTCTATTGTTGCTGCTATTATTTAATAAGAAGTCTATGGATTTCTCTCACATTTATATGAGTTGAGTGTTGCTGCTGCACCATTATTATGTTTCCTAATTGCCGAAGCTCCAACCTTAGAATATCTTGAGATATTCTCATTGTTGTAGACTTTTCCTAAAAAGGGATATTACAGTGGTATCAGAGCACACATTTCCCATACATTCCCAGTGTTTTTTCTGCTAGGGAATGTGCTATTTTGGAGGCAGTGCTCATTGCATGGTTTGGTGGCTCCGTTGCTGAGTTTCCTTGTGATTGAAAGGTTCATCCTTTCATGGGAGGAAGCCCTAAAGGGATCTACATCAGATCAGAAATATTTCAACCTTGTACACTCATGTGCTTCAGTGTTGCAGTGATGATTCAGTGATTTCCTGAATATCACATTTGTATGCAGAGTATTTGACAAGAAACCCTTGTCGGGTTCTCTTGTATTTTTTATGAGGAGACTAGATCTCTGTACTTCAACATTATTAATTAATATATCAGTAGATATATTTTTCTCCCATATTTTTATGTTAAAATCCTCTTTAGAATGCGCAGTCCATTGATGCAGCAACTGCTGTAAAATGCAGTTTGGGGTTTTTAGTCATTTTCAGTTACTCTAGTGTGGGAGATATGTTTAACCCACCTAGTTTCATTTCTTTCTGATCTCCTCTTGTATTTAGATGCTAGATGGATTTATCTATGGGATCCAAGTGATCATTTCACTGTTTTATTGCATATGTTTCTGGAAATTCGTTTTTCATGCATGATTCATGAGCAATCATGAAAAAGGGATATTACAGTGGCCAAGCGTAAGGAGTTGTTGTGCCCAAGCTAGTAGGAATATTCAATGAAATTTTATTTTTATGTTTTATGAATAAAATGTAAAGGATAACAAATAAAAACTCCTAAACATGAGAATAAATCAATGCCTAATTTGAACAGAGTCAAATCAGGGCTTGCTCAATCAAATCCACTTGTATGTGAAATAGGTTCAAGCTGTTTGAATGGGTCAACAGGACCAAATCATAACACAGTCCAGATACAATGAACCTCCTAGATGATCACCGCAGTCCCATGAGGAGGTCCTCCATGTGAAAAGGGACAAATGAATGAAGGTGGTTTAGGGTTTTCCAAACCTTAATCTTATAAAATAAAGGGAAAGACTCAAGGAGATTTTTGTTGATGTTAATTCAATTTTGATATTTCTTGAGCAACTCAAACTCTCTTGGCTGTTTAGCTAAGAGAGAGGAATTTCCTGTTTAGGAATTCCTCTTCCTTTCTTGAGGGTCTCTTGGAGGAGATTGTGCTGCATTGATCCACTATCTAGCATTTTGGCCAAGCTTCACCTCCCTTGATAGCATAAATCCTTATTAGGGCTTCACTGTTTAGAGAGCTGCAGAAAGTGGAATCAAAGACATTAAGCATTGTAAGGGCTAAGGACATTGAGCATAAGAGATCTATCACTCTTCTTTCTGCTTTTCACCTTGGCCTTGCAATGCTCTGAAAAACAGAACTGATTTCTGAGTTTGAGGGCTTGAGACTCATCTTTCTTCAAGAAATCACTAAGAGTTTCCCTCTTAGTCACTTCTTCTTCTTATTTTATCTATCTTAGGGCAGATCTGAGCTTAAGACTGCGTTGTACATCACAGTGTATGGCTTCATGCTCACACTCATTGTGTGAAGATATAGAGTTGGACTGAGGTTCAAATCCTTTTGGAGATTCTTCAAACATCTCCCTCCTGATTTGCTTGAGATCTTTAGGAATGATCTGAATAGATTTAGTAAGAAGCTTTGTGAGCCTATATTCCTTATTTCCTCCAAAATTTGGAGTCTTCCTCTTGCTTCTTTCTCTATCTTCTTTATTAGAATAGGAAGTGAAGGGTACTTCCTCTTCCGTTTGCTCATCCTCTTTGGGGAGGTTCTTCATGGATCTGAAAAATGATGAGACAAAGCTCATCTTCTCCAGCTTCTATTTGCTGTTATTATCTTCTCACTTTCTGATAGCTTGATCTCATAGGCCGTGCCAAAGATCATGCTCTGATACCATTGTAATATTCATTTTTAGAAACAGCTCATGAATCATGCACTGAAAAACACATTTTCAGAAAAATGTACTTTGGAACAGGGAAATAACTCTTGGATCCTTTAGATAAGACAATATAAAATCTAAATCCAATATTTTACCTGAAACAAATAATACTAGGTGGGTTAAACAGATCTCCCACACCTAGTTACCTTTAAGAAAATGCCCAATGAGGGGCTGCAACAAAGTAAAACGATCTGATGAAAGTGAAGAGGGCTAATAATACAAAAAATATGCTGATAGACACTCATAAATCAATTATAAACATATCAGCAAGAAATATTTTCAATCCCTTCATCCGATAGTGGGGAAAAGTGAGGATTTATGACCTAAAATGAATGTATTCAAGTATCAGTGTAAAAATAAGGGAAGAGGACGGATGGATCTGATAGCTTAGATTAATATGGACCTACCTACCGAATTTCAGCTCAAACAAAGGTGTTTTACTATGTTAAACAGATCCTCCATTCCCGACTATGATAGAAAACCCTGATTCCCCATGGCTTAAAGAATGCAGATTGGACTGAAGCTTCAGCAGCATGATTTTATAAAGGGTTAGATGAATTTATATAGGAATAACAGTATGGAAAGTTTAGAATATGATCCAATAGTTTTATATGAGAAAATACAGCTCTATAAATGAAGAAATGCCTCAAAACCCAACATTATAACACAATGAATTGCAGGATGAACCAAAAAATGTAATTTACAGGAATCTGAAGTAGTGATATATTATGTTTCAGGTATATAATAGATCATAGTACAAAAATATAGATCTAAGTGGGATCTATCTGCAAAAATGACTTTTAAGTACATTCCCCTTGGGGATCTTAGCAAAACATCAAGAACACTGAATAGATCTGAGATCTACACTATGGATCTGCAGTAAACTTCAGAAATTTCTAAATAATATGTCACATATCATATCAGATCTGAAATATAACATGGATTGGTTGGCCAATCCATGGATCACCTCAGTGAAGGAATGGAGTCCTTTCACCAAAGATCTCTCCTCCAAACTGCTAAAAAATGGACACTGCAACTCTGCTTGCAAAATAATGCATTTTCTGAAGCTAACTGTGAATATTAAGTATATCACACTCTTTCCTCATTCCAAGATGGAATTATGAAGCTCTAAGCAGTTACTGCACTCCTTCCAATGGTTTAGATGACTTCCCCACTGAGAAGATGCAATAGAACTCTTTAGATTTGAATAGATCTGATTCCACTTGCTGCAGATCTCTAAATAGTGAAGCCCTAATCAGGATTTATCCTGTCAAGGGAGGTGAAGCTTGGCCAAAATTCCAGATAGTGGATCAGTGCAGCACAATCTCCTCCAAGAGACCCTCGAGGAAGGAAGAGGAATTCCTAAACAGGAAATTCCTCTCTCTTAGCTAAACAACCAAAGAGTTTGAGTTGCTCAAGCAATCTCAAAATTGAATTAACATCAAAAACCTCTTCCTTGAGTCTTTCCCTTTCTTATATAAGATTAGGGTTTGCAAAAACCTAAACCACCTTCATTCATTTGTCCCCTTTCACATGGAGGCCCTCCTCATAGAGCTGCACTGATCATCTAGGAGGTTCATTGTATCTAGAGTGCATTATGATTTGGTCCTGTTGACCCATTCAAATAGCTTGAACTGGTTTCACATACAAGTGGATTTTATTAAGTAAGCCCTGATTTGACTTGTTCACATTAGGCATTGATTTATTCTCATGTTTAGGAGTTTTTATTTGTTCTCTTTTACATTTTATACATAAAACATAAAAAATAAAATGTCATTGAATATTCCTACTAGCTTGGGCTAGTTAGGAATATTACAGTCCTCCCCCTTCAAAATGTTGCTTGTCCTCAAGCAACTGCAGGGTAGAACCAAACTTCTCCTGCCCCTCTTCTTGTGGCCTCATCAATGGATCCCACATGGCTGAAAATGATAAGCAATGAATCTGTCCTCCAATGATTTCCTCCAAGTGTAAGATAACAAGTGTATATCATGAGAAAATGGAAGGTGAAAATGGTGATCTTCTTGTTTCTCAAGGGCCTCATTAAGGTAGGAGTGATGAAGAGCATGGGGAAAATTTCTCCCAGTGAGTGTCTCCCACACCCATGCTATCATCCAAATGAAGTAAACTACCTCCCAGCTTGGTATTCCATCGAAAAGCTCCTCCCCAACATTAGTGAGAGGCATACCCCAACTCATATGGATCACCTCATGAAGAAGCAACTGTTTTAGTATGGAAACCATATCATATCTCATGCTCCCTTTAGAGCATGCACTGCAAAAAGTATGGGGATTCTTGCCCCCACAGGACACACTCATACAATGTGTCTCTCTTCCACATATGCTCCTCATAAAAATGGAAATATCAGCAACATAAGGAGCAAGAATAAAAATCATGTTGGCTGCCATATGTAGCAAATGAGAAGGGCAATGATCCCTCATATGCAACCAACGCAGTTTGGATCTCAACTACAATAGAGATTGATGAAAGGGATGGTCCTCCAACCACTTTCTTGTTGCCCCAATCTCATCATAAGTTTGGAGGAAGTGGATGATGGATGGGGCAATGTAAGTATGTCCTCCAAAATAGAATCCCTCCCCAAGTCCTGCTAGGGAGTGGTCATCCTCATTGCTCATGGCCTCAAGTCGACCATGCAACCTCAAAGTAAGAATGCTCCTCCTTGGAGCAACATCCTGCATATATATGGTTAAGGAATCAATATGTAAATCAGAAAGTAAACAAACAATGTCCTTACCATAGCCTTTTCCCATGCAAAAGTAGCAGCTCATAAAAGAGTTCCCTTCCATCCTCAAGGAGAAAGGAGGTGACTGAGTTAACTCTTCCAAGGAGTTAGGTGCATAGACAGCTCCTATGCCAAATTTATAAGTGGGAGGGTTGCTACCCTTCCTCTGCTTCTCCTGCCACAGCACAGAAACTGAAATGAGAGTGGGTGTGGATGATGTTGAGAGACTGCTTCCCTCCTTCTTGAGTCTACCCCAAACTCTCAGTGCTATATCAAGACCTTCCAAGGTCTCCACTATTCTGAAATCAATGATTTGTGCCTCAACAGGTGAAGCACTCATCCTCCTTTGTTGACCCAGTGGTCTCCTTGGTTGTTATAGCATCATTTTTCACCCTCATGTGATTCATGATTGTCTTTTTGGCCTTGGGCCCCATTCCCACAGACTTGAATAAAAGTTCACAAAAAATAGTGTTTCAAATCCCATACGCGGGTATGCCTAGAATTTTCCGCGTGTATACGCGAGTCCAGAATTACTTTTCCGCGTATGCCATTAAAATCATTAAAAAATACATAAAAATCCCTATTTTCGAGGTTGGGTTGACGGTTATTCTAGTAATTCAACCACCCCAACCCGTGGCCAACTGTTTCCAACTGATTGAAACTACTTTGAGGGAGTATAAAAGCCCCTCATATGCATGGCCGAAGGGAGGGAGAAAATTATAGACATTATACTCTGTTGGAGCCCCAATTCAAGTCTGATTTCCTGTGCCTCCTGCACTTCCCAGATTTTCACAGGAAACCCTTGTTTCCTGGAGATGTTCATCAGCTTATATGTCATCTCATGTGCACAAGTCTTGAAAGTATCCTAGTAAGGCAAGGGCAGGATGGATCCGGACGACGGTCTGTTCGAAGATTGTGGAAGGATTCAGGTGATCTCTCCACCTTTCTATTATTGTATATGCTGTTCGTAATGAAGAAGAACCATCTTGTTCCCGAATTCACGTGTTAATATCTGCTTGCATATGTGAAAATATTGTTAATTAAGCATTTATTATTGTTTATATGATGTTTCACATGGATTACACTGACATTTAGGAGAGATATATGATGTACAACTAGATTTCCGTGCATGTTTCTTCTTGGTTTCTAGGTTGAAGAGGAAGAAGGGTTACTGGGGGTTTGGACCCCACGGGATCTACATCAAATGTAGGATCTATGGGTGAGTTCTACAATCGATGTTATCTAGTTTTTAGCATACAAGTGTGGTTGTGTGAGTCCTTCTTGAATGGCATGCCCTGATCTGTGGAGGTTTTGACCCAACGACCTCTAGGGAGTTATTTCCCGAAACATAACTGGCGACGCCGCTGGGGATCGCATTCTTGTGATTCCCCTGTTGGGTGGTTTCAGCTGTTTTAAAGGCTTCCAACATTTTTAATCATTATTTCCAGTACAGTTAGTTGTTTCTCAGTCAGACTGAAGACCTGGCTCTATAGCCAGGCTTGATCTTTTTATTTTTCATTATTTACCTTTTCATACGCGAGTTTTCTTACACACAGTCGTGTATACACGCTGTTTTCTGTAAAGGAAGTCACGTATACGCGGGTTTCCTTTGCCACAGTCGCGTATGCACGCCTGTTGCAAAACTGATAAGTAGCGTATGCCTGGGAAAATTTTGAATTTTTTTATTTTTTGACATTTTGGTCTTGTCTGCCTGTGGTGACCTGTTTCTACAGTGTCCTTTTAGTCTCTGGATTGTGTTGAAAGTGGTTATTGGTCTTTTTCTCTCTTGTTTGGTTGAAAACTGGCTCATTTGGGCAAATCTTGTTTTTTAGTGCTTGCATTTCTAGTTTGAGTACCAAGATCTCTTTCCGGAGATTCTTGGTTGTTCTGCTTAATCAGAATAGAGAGATTCTGCTCATATGCTCTTTCCTAACTTTATGTCTTGCTTCGCACTTTAATTTTTGCCTGCTTTTCGGTTGGTTTTCTTGATTTCATGCGACTAGGTCTTGTTGCATGTTTTGAAGAGTCATTTTTGGGTCTTTGAAGTTTTATTTGCTGCAAGATTGTGATATTCTTCTGGGCTGAGTTACTGAGTTTCTTGTCTTCTTTTTGCTCGTATAAATCTTGCTACTAAGTGGCACTGTAAGATTTGAAGCATTTTTGTTGAAGTTTTTGCTTGAAATTCAGAGATTGTTTGGCTTGGGATTGGATAGTTTTCTTGGTCTCTTTGAAGTCTTCTTTTATAAAATTCAAAAAGCTCAAAAACATTTTGTTTTGCCTTTGCTTTTGTTTTGCATTTTTGTTTTGGTTTCTTTTCATCTTTTGAAGCTTTGTTGAGATTTCTTGCCTTCGGTTTTTTGACTTGATTTGGGAAAGGAATTTGCATTAGTTTCTTTCTCTTATTTCAAGTATGTTTTGGTGTCTTTATACTGAGAGTTTCTGATTTGGGAACTTGCTTTGTGGACAACCGAAAAGTGATAGAACTAAGGGGTTTGTGGTAATTTCTCTTTGCTTTGTTAGATTTTGAATCTTAGAATTGGCATGCTCTTAGTAATTTGCATTAGGTGCACTTGAACATTTGTAGTCTTTTTCATAAATTTTGCGAGTGTGAGTTTGTTATCTGAAAAGAAAAAATATAGTCTCGTACAACCCATGTATAAATTTATTTTCATCGAAAGGCAATTACTGCATTTGCATGTAGTTTGGTTTTCATTAATTTCTTTTCTGCGTCATAAAACATCACAGGTTTCATTTCCATATTCCCTTGACTTAATATAACAGCGCACTAAAATAAGCGCAATAATTTAAAACAACTAGCAAGTTTTTTATTAAGTATCATACATCAACTAGCTAGGTTGTAGGGCCTTGGATTAGGTGAGTGGAGAGTTAACTCTCCAAGGCCGCTCAAACTAAAACATAGAAGTTTATTAAATGAGCGAAATCCAACACCATTATGTGGACCGGGAAAGCTCTCCTCCAGAGAGTCAAGCGCGAGGGAAAGTGAAGGCTGAGAAGAGAGATACCCCCTCTCTGATTTTTTGGATCTTGCCTCAAGACCGTTCCGCCCGGCTGCTGACACGGATTGGTGCCCTTAGTTGCCATTCCTAGGTTCCACACAGGTGACTGCGGGGGGGAATACCCGTGGTACCTGAGGCATACGTCGTATCACTTCCAGCAGTACTTCTGGAGGGTGCCCCGGCGAAGCTGGGGTACTTGCACCGGCAAAGGCTGTTGTTAGGAGGTCGGCGTAACTATTTCTGTTACCTTCGCTAGTAGGCCTGAGCCGTAATTATCCCAAACTACTTTTGGGAGGTCCTATTTTTCACTTTCTCGTATTTTGGTGTCCGGTCCTAATCACCCAGAGCGGAAATACCTGAAGGCTGCTTGCTTGGTTGCATCTTAGGGATTTTTGTAGTGAGTGCTCTTTGCTCCTAGCTTGCTTAGCTTTATACTTTTTTGATTCTAAATTAATCTGTTAAAGTGGCTGATCAAGCGCCTCGTCGATCGAGGAGAATCTGGGGGTTATCTCCCGAGAGTGCTGAGCCTTCTTCAAGAAGGCGTAGGAGTAATATAGCAGGTGAATATCACCCGGTGGTATCTGACGCAGCGGAGAGAGATCCTCCGCTAGGGCTTGAAGGTTTTTTAGTTGGTTCCGGTGTTGGTTCTGAGAGGAGCATTCCGCTCGCCTTGAGAGTATTATTTCCGCGAGAGCTAGAAATAGAGGTAGAGAAAGTACCTGAGTCTCCTCAGTCACTTCCATCTCCTCTTCCTCCTGATTATCCGTTTGTTGTTGAGTACATCAGACATGAGTCAGAAAGACTTGAAAGTCCTTATCCATCTTATTCATACCTTTCGATGGCCATGACTAGGAACGCGGCTTCGGTTGTGAGTGTTGCAGGCATTCAAACTCCTGCTTCAGTAGAAGGAGGAGGCACAGTTGCTATATCTACAATTGCTTCTAGTACTACTGTGTTTGTCTCTGGTTTCACCCAAGCACAAGCTTCTCAATCTGGTCCCTTTTGTTTTGGAATGCTCACTAGTGGGATTCCTTCGTTTTCCTTTTCCACTGCTGCAACTATGTCTGCACCCATGTCTTCTATGGCTAGTGGGTCAGCTTCTTTTCAAGGGTTCCCCTTCGGAAGTGGGCATATTCCTAGTTCGAATCCTTACTTAGGGTCTTTTCCTTTTACTTCTCAGACTCAGAGTTTTAACCCTTGGTCTGGAGGTCAGACTTCGACTACCTTTACAGGTTGGAACCCTGTATTTACGGCAGTGGGGGCATGGAATCAGTTTCTCGTTGGTTAACAAGGGAATGCTTCATTCCCTTCATCGAGTGCTTATCAGACTTTTTCCCCTCTTTCTAATGCTTGGAACCCATATCAAGGGCTTTCCTCTTCATTTACTACTTCGGGGGGGGGGGACTGGTCTGGTCTTTGGTAACTCTACGTTGGGAGGGGGTCCTTCTCCAAATGCTGGGTCCTTTGGCCCAACATTTTCTACGACTTCTTTCTGGCAACCTGGTGCCTCATCAAATCTAGGTTATTCTTTTTAGAATGTTGGGAATCTGTCCCACCAAGGATGGAATCCTCAGGCTCCTCCTCGTTTACCTTTTTTGGCAACCTTGAACTTGCTAGATTTGTTGAAATTGACAAATAATCCAATCCGATATAATCCGGGGTGGCCTCCGGTTCCTACCAAACTACCTTCATACATTCCAAATTTTGAAGGCAAGAATGGAGAGGACCCGGCTGATCATATCACCACCTTCCATCTATGGTGTTCATCTAACTCCTTGATCAACGATTCGATTAGGCTGAGGTTGTTTCAATGCACCTTGATTGGAAATGCTTCCAAGTGGTACATTGAGTTGGCTGGGGGCAGTTTTGCTACTTTTGGAGATCTGGCTACTATATTTCTAAACCATTTCCAGTTGCCTATCCGTTATGATGCTGGGACTGAACTCCTAGCCAATTTTAAGCAGGACGACGCAACCCACATTTCTGATCATATTCAGGAATGGCGGAGAAGGAAGAGGCTCATTAAAGCTCATATTCCAAGTGAATTTCTCTTGGAATGGTTTTTGAAATCTTTACAGTTAGATATTTCTAAGGATGTGTCCCTGTCCAGGGTATTTTCTGAGGAACAGGCTATTTTCAGGGCCCAACAGCTTGAATTGATATATTCTCAGTCTAGTGTCCTTCATAAATATTTTCCTAATGCTCCTCGCTCCAAATTAGACATATCTAAGACTAAACCTGGTCCTCATGGTGATGGACTTATTGGGTCGATCAATAGTGGTGCAGCTAACCTGCTTAGTCAATTGTAGCAGTTGTCTATACAATCTTTTCCTTCTGGTCAGGCTGTGCCTGCTGAGTCACCGCCTTCTCAATATTTGTCAGTAAATTCCGTTCAGACTTCTAACCCTAAAGAAAATCAACAATCCGAAGGGAAGAAGAAGGGACGGAATAATAATAAGAAAAAGGGCAAGAAAGGGAAGGGAAATGCAAATAAATCCAACAAGCATGTTGGTGAGGGTCCAAAGGACAAAAAGAAAGTGAATTTTCCATGCAAGTTATGTGTTGGAGACCATCTTACTCACCTTTGCCCTAAAATTCAGGATGTGCAGCGCTTGTTAGCTCAACAGGGTTCTTCTAGTTCCCAGGTTGTGTTGAAAAACCCTTTTCCCCAATGGCAACAGCTAGTTGTTGGCGCGAATCAAAATACTGGGGCTTCCTCTGGGGGCACCCAAGAAGGGGAAACTCCATCAAACATATACATGATGAGTGCTCACGCGGATATCACCACGAGATCTCGTGATTATGGCGAAGATGAGTCTTCGAAAGCCAAGGGTGCTCCCGATGGTACTGAGCCGCTTCATATCACGAGGCCTACTGTTGAGCCTATACCTCGGATGCCAAAAGCATCTACTAAGCGTACGATGATTAATCCAAATGCCAGGGCTGCCCAAAACTACTCTATTATGGAAGATTTAGCGCAGAGTCCTTGTGCCATGTCGTCTCTTGAGGTGCTCCAGTCTTGTCGTGCTCAGCGCAGTGCTCTGCTCACTGCTATTGGGGCTGTCGATCCAAATAACTCTCTTGTGATTAAATTTGATATGTCTAATTTCAAAAAGAGACTCCCCCATCATATGGCTTTTCATATCAAATCATCGTTTCGAAAATTCAATATCTTTCGAACGGTCGTTGATGAGGGTGCTTCCACATGTGTGATGTCTCTCGCATGCTGGAAGGGAATTGGATCTCCCGCAGCTGTTCCATCTGCTACTCTTCTGACTACGTTTGATGGTCATTCTCACAGACCGCATGGTATTGTCCCAGCTTTTCCCATCTTTGTTGGGGGCAAAACTGTAAATATAGAGGTTGAGATAGTTGATGCAAGCTTGGACTACAACCTTCTGTTGGGGCGAAACTGGATTTATGAGATGGATGCCATTGCATCCTCATTATTTTGGATTATTTGTTTCCCTCACGAAGGGAGGATTGTTACAGTGGATCAACTGGACTATTCTCCTGTAGACCCGAATACATCTACTAACTCAACTATTCCAAAGTTGGATAATGCCAAGCCGCCTGTTGAGAATTTAGGGGTTGGAATGTATTCTTCTTTGATGGGTACTTTTTATATTCCACCTCCTACTGTTCATATAAATGCAATTTCATCCTCCAGGGCTCCTCTTCGAAGAGAGTTATTTAAAACTCATTATTTTTTGGATCCTTGGACCTTGCCTTCCCCTACCTCCATATTAGCGGAAGTTCAAGTGGGTGGAATGGAATTTCCCATGTCTACAGCTGAGATTTCTTATCAATCTATTGTTGACTCTGCAGAGTCCATTCCAGCTCCTCTTTCTCCGGAAGAGTTGGATGGCGATGTGGATTTGGCTTGGACACTTAGTTCTTCTTCCGCCTAGGATTGCCTTAATACCACTCTTCCATCTAAAGAGGCCATCCTGGAAGCTATGACTGGTATAGATAGACCGTGGGATGATTTGCATCATTGGTCTTACTTTTTACCTGATTTGAGAGAAGTTGAATCAAGTTTTCCAAGTCCTTTGTCTCCTGGTCCTGTTCACCCAGTCCTAGCCCCTTTAGCACCAACACAGGTATATGCTGAAGGGAACATGGCTGTGATCTCTCCAACTATCCCGGTGAACATTTCCAGGGATCCAAATGTTATAGAGAATGTCTTCATCGGAGCCGAATGTTCCCCTGAAGAGATTCAGATTTACACCGATCTCTTTAAAGAGTTTAGGGATGTATTCGCTTGGCCTTATGAGGAAATGCCTGGTATAGATCCATCTATTGTCCAACATGAGATCGAGACTTACGAAAATGCTAAGCTTGTGAGGCAAAAACTTCGTCCGGTCAATCCTAGGAAGGTTGCAGCTATCAAAGCCAAGGTGGAGAAGCTGCTCAAGGCAGGATTTATTTTCCCTATTCCTTTGACTGAGTGGGTTTCAAACCCTGTTTCCGTAGATAAAAAACAAGGAACAATTCGAGTTTGCATTGATTTCAGAGACCTTAATAAAGCATGTCCGAAAGATAATTACCCCACACCATTTATAGATCATATTATTGACGAGTGTGCCAGTAATGAGATTTTCTCCTTCATGGACAGTTTCTCCGGATATAATCAGATTACTATCCGTCCTGAAGATCAGCATAAGACTACCTTTATTTGTCCCTGGGGTACTTTTTCTTACAAGAAGATGCCTTTTGGTCTTAAAAATGCTGGGGCTACCTTTCAGCGGGCCATGTCATATGCCTTCCACGACATCAAACATATTATCGAGGCATATTTGGATGATTTAGCTGCTCATTCTCGAAAGAGAATGGATCATCTGTCTCCTCTAAATTATTTAAGTATTTGAACGATGTCATTTCTACAAGATTAGGTTGAATCCGAACAAGTGTGTTTTCGCGGTCACATCCGGTCGGTTATTGGGATTCATTGTGTCTAGGGAAGGGATTAGGGTAGATCCCTTCAAGGTTGAGGCAATACTTTAGTTGCCTCCCCCGTCGTCTATTCTTCAACTTCAAAGTCTACAAGGAAAGGCTAATTTTCTTCGAAGATTTATTGTAAATTATGCTAAAGTTACCAAAGGATTTATGAGATTGTTGAAGAAGGGAGTTCCATTCTTTTGGGATGACTTCCCTCATCGCTCATTCGATGCTTTGAAAAAAGCATTGACCTCTGCTCCTTTATTAAGTCCACCTGATTATAGCAGGGATTTCCTTTTGTATCTTGCAGCAGCAGAATCTACCATTGGTATGGTTCTGGCTCAAGAGGATGATGCTCTTGCAGAGCATGTTATATACTATCTTAGTCAAGGCTTGGTAGGACCTGAACTCCGGTATACTCCGATAGAGAAGCTAGCTTTAGCAGCTGTTCATGCTGTGCAGCGACTCAGACATTATATTCTTCTACAAAAAACTTATGTTTTGGCAGCAGCCAATCCATTTCAGTTTGTTCTCAGTAGGCGAGTGATTGGGGGAAAATAAAATAGATGGATTGTGATTTTGCAGGAGTTTGATCTTGAGTTTATGTCTGTCAAGTCCAAGAAATCATTGGTTTTCGCGGAATTAATCTCTGAGTTTCCCTATGGAGAAGAGATAGTCTATGATGAATATTTTCTGGATGAACATTTGTTTCTTATTTCTCCACAGGATCCTTGGTATGGAGATATCATTGTGTATCTTCAGATTGTGAAGTTTCCCTCTACTTTTTCGAAAGATGAGCACCGTAAATTGCGTCACTTGGCTAAAAATTACTTAATTATTGGTGATGCTTTATATTGTCGAGGGGTTGATTCAAGTACGGGGTCGCGTTGCTTCCTCTGAAAAATTTGCGGCTATGTTGGATAGGTACTAGGTGGAGCTTGTGGTGGTCATTTATGCTGACCCAAAAATCTTGCGTGTTGAATGCTTTTGGCCGTAGTTTTCCAAGATTGTCGCAGGTGGGTCCAAAAAGTGTCATCAGGTGTCAAGTTTATTTTCCGAAAAATGCGCTATCCGTCCTTTTCCCGATTGTTAATGTCGGATCCTTTTACGAATGGAGATTATTAGTTATACTACTTGTAACCCACCCTCGGCTAAAGGTCACAAGTACATTATTGTAGCAGTAGACTACTTTACGAAGTGGGTCGAGGATATGCCTACTTTTGGGAATGATGGTGAGATAGCAGCTCTTTTTCTTTTCAACTAGGTTATTGCTCATTTTGGTATTCCTAGAGAGATTGTCACTGATCATGGCAGTCATTTTCAGAATAGCATGATGGCTGAGTTGGCTCTAAAATTAGGTTTTACGTGAACATTCATCTCAAATGTATATGACTAATGCTGGGCAGTGGAAGCATTGACAAATCCTTGAGACCATTCTTCAAGGACAATTAATAAACTCGATCCAAGCGGCATATCTGTCTTGTATCTGCAGCACAAGGCATGGAAGTTTGACTCAGTGCTTCCTGGCTGGTTACTCGGTTTAGTGGTTACGGGATGAATCCATGACTCACATTGAATATGAGATTCCTTCTCTTAAGTTAGCTGTTGAGCTTCTTCCTAACACTTCTAGTCTTGAAGAACGTCTCCTTCATCTGGAGCATCTTGATGAGCAGCGTTGGGATGCCGCCACGATGAATGAGGCGCATAAGAAACGAGTCAAAGTTCAGTACGATAAGGCGGTCAAACCTAGGGTTTTCTTAGAAGGCGACCTCGTCTTGGTCTATGCCCAAGAGAATGATGCCCTGGGCACAGGAAAGTTTAAGTCTATGTGGTATGGCCCCTTCATCGTTAAAAAAATCCTTAAAAAAGGAGCATATACCTTGGTTGATTTTGAAGGAAATGAGTTGCCAGAGCCCAGAAATGGGCTCTATTTGAAAAGGTATTATGCACAAACTGACTGTATGTACTTTGTCATAGTAATTTCATTTTTATGCATGTCTAGGTTTTGAGTGCTAATGAGATGGTGATGTTTTTGATCTGCTTTGGCAGGTTGTGTTGATGTCATGAGTCATTTTGGTTTCGCCGATGGTGCTAGTAGACACACCCGGAACTTAGCTTCCGCGGCTTGGGTGCTTCATCATCCTTCCGGTCAGCTGTTGGTATCAAGAGGGGTCTGCATTGGTCCTGCTTCCAATAACGTAGCAGAATACACTGCAGTCATTCATCTACTCTCGGAGGCAGTATCTTTGGGTGTTGATTCGTTGGTAGTTTTCTTGGACTCTCAGCTGGTGGTGTCTGGTTGGCTCTGATACTATAGGTTGAAGTCTGTATTTTATTCAAGTTAATTTTTTTTGAAAGTCTGGTTTGTTAGAATCATTTCAATTTTTAACTTTCATCCTTATTCTGAGCAAACATTGGACCAGCGATTATGCTATTGAAACAAATTGATTGTATATTAATCATTCCACTCACAACCACAAAATTTAATCCATCAAACATCATGCATTTTTGCTATATTTTTCACATCTGCCATCAAATGGCTGTATATATATCTATTAAGTGTTCAAAAAACTATAAAATTTGGATCCCTGGTATGCAAAAATTGGAGGCTTATGCCCAGATCTTGTCAATATCAAAAATATCTGAGTCATCCCGTCCATCATATCCTCCCTCACGTGATCTACCTTCAATTAATTCTATAGAACTTGACTGTGACTGCGCTGTGTGGGAATAACCACTGTCACAAATGGTACTCACACCTTAGTCTTTGATGGCCTCAGGCAAATCTTCCACTGCAGCCATAGGCACTTGGCGGGTTCAACCCTCCAAGTTCCTCTGTACAGCATGGAGGGTCCTATCTGAGTCTACTGTATCCGCCTCGCCTCTGCGGCGCTTATGCCATGGGTAGCCCTCAGGACGGACTGGTCCAATATCTATATCATGGTCATCATAATATTGTAAGTCATTTTGGAATCCAATCAATAACATGTTTTGTTTTCACATTTTTTCATATATATTGAAAAAATCAAAAAAAAAAAATCATGTAATTTAAAAAATTGCAATCTTACCAATTGCGCCCCATGCCACGCCAGGTGGAAGGACAAGGTCTGGATCACCACAGAAATCCATACCGGCATAGGGGTAATCCTCCATAGCGATGACTTGTTCCGCCCACCATTGGAAGAACTCATCATCCAAGGTAGTTCGGGGAACTTCACTTCCCCCCAGTCTCTTCATCAGGTCAGCCCATTGGGAAATTCTTCGGTCTCTTGGGCTGTTGATGGAAGAGATCACTTTGGGTTGAAGCCCATGAATCTTCTCGAAGAAGAATGTCATCAAGATGGTCCCATACCCAAAATTTTTTGTTTTTGTTTTTCGGATCGAAGTCAAATGTTGCTTCATGTTCATTAGCAGAGCTGTGCACCAATCATATAAATGAGTTAAGCATTCCACAGCTATACTCATTTGAGTCCTGGATGCCTAATGCAAGGAAGCAGATCCTGCTACCCTGCCAATGGTAAATAGGAGAATTTTCATTTGCAAGTCTCTTAAATCTCTTATAGCAATTTGAGTCCCAACTTTCTTGGACCCCTCCGCACAGTAGACGTGGACATAGTCATCCACGGTAAGCCCTCCCAAAGGCTTGCCATGAAAATCTATTGGGTCTCCCCTCTGAGAGAGTGCAGTAATAAAATAGATGTCTTCCACCTCAATGTGTATTGGCATTTGATCTATTATGAAGAAATCTTGCTCCGGTTCCCAATAATTTACAAGCATTTCGAGCAACCGGACATTACTCTTCATATTTGGCATTTTGAAAAATTTGAGCAATCCAAAATTTCGGAGGATATTGAGCAATAACTGATCTTGCATTACCTCATTATCTATTGCACTATGCTCACATTCCTTCCAAGATATAGTCATCCTGAAAAAATTCAATCATTTGTCCATTAGAAACGTTTTTTTTCATTTTGGGTTGTGCATACGCGACTTACTCTGTACACAGTCACGTATATACACGGCTTGGTCCATATAAACCCGCGTATGCGCAGAGCCACAATTTTAAATAAACATTTCTACGGTGAAAATTCAAAATTTTTACTTTATAAATGGACAAAATTGATAACAATGATGGATTAAGAGCTTACCTGACTAGTTCGGCAAAGTTTGACGGTCGATTGCTCCTGTTTTGATGAAAGAAGCTTTTCCTCCAGAGCTCTTTTTTCCAAATCAACAAGTAACAATGAACCAAATATGAGGTAACATGTGTATTTATGCCCAAAATTTGAAAAAATTTTTCAAAAATTTCTTTTGCTTAATTTTTCAATCTATCTTAAGCTGCATAACCCGGATGCTTGGAAGTGCCTAGATTGGTATATTTTCAGGTACATTTTGATAAAGTTGAGATTTTTTTGGTTTTTTATCCATGACTACTGACCTGTCATGGAAGGTATATGATCTTCATTGGCATATAGGTTAGGAAATCCACTCTTCCGTTGCATTTTTCATACTAGCCTCCATTCTGATCACTTGCCATAAGGTCGATCCCATCAGGTCATGAGTATTTAACCCATTTCACTCGCCGATTTTTAATCATGACTTGGTGGTAGAGCCTTCCTTTACATGGGCTTCCTAGTTAGTTCCTCGCTATCACTTGTTGCCCATGCTACGTTTTATGTAGGCTCGGGAGTCCTCTTTAGTCTCGCCATGACTTATGTGTTGAAGCTTCATTCTTCTTCTTCCTCACTATCATTTTTCTGGCTATTACCCTAGAGGCTCCCTGGTGTTGTTGAGTTGTATTACTGCATTGCATATTGGCTACTTGTTTATCCTGGCCTTTAGCCGGCTTCATTTGGACTCGATGTTTAAACCAACTTTTGACCTTGACTTTCTGTACAAGTTAACCATTGCATGCACTTAGCTATCACGACTTGACACCTTTGTACCCTTGGATGGAACGTTCCTCTGAGTATCACTGACCAGTTTTCGCCACCTTGCATTGAGCATAGGATTGTTCCAATCCCAGGAACTAGTGCATATGCTTTCTTGATACTCGTTCTATCCATTGTACCATAGCATTCTTTTATTCTTTTTCAGGCTTATTATATGAAAAAGACAAAAAAATCAAATATAACAAAAAGAGTGGGAACGGGATGTTACTTCGTAATTTGATGGCAGTACAGTATCAGTTTGTCGCCCTTGAACAAAGCACATACACTTATATATTTCCTTCATTTGGGATGGTTTTAGTTTTGACCTAGGTTCAGCCTTTGCCTTGTTTCACTGGTCAGTTCTCCCCCGGTTGGTTATCTCTTCCAATCATATGGAGAGTTTGTTTTTGCCTCCTGCATAATAGACTTATACAGTGTCACTTTTTACTGCCATGGTCATCACGAGTCGTGCTTTTGTTCAAGGGAAGTCTAACCAGAGTCGGCCATTCTGCGGTGTCTCTTGACTCATTATTCAGTCGGCCTTCCCAGTCTTGTCAGTATCTTGTTCTATCACATCAGATGTTTTGGTCTTCTGCTCGTGCTAGTTTGAGAAGGTCCCCATTGACTTCTTGCTGGCGGGTTTGTCTCTTATCGACTACGACACATTGCTCTGAGAGCAAACCTAGAGCCGCACCCTGGCCCTATTTCCATCATTGATAGGTGACCTTGTGCTCAAAATTTGATCATCATTATGGGTCTTTGACTGAGTGGTTTCCCTTGTGTTCGACGTCAGCATACATTATCACACTTGGGATTCGTGCAGTACCTTGATTTCCATTTGACCCTATCGGTGGATTTCTCGCCTCTGTGTCAGCTTTCATTATTGGTTGGTTTAGAGGGTTTCTTCCATGCGCTAGCTTCATCTTGTGCATGTCGGAAACGTACTTCGGTTTTGGTTCCATCACTCTACTTCGTCCGATTCCTTCCAAATCTTGGCCTGCGGGTTACACTCGTGCTGGACTGATGTGGGATGCCTTAATGCCTTCCTTCCAGCAGATCTTTTCCCATCGACTCCGACTCATTGCTCTGGGAATAAGGTCTAGAGTCTTTTTGTGAGTACCTTAGGGTTTGCAGTCATCAGTGGCAGACTCTTCGCTATCGACAGTGGGGATTCATCATTGCCTCCTGATTGGTAGATTCTTTCAAGTGTTCGACTTCAACTCATTCATTCGCACTTGTCAGATTGTACTGGGGCACCTTGACACTCATTATCATTATCGATGGGTTGTCTCGCGTTGGTTAACGGTATACATCATTGACCGGTAATCCAACGATTTCTCACATGGTCGACTTCAGCTCATTTATTCCCATTGTGTAGAATTGTGCCATAGTGATCGGTGAAGACCTTGGGTTGCATCAGCATTTCTCGGTTCACTTTTGACAGTCCATTCAGTTTCTGCCAGTGATGTCGTCCACCCTTATATGTTGCAGTTCAGTACAGCAGCATCTTATATGTTGGCTCCCGAGTTGCGTGATTGTACCATGTGTTCCACCCCTTATGATTTGGTACTTGGAGATTCAGTTACTTTTGTGATCAGACATCTATTTTTAGCACTATTGATCAGTTTGATATATGTGATACTTGGACATTGATTCCGACTTGTACTTCCGGGCCGTGCTTAGATGATTCATTGTGTACTTTCAGTTCAGATATACTTGTATACATTCTGGATCTATTATGCACTTTCTATATAGATATATTTTTTACTGAGCATGGGTATGCCCGCCTCAGACATGAGTTGACTCTCTATTTTCTTTCATTGGTTTTTGGCAGGCTGAAATCTGGTGAAGTCCTCTCTTGCCCTCGCGAAGTTCTTTCTATGCACATAATACATTTTGGCCATCATGTACCCCTTCTGACCTCATATATTAGGGGGCATCTATTATAGCATCATTTTTCACCCTCATGTGATTCATGATTGTCTTTTTGGCCTTGGGCACCCATTCCCACAGACTTGGATAAAAGTTCATAAAAAACAGTGTTTCAAATCCCATACGCGGGTATGCCCAGACTTTTCCACGTGTATACGCGAGTCCAGAGATAATTTTCCGCGTATGCCATTAAAATTATTAAAAAATATATAAAATTCCCTATTTTCGAGGCTGGGTTGATGGTTATTCCAGTAATTCAACCACCCCAGCCCGTGGCCAACTGTTTCCAACTGATTGAAACTACTTTGAGGGAGTATAAAAGCCCCTCATATGCATGGCCTAAGGGAGAGAGAGAAAATTATAGACATTATACTCTGTTGGAGCCCAATTCAAGTCTGATTTCCCGTGCCTCCTGCACTTCCCAGATTTTTACAGGAAACCCTTGTTTCCTGGAGATGTTCATCAGTTTATATGTCATCTTGTGTGCACAAGTCTTGAAAGTATCCTAGCGAGGCAAGGGCGGGACGGATCCGGACGACGGTCTGTTCGAAGATCGTGGAAGGATTCAGGTGATCTCTCCACCTTTCTATTATTGTACATGTTGTTCGTAATGAAGAAGAACCATCTTGTTCCCGAATTCACGTGTTAATATCTGCTTGCATATGTGAAAAGATTGTTAATTAAGAATTTATTATTGTTTATATGATGTTTCACATGGATTACAATGACATTTAGGAGAGATATATGTTGTACAACTAGATTTCTGTGCACGTTTCTTCTTGGTTTCCAGGTTGAAGAGGAAGAAGGGTTGCTGGGGGTTTGGACCCCGCGGGATCTACATCAAACGTAGGATCTACGGGTGAGTTCTACAATCGATGTTATCTAGTTTTTAGCGTACAAGTGTGGTTGTGTGAGTCCTTCTTGGATGGCATGCCCTGATCTATGGAGGTTTTGACCCAACTACCTCTAGGGAGTTATTTCCCGAAACATTGGTGCAATGTCTCCATGCAATGAGACATTCTCAACAAGAGGTGACTGAACATATGAATGGAGAAGACCCTCCATGCTTCCATTGCACAATCCAATCACTTTCTTAGGTGCATCAACCTTCTGCAATGGATAGGAATGATATGGGCTCTCTTCCCTATATTCTCTTTGTGCCTCCATGGTTCTACACCTTCTCATCGATGGCACATGTAGATCATGAATTGTGCCTTGATCTCCATACATGAGATCTTGGGGATTTTCTTGCCATGCCACAAGAATCCCTCTTGTTGGAGCAAAATTCATTTCTTCCTCTGCATGAGGCACTAGATCAAATCTAGATCTAACAACATTGTTTCTCCTTATCTCTCAAGAAGGAATATGGCCTTCATGGAACATCCCTTGCAAAGTATGGTGCAAGTTTTCATGCAAGGGTTTTGCCTTAGTTTTCTTGTTTACTCCTACCATGTGTGTATCATGAATCTTTTTATCAAATCTTTTCACCAATGCCTCAGTGAAATTTTCATAAGTTACAATGTTTACATTTCTCAAAGAAAAATATTCAAAGATCCCCCAGGCTTATGCCTTACCTCTCATATGCAGCGCTGCAAATTTGATAGCTTCATCTCCATGAATGTGGTGCTGCTACAAGAAGGTATCTAACTCCTCCACCCAAGCTTTGGCTGAACATACAGGTGAACCCTCAAAGGTAGATAGATGAAATCTATCCTGCTGCTCTTTTCCATTCACCTTCATCTTGAAAAACTCTGAAAAACTGAGATGATACCAGTATTTCTGAGTTTGAGACCCATACTCCTTCAAGAAATCACTAAGGGTTTCCCTCCCAGAAACTTCTTCTCTTCTTTCCATCTCTCTTCTGGCAATCCTGGGCATGTGACTGCGCTGTACAAGATGGTGTGTAGCTGCATGCTCACACTCCTCTAATCTAGATTTTTCTTTTGAATCAAACCCTCTAGGAGATTCTCTACACTTCCTCTGGATCTCCTCATACTCTTCATGGATTATATGTACAGATCTGAGAAGAAGCTTGGTAAGCTTATCCCCTTTTTCTTTTCCTTCTCCAAAAGATGGAGTTTTTCTTCTGCTTATTTCTTTGTCTCCTTGATGATGATCTCTCATTACATGGAGACATTTTTCCAGGAAGACCACTGGATCAGAAAAGGAGGATGGATGCTTCACATGTTGGGGCACCAATGATTTATTTCAAGAGGGTGGAAACCTGGAGAGAGCTTGTACAGTGCTGGGAGTTTGGGGTAGACTCAAGGAGAGAGAGAGAGAATTCTCTCAACATTAGCATCACCCACTTCCATTTCAGATTCTGCGCTGTGGCAGGAGTAGCAGGGGAAGGAGAGCAGCCTTCCAACTTGCATCTTTGGCATGGTAGATGTCAAAGAAGAGGATGACCATGTGATAAGTGCTCTTCATGAGAGATCATCAACGCTGTCACTTTGGAGATTAGATCCACATTGGAGCTCCCAGCTGTTGGTGGAGTATTCCAAGGATATTTTTACTTGCATGATCTTGGATGGCCAATTGCACTTGGAGGCATATTCAGTCAGAGATGGGGTCATCTTTTATCATGGTAGGATCTTCTATCCTAGAGCTTCCAAGCTCAAGGAGAAGTTTCTACAAGAAGCTCAGGAGGATTTCCTTTTCAGCCCCACTTGTTCTATGAGAGCATACCACACCATCATGGAGGGGTATTTTTGGATGGGCTTTGAGGAGGAGATACATTAGCATATGAGTAGATGCATGGACCAGATGGATATGGAGGAGATGCATGACTCTTTGAGAGAGTTAACAGAGCCACCTCTTTTCACTTTGAGGACGAGAGGAGACTCATTTATGAGCCACTCCATTTGTATAAGCAGAGAGTATGGTAAGGGTATTCATTGTTGTTTACATAAGCATTTATATGATGTATGTATATGTCTCTTAACCATACATGTGCAGGATGATGCTCCAAGGAGGAGCATTCTTTTTTCTAGACCATATGGTTTAGATGAGGCCATAAGCATGATTGATGGCCATACCCTAGGAGGAATTGGGGAAGAGGTATATTATGGAGGACATGCTCTTTGTACACCTTACATCATTCACTTCCTCCATACTTATGAAGAGATTGGAGCAGCAGACAAGTGGTTGAGAAGCCACACTTTTTATATTTCCCTATTGCAGCTGAGGGTCAAGTTGCATTGGTTGCACTTGAGGGACCATTATCCTTCACATTTTTTGCAGATGGCAACAAGCATGATTCTCATCTTTGCTCCCTATGGTTCTATTGTTGTTGTCTTTATGAGGAGCATGCTTGGGAGAGAGACACATGGGATGGATGTGTCCTTTGAGGGAGAAATTCCTCATACTTTTTTCACTACATGTTCTAAGGGGAACATGGGAGATGATATGGCCACTAGAGAAACTCACTTGTTTCCATATGAAGTGAGCCATATGATAGATGACATACCATATGTTGATGACTTCCAACTCATCATATATGGAGATACTTGGGCCAGCTTGGTTTGCAGCGTTGGGGGAGAGATCTTTGGAGGTCTAGTCCTCATTTTTCCACTTGAGGGAAAACTTATTGCAGCCCATGGACAGCCAACACTCTACACTTATCATAAGTGGAGAGATGGACAGCGTGGGGTAGGCTACATTGTCTAACATGAGCAGATTTTCATCCCACCTACTTTGTCAGAGCCAAAGGTGGATGACATCTTCCAGGAGTTGCCTAGTTGGAAGGTGGCTTAGTTTGCATGGCTCATAGCTTGGAGATGGAGGATCCATATGGGAAAGATAGTTCCCATTCTTCAATGGGACCTCTAGACATCACTTTTTTATCCTCATGAGTATTTCACTTTCACATGATGATAACCTGATAACTGACTTACATGCTGAGGAGGAGCATTGTGGAGATTTGATTGATGAGATAGCATCACTTTCCTTGGAGGAGATCATCATACAGGGATGCTATAGGGAGAGGAGAAGAAGAGAAATCAGTTTATCCTTGCACTTGCTTGAGGACAAGCAATCTTTGAGAGGGGAGGACTGTAATGTTCCTAAATTTTCATGAAGAAAATTGGAACATTAATTTTTGCTTATTTCATCTAAGAGATGAATAAAATGGGTAAAAGGCCCATGAGTAGGAATAAGATCCTTCATAATGTGAAAAGGATCATTGGAGCAGCTTATTTTTCACCTTCCAGTGTGAAAATGAGCAATTTGCATGAGGGCAAGGTCAAGTTTGACCAAGTCAACAACACTGCCTAAGAGGTGTAGCTTGCATGAGAAGACAACGTAGTTTTGGAGGGAGAAATATTCCTTGTGGATGAAACCCTAATGTGTGGGGTCCATGGCAAAGAGGCATTCACTTGTATAAAAAGAGGAAGGGGCAGCCATAGTGAGACATCTTGGATCATTTGATTATTTGTCTATTCAGACAAATTGCACACTCCGGCTGTTCAACAGAGTTGCAGTGCTGCTTAGCACGATGGATTCCTGTTTAGGATTTCCTCTCCTTCTTGAGAGGCCTCTTGGAGGATTGCACTTCATCTTCTCCACATCTTGGCTCAAGGCCAAAGCCATTCTTCAGATACTGCGTTATTTCTGCTCAAGTATAACGAAGTGTTGCTGGGGCATTGTAGTGGAGGGTTCCACAACACTTCTCTTTGGCTTATCTTTCAGAGGAGGGAGTTTCTCGCGGCTCCAGGAGGATAGTGAAAGGGATTTCAAAGTTTATTTTCATATCTTGGCATCAAGTCCAGCTTCTCTCATCATCAGCAGCGCAGTCCAACTCTATGACTGCATTATTCTAGAGTGCATCTGTAGTGAGAGGTTGCACCGACATTTTGGAGGGAAAGATTTCCAGTATTAGGATCAGCCTTGTACTTGGGAAATCTATTTGAGGAGGTTTGATGCATATTGTACATCTTATTCAGCCATCTCCATACTGTATTAGTTTGAGTTGCAGCTGCTGCCCAACAACTCTGGCATTTCTGCAGATTTGCCAATTTCATGTATATTGTAGCCAATCCTTCCAAGGCCCTTGTGTATTTTAAGGTATTAGTGTTTTTAGGGGTTGAGAGCTTTCTCCCCCTCATTTCTTTGAGTTTATATTGTCATATCATTCTATTCTCATTTTTTATTATGCAGTAACTCCTATAAATTGCGTTATTTTAGCCAAGGCTCTCTTTCATGTAGAAGTGTTTTCCATTATCATGTATATGTCACATTGATAATGGATAGCGTGGGGTAGGCTACATTGTCTACCATGAGCACATTTTCATCCCACCTACTTTGTTAGAGCCAAAGGTGGATGACAGCTTCCAGGAGTTTCCTAGTTGGAAGGTGGATCATATACATGTTAATGGAAAACACATACATGAAAGAAAAGCTAGCCCAATCGGATGTAATCTCATCATATCTTCCTCTGGATCTCCTGTAATGTTCCCAAATCAGAACAACTAGCAATCCATGGCTGGAAAACACATTTTCCAGAAATGGAGGCAGCAGGATTTGAAACCAGGACTTGAATCCCTTAGATCAATGCATCTAAGACTGAAATCCAAGAGATGGCTCCAAATAAATCCTTCTAAGGTGGTTAAACAGATCTACCACACTTAGATGTCCTCAGAAAATGCCCAGTGAGGGACTGCAACAATGTAAGCACATAAAATGGAAAGAAAACGTTATTCTTGTAGCTTTGAACAAATGAAGAAGTAGGTAGCCAACATATATGTTATATAGCAGCAAATGTATACAATGTGTGGAGGAATCAATCACTCTAGCTAGGCAATGGAAGCCTCAATGTGACATATACATGCTAATGGAAAACACTGCTACATGAAAGATAGCATTGGCTAAAATAACGCAGTTTATAGGAGTTACTGCATAATACAGAAGGAGAATAGAATGATATGACAATATCAGCTCAAATAAATGAGGGGGAGCAAGCTCTCAACCCCTAAAAACACTAATACAAAATAATACACAATCCTTGGAAGGATTGGCTACAATATACATGAAATTGGAAAATCTGCAGAAATTCCGGAGTTGTTGGGCAGCAGCTGCAACTCAAACTAATACAATATGGAGATGGTTGAATAATATTTCCAATATGTAACAAACCTCCTCCAATATATTTCCCAAGTACAAGGTTGATCCTAATACTGGGAATCTTTCCCTCCAAAATATCGGTGCAACCTCTCACTGCAGATGCACTCTAGAATAACACAGTCATAGAGCTGGACTGCACTGCTGATGATGGGAGAAGCTGGCCTTGATGCCAAGATGTGCAAATAAGCTCTAAAATCCCTTTCACTATCCTCCCGGAGCAAGAGAAACTCCCTCCTCTGAAAGATAAGCCAAAGAGAAATGTTGTGGAACCCTCCACAGCAATGCCCCAGCAACACTGCATTATACTTGAGCAGAAATAACGTAGAATCTGAAGAATGGCTTTCGCCTTGAGCCAAGATGTAGAGAAGATGAAGCGAAAACTTCCAAGAGGCCTCTCAAGAAGGAGAGGAAATCCTAAACAAGAATCCCTCGTGCTAAGAAACACTGCAACTCTGTTGAACAGCCGAAGTGTGCAATTTGTCTAAATAGAAAAATAATCAAATGATCGAAGATGTCTCACTATGGTTTCCCCTTCCTCCTTTTATACAAGTGAATGCCTCTTTTCCATGGACCCCACACATTAGGGTTTCATCCACAAGGAATATTTCTCCCTCCAAAATTGCGTTGTCTTCTCATGCAAGCTACACCTCTTAGGCAGCGCTGTTGACTTGGTCAAACTTGACCTTGCCCTCATGAAAATTGCCCCTTTTCACACTAGAAGGTGCAAAATAAGCTTCTCCAATGATCCTTTTCACATTATGAAGGATCTTATTCCTACTCATGGGCCTTTTAACCATTTTATTCATCTCCTAGATGAAATAAGAAAAAATTAATGTTCCAATTTTCTTCATGAAAATACAACTTCTCCTCTTAGTCTTTCCTTCATCTCTCACTCTGCAAATACAACTTCTCCTTATCAATGTCTTTCCCTTTCCTACTAAATAGGTCTTGGTATCAAATCCTGTTGCCTCCATTTCTGGAAAATGCGTTTTCCAGCCATGGTTTGCTAGCAATTCCTAAAAAGGGACATTATAGTGGTATTAGAGAAACTTTCTTGGCTCATCCTGTGAGTCTAAGCCCAAGAAGATCAAAATTTTGAAGAACATGAGTTTATTCTCATCTATTTTCAGATCCAAAGGAGACCTCTCCAAGGAGGTCAAGAAGATTGAAGAAGAAGAAGAGGAAGGACCATGCACTTCCTATTCTCATCAAGAAAAGGACATTGAGCATGGAAGACACCTGGATCATCAGATTCTGAGTGATTACCTTGTTGAGTATAGATCTCAACCTACAGCCTTCAAGGAGACTCTAGATTTTCCTCATTTCATCCAGTTGAAGGAAGAGAAGAGACCATGTAGCAGAAAAGAAATCAAAGGCAATAGATTTATGTTGTCTACCTTTGATGGGTCATCTACTGCAAGAACTTGGGTGAAAGAGTTGGTGGCATTATTCTTTCTACATCCTGTGGTAGAGAAAGAAGCTATTGAAATCTCAGCGCTACACTTGGAGGGTGAAGCCTATGATTGGTGGAGCAGCCACTTTAGCCATGCAAGGGAGAAAAATTTTGCAAAGTTCATCCAAGGGTTGGTCAAAACCTTTGATGGTGAAAGGGAAAAGGAAGGGGAGATCACACCACCACTTGAGGAGCCTTGTGATAATGCTGTCACACTCATGGAGGAGCAGCCACATGCATCAACAGTTGGGGTAGCCAATACTTTGGAGGAAGGAACTCTTGCAGCCCTACAAGAAGTTCCAAATGCACATCAAGCTATGAAAAGATTTCCACAATCTATTGTTGCAGAAAATTCTTTTGATCAATATGGAAATTTGCTTTTGAATGACCAAGGTTCAAAACACATTGCTACCACAGAGAAGCTTGGTTGCACTGCGCTGTGCAACATGGAGATATTCGAGGGAGAAAACCATCATTCTCATGAGCCTTTTTTGGATTGCATATCACATTGGAGGTTGGGGTTTGAAGCCTTGAAGGTTGACAGTAGACATCTTGAAGTAAGAAACCCTTTCTCCCTTCAAGATGACACTTTCTCAATGAGCTTCTCTCAGCTCAAAGCGGAACTTCTACTTTCAGATCCAAGACCTCATTGGTTTTGCAACACACCATGGAGTGCAATGCTTTCCTTCCTTTCTCACAAGAGAAGATAGAAGATGGAGGAAATCTTAGGATGGATAACATCTCTCATGCTTGTGTTGGACATTCCTTGGGCCACACACATCATGATGGGAGATTTTTTCCTACCACCTATTTGGGTCTTGATAGGTTCTCATTGATCCTTGAGAAGATTTCATTTCAAAATCCCATGAAGTGCAAAGATAGGAATTTGATTTGGGAGGATGGTAGCCCTCATGGGAGGAGTACCAAGATGAATAGAAGAAGGAAGCATCCACAAGTGGTTGAGTGGATGTGGTTGATGAGCAAGGAGCTGGGAGGCTACTTGCAAATTTATGATACCAAGCAGCAGGAGGCTTGGCTGCGCTAGTTACTCCTGAAAGATTTTGGCCATCACTTGACAAACACTCTTCCCGAGAGTAGGAGGATGGAAAAGAGATGGCATGATAGTTGCATCATTGAACAACATAGAGTATGGATGCATGGTGTTGATATGATACTCATATCATTCATTATGTCTTCATCACATGAGTTATAAAATGGGAGTATGGGGAGGCAGCAAAATATTTTGTTTCTTTGCTTGTTCTTAGGAGAGCAAGAGAATATTTTCTCTCACACTTTGCATGATGTTGCAGGAGGAGGAGATGGAATTATCTCCTTGGCTTTTGATGATAGAGAGGTAATTCCACCTTGGGAGGAACTTCTTATGTATTGTAGCATTATGGGAGATATCTTTGACAAGGAGCATGTCAAAGAATGGAGCTATGAGTTGGCCAGAGATCATTTGCAGAGGCCAACAGCGCTGTCATTTGAGAGCTTGGGGTTATTGATGGAGTTTCCCCAGGATCACTTCACACTTGATGCACTTGGAGGACAAAGAGGAGGTGAGATTGATGGATTAGTGGATGGAGACATCTATTACATTGGTATGACCTCACTTACTATGATCTTCCTGACTTGGATTCCCAAGTATAAGGAGGGTAATCTTTATGCCACATATGGTTCAATTCTCTTCTTGGGAATGTGGCATACTACTATGGAGGAATCATTCATATACACATGCATCATCTTGCTCTCAACATATGGTAAGAAAATTTATTTTAGATCCATGGATTATCTAACACCACATTTTGATGCTCTTACCATTCATATTCAATGCATTGCTCCACAAAAGGGAAAGTTTTTCATTGGGCTCCATGAACAAAATTGGGCCAATTTGTATGATGGAGACAGCCATATTTTATATGGCCTTTGGCAAGTGTTTTCTTTCATGTATGATCAGTTGATATACTCAGCCATTTTCTATTTATCAGTAGCTATCATGACATACATAACTATTCATGTAACACAAAACAACTTGCCATATGATTTTTTGAAGCAGCAGTTTGGAAAATTGCGCTGTCACTATTGGGAAAACTGTTGGTACATTTTTGCAACACATGAAACCTTCAACATTTTCCTCATTTTATTGCTGATCATGACTTCCTTTTCTGATATGGATCAGATTTTTATAAGAAGCATGATTATGAGAGAGCCACATGAGTTGGATGTGTCCTTGAGTGGGAAGAATTCTCACAATTTCTGCACTACATGTTCTAATGGGAACATGGGAGGAGATATGGCCACCACTACTACATATGTGTTCTCTTTTGAAGTGGACCATGAACTTGATATTCATCCATTGTACAACCATGGGCAAGTGTTTGGTCTTGTATTGTTGTTATATTCAGCCATTTACTATTCCTTAGTAGATGTGATGGATTTTGTATGTCACTTGCCATGTTCCTTTCTGAGATTGCAGTGGATGAAACTGCATTGTATCCTTGTGAGACATTGTTTGTATCATGTATCATCACGTATAACTTGCAGAAAACTTCTCATTGGGGTACTCTATGATGACCTTGTCCTATTCATCATGGATGGATTGTTTTGGGCCAGCTTGTTCTTCATTGTTGGAGGAGCACTCTTTAGAGGATTGTTCTTCACTTTACCATTTTAGGGAAATAATTTTGTAGCCCAGGATCAGTACACACTCTAAACTTGTCATAAGTGGAGAGAGGGATAGCTTGGGGTAAGCTATGGTGCTTACCATGTTCAAATTTTCATCCCACCTTCATTTCCGAAGCTTGAGGTGGAAGCAGATTTTCAGTAGTTGCCATGTTGGGACGCGACTCATTTTGTTTGGATGATTGCTTGGGTATGGAGGATCCACATGAAGGAGATGTTCCTCATCACATTTCTAACTCCATGCCTTGAGTGGATACTTTCCAGTTCTATCCTTGTAGTTTCTTGAGGACAAGCAACATTTGGAGGGGAGGACTGTAATATTCCAAATTTTTCCTTCAATAAATTGAAATATTAATTTTGTCTATTTTCACTTAGGAGATGAATAATTGGGTAGGAGACCCAAATAAAGTAAAAACATAGATAAAATACCTCTAGTATGAAAATGGATCAGCCATGGAACTATATTTCACACCCCCATGTGTGAAAGGAGACTTTTTGCAAAGAGGCTTGGTTGAGTTTGACCAAGTCAAATAGCGTAGGGTATGAGGTGGAAAGCACTACATGGGATAGCACAGAGATAGAGGAGGGAATATTCCTTTATGGAGGAAACCCTAATGTATGGGGCCCATGGAGAGAGAGCCTTCACTTGCTATATATGGAGAGGAGGAGAGCCATTGTTATTCATGCATATGATTATTCATTTCATGTCTATTCAGACATTGTGCATTATTTGTTGTTTAGCAAGAATTGCTGGAGAATTCCTATTTAGGATTTCCTCACCTTCTTGAGAGACCTCTTGAAGGTTGGTTCTTCATTCTCCACATCTCTTGGCTCAAGGCCAAAGCATCCTCCTCCAATACAACGTTATTGTTGCAGCAGCATAAATCTATGTTTTAGGGTGTTGTAGTGGAGACTCCACAACACCTCTTCCATCTCTTTTTTTTCAAAGAGACAGTCTTTCCTTTCTTTGGGAGATTAGATTGGAAGCTTATTTGCAGATCTTGGCACTTGGCCATTGTGTTCTATTCCACTCATTGCGCAGTTCCCCTTAGTGACTGCGTTATTTTCATGGAGTATCTATAGTAAGGGTTTGCAGATTGATTGGAGGGTGAGATCTCAAGTGTAAGGATCAGCCTTCCACTTAGGAGATCCATTGGAGGAGGTTTACTTCAGATTTCTCATAATATTCAGCCTTCTCTATTCAGTTCCATATCTGAGTTGCAGCTGCTGCCCAGCAAATCCGGCATTTTTGCCATTTTGTGTATTTCAGCCAATCCCTTGGAGGATTGTTGTATTGTTTCTTTTCGGGGTTAGAGCTTTGCTCTCCCACTTTATTTGAGCCATATATTGTCATATATTTCAGTTATTATGTAATATGGAGCAGTATCTATTATAAATTGCGTCCTCATAGCATGGGTTTATGCAGAAATATCAGTGTTCTCTATTTTCATGTACATGTCTTGTTGAGGCTTGCATTGCCTTTCTTGAGTGGATGTTTCCTCAAGAAATTGTACTCTTTTGCTGCTATAACATTATTTCATGTCTATTCAGATCTTCATATGCTCATGGTTGTAAAATAACGTTGTCTTTCCATTTCTTGTTCAAGAATTGTTGCAGTCCCTCACTGGGCAACAATTCTATGAAGTCTGCACACATGAAGAAGTAGATAGCCAACCAAAGTATAATATAGCAGAAAATGTGTACAATGCTTTGAGGAATCAATCACTCAAGCTAGGGCAATAAAAGCCTCAATTATACATGTACAAGGAAATACATCTACACTACTATGCAGGAAGCTCATATGACTAAAATAACGCAGTTCATTGGAGACACTGCAACAAAATACATGAATATATAATGATATATCAATATCAGCTCAAATAAATGAGGGGGAGAAATCTCTCAACCCCTAAAAAACACTAATACAGCAAAATACACAATCCTTGGAAGGGTTGGCTACAATATACATGAAATTGGAAAATCTGCAGAAATGCCGGAGTTGTTGGGCAGTAGCTGCAACTCAAACTAATAAAATATGGAGATGACTGAATAAGATGTCCAATATGCATCAAACCTCCTCCAATAGATTTCCCAAGTACAAGTCTGATCCTAATACTAGAAATCTTGCCCTCCAAAATGTCGGTGCAACTTCTCACTGCAGATGCACTCTAGAATAACGTAGTCAAGGCATTGGACTGCACTGTCTATGATGGGAGATGTTGGCCTTGATGCCAAAATATGCCAATCAGCTCTGAAATCCCTTTCACTAACCTTCTGGAGCAAGAGAAACTCCCTCCTCTGAAATATGAGCCAAAGAGAAGTGTTGTGGAACCCTCCACTACAATGCCCCAGCAACACTGCGTTATACTTGAGCAGAAATAATGGAGTATCTGAAGAATGGATTTGGCCTTGAGCCAAGATGTGGAGAATATGAAGTGTAATCCTTCAAGAGGCCTCTCAAGAAGGAGAGGAAATCATAAACAGGAATCCCTTGTGCTAAGTAGCACTGTAACTCTGCTAAACAGCCGGAGTATGCGATTTGTTTGAATAGAAAAATGATCAAATGCTCAAAATATATCTCTCTATGGCTGCCTCCTCCTCTTCTTATACAAGTGAATGCATATTTTCCATGGACCCCACACATTAGGGTTTCATCCACAAGGAATATTTCTCCCTCCAAAACTGTACTGTCTTCTCATGCAAGCTACACCTCTTAGGCAGCACTGTTGACTTGGTCAAACTTGACCTTGTCCTCATGCCAATTGCCCCTTTTCACACTGGAAGGTGCAAAATAAGCTGCTCCAATGATCCTTTTCATGGTATGAAGGATATTATTCCTACTTATGGGCCTTTTACCCATTTTATTCACCTCCTAGATGAAATAAGCAAAAATTAATGTTCCAATTTTCTTCATGAAAATTTTGGAACATTACAGTCCTCCCCTCTCAAAGATTGCTTGTCCTCAAGCAAGTGCAAGGATAGACTGAGTTATTTTCTTCTCCTCTCCCTGCAGCATCCCTGTATAATGATCTCCTCCAAGGAAAGTGATGTTATCTCATCAATCAAATCTCCACAATTCTCCTCCTCAGCATGTAAGTCAGCTAACAAGCTATCATCATGTGAAAGTGAAATACTCAAGAGGATAAAGTGATGTCTAAAGGTCCCCTTGAAGAATGGGATCAAGAATAGAATGGGAACTATCTCTCCCATATGTATCCTCCATCTCCAAGCTATGAGCCATGCAAAATGAGTCACCTTCCAACTAGGCAACTCCTGGAAGCTGTCATCCACCTTTGGCTCTGGCAAAGTAGGTGGGATGAAAATATGCTCATGGTAGACAATGTAGCCTATCCCACGTTGTCCATCTCTCCACTTATGATAAGTTTAGAGACATTATTGATCCTAGGCTGCAAAATACTTGCCCTCAAGTGGCAAAATGAAGATTATACCTCTAAATATCTCTCCTCCAACGCTGAAAATCATGCTGGCCCACATATCCCAATATATGATGACTTGGAAGTCATCAACATATGGCATCTCATCCATCATATGGCTCACCCCATAAAGTGACAACTGTGTTGTTAAGGTAGTGCAAAAAGTGTGAGGAATTTCTGCCTCAAAGGACACATCCATCTCATGTGTCTCTCTCCCAAGTATGCTCCTCATAAATACAGAAACAATAGAGCCATAGGGAGCAAAGATGAGAATCATACTTGCTGCCATATGCAACAAATGAGAAGGAAAATGGTCCCTCAGGTGTAACCAGCGCATCTTGACCCTCAACTGCAATTGAGACTGAGAAAAAGTGTGGCTTCTTAACCACATGCTTGCTGCTCCAATCTCCTCATAAGTATGGATGAAGTGAATAATGTAAGGTGTACAAAGAGTAGGTCCTCCATAATATGCCTCTTCCCCAAGCCCTCCTAGGGAATGGGCATCCATCATGCTTATGGCCTCAACTAGACCATGAAGCCCTAAAGAAATAATTCTCCTCCTTGGAGCAACATCCTGCACATATATGGTTAAGGGACATACATCATATAAATAATCATGAAAATATTCATCACCCTTATCATATGCTCTGCTCATACAAGTGGAGTGGCTCATAAGTGAGTCTCCTCTCATCTTCAAAGAGAAAAGAGGTGGTTGTGATAAATCTCTCAAAGAGTCATGTCTCTCCTCCATTTGCATCTGATCCATGCATCTACTTGTATGCAAATATATCTCCTCCTTAAAGCCCATCCAAAATACCTCTCCATGATGGTGTGGTATTCTCTCATAGAACAAGTGGGGCTGAAAAGGAAATCCTCATAAGCTACTTGCAGCAACTTCACCTTAAGCTTGGAAGCTCCATGTAAGAAGATCCTATCATGATAGTAGATGACCCCATCTCTGACTAAATACTCCTCCAAGTGCAACTGGCCATCCAAGATCATGCAAGTAAAAAGATCCTTGGAATACTCCACCAATAGCTGGGAGCTCCAATGTGGATCTAATCTCCATAGTGACAGCGCTGATGATCTCTCATGAAGAGCACCTATCATATGGTCATCATCTTCTTTGACATCTCTCATGCCAAAGATGCGAGTTGGAAGCCTACTGCCCTTCCTCTACTTCTCCTGCCACAACGCTGAATCTGAAATGGAAGTGGGTACTGATGATGTTGAGGGAAGGCTCCCTCTCTCCTTGAGTCTACCCAAGACTCCCAGCGTTGTATCAAGCTCTCTCCAGGTCTCCAACCTCCTGAAATCAATGATTGATGCCCAAACATGTGAAGCATCCATCCTCATCTACTAGTCTAGTGGTCTCCCTTGTAAAATTTCTCCATGCAATGAGACACCCTCAACAAGAGATGACTGAATAGATGAATGAACATATATGTCCATGCTTCCACTCCGCAATCCAATCACCTTATTAGGTGCATCAACCTCCAAAAATGGATAGGGATGTGTACTCCTCATCCCATGATGTTGGGTCTTCTCCCTACTTCCTCCTTGTGTCTCCATGGTTTCACACCTCCTCAACAATGGCACCAATAGAACATGACTTGTGCCTTGATCTCCACGCATGAGATCCTGGGAACTTCCTTGCAAAGATGCAAGCATCCATCTATTTGGAGCAAGAGCTCCTCTTTCCTCTGCATGAGGTGCTATATCAACTCCAGATCTAACAGTGTTGTTGCCCTCAATATCTACAAAATGAGTGGGAAATCTCCCAATGATTTGATCCCTCTTTGAAAAAGAGACCCCCATGCCTCTTTGCTCAAAAGTGTGAGAAGGAAGTTTCTCCTCCGGAAAAGTATGGTGCAAGTTTTCAGCTTCCCCCATTGTTTTTTGAAATGGTACTGCATTTTTATGCAAGGGTTTTCTTTGAGTTTTCTTGTTTAGATCCACCATGTGTGTCTCATGAATCTTTTCATCAAATCTTTTCACTAATTCCTTAGTGAACTAGCATAGGATGCAATGTTTACATTTCTTAAAGAAAAAGATTCAAGGATCCACCAGGCATAAGCCTTACCTCTCAAATGCAGCACTGCAATTTTTATGGCTTCATCCTCTGGTATTTGGTGTTGTTGCAAGAAGGTCGCTAACTCTTCTACCCAAGCTTTGGCTGAACATGTAGGTGAACCCTCAAAGGTAGATAGAAGAAATCTATCTTGCTGCTCTTTTCCATTCACCTTCATCTTGCAAAACTCTGAAAAACCGAGATGATCTCTGAATTTCTGAGTTTGAAACTCATACTCCTTCAGGTAATCACTAAGAGTTTCCCTCCTAGCAACCTCTTCTTCTATCTCCATCTCTCTTCCGGCAATCTTGGGCATGTGACTGCATTGTACAAGATGGTGTGTAGCTGATGGCTCACACTCCTTATGTTCAAATCTAGAGTTTGCCTTTGGTACAAACCCTCTAGGAGATTCTTCATACATCTTCTTCTAGATCTCCTCAAACTCCTCATGAATCCACTGTACATATTGAGGAAGAAGCTTGATAAGATTATCCCCTTTTTCTTTTTCTTCTCCAAAAGATGGAGTCTTGCTTCTACTTATTTCTTTCTCTCCTTGATGAGAATAGGAAGTGCAGGGTTCTTCCTCTTCTTTCTACTTATCCTCCTTGGGAAGGTTCTTCATGGATCTGAAATATGATGAGATAAATCCCATCTTCTTCAATATTCTGATCGTCTTGGGCTTAGACTCACAGGCTAAGCCAAGAAAGCAACTTTGATACCACTGTAATGTTCCCAAATCGGGACAGCTAGCAATCCATGGCTAGAAAATGCATTTTTAAGTGCATGATTCATGAGTTGTTCCAATGTGCCCATGAAGAAACATGGAATAATGAAATGCATATTCCAATGTGCTCATAAGCCATAGGAATATCTGTAAGGCATGAGTTGTTCATCCCTAGACTGCACTGTGAGAGATGGTGAATGACTGGCCAGGTGCCAAAGATCTGAAAATAAGCCCGGGAGTCTCCTCTGCTGCTCCTTCAATGAATAGACTAGCTCTCCACCAAAGAACAAGCCAAATAATGACTCTATGAGTTCCTCTGTTGTTGCACCCAACAACACAACGTTTTCTGCCCAACAGGAAAACGTTGCAGCAGCAAGAGGAAGCTTGGCCAAATGCCGGAATGAGGAAATGGAGCTCAAAACCCTCTCCTTCCTTGGGGATGAGGTAGGGATTCCCGACCAGGAACACCCTTGGGTTTAAGAACACTACAACCCTACTAAACAACCCAGGGATGCAAGTCTTTGCAGAACCAACTAAAATGATAATCTAATGCATAATGAAAATGGGCTGCCATCTCCTCCTTATAAAGAAAATGAACTCATCTTACCATGGGTCCCATTCACACTTTCCACCTAGCTCATGCAAGTGGATTCTCCTCTAAAACTGCGCTGCCTTGTCATGGAGATTCCCTCTCTTGGACAACACTGTTGACTTAGTCAAAGATGGCTAAATCAAAGTGATCCCGATCATATTCACACCCTTAGGTGCTTAAGCCAGCTGCTTATTCAGCCTCCTTTCACACAAGGAGTGTTATTTCTCCATCTAAGGGGGTCAAGGGGTCTCCTTACCCATTTTATTCAACAAATTAAAAATATGCAAACTATAATTTTCATTTAAGCAGCGACATGATCAACATCGAGTGCCACACAACTTCCAGGTGGGGGAAAAGTGTGGCTACATTTGTAGAAGGAGCTCCTCGCTAGACCCCACTGCAAGCTTCGACCAATTCGATATTGGCCATAGACCATCACCAAGGCTCTAGGGGACAATGCCTTCGAACTCAATATTACACCATTCCTTGGTCTGCACCCAGTGTTCAATGTGGTCTACCTTCGGCCCTACTTTCCACCTCTGCTGGACACTTATGACATGGAAGAACAACTCAACCAATAGAGTTAAGCCCAAATGCAAGGAAAAATCCACAAATGAGCGGATCATGGACACAAAGATCAAGAACACCCGCCAATAGAGGATCTAGCTTTACCAAGTTGTCAAAGCAGGCTAAATCCTTCACCAGGGCAAGTGGTTCACCAGAGACCAAGTTCAACAGAAATTTCCCCACCTCATGGAGGCTATGCATGTAATGGGGACCATTGCTTCCTAAGGGGGGAGGAATTATCCAGGTGTATATTGGTGGCCACCCGCCTATTCCACCTAGAGAGTTTCATCAGTTTTCTTATTTACTATTTTTATCAATTTTCGGGTCCTAAACTTTCGGAGAAATTTTAACACCCTAAAAAATGATTTTTGAGGTCCGTTACAGTCCCATAGTTAGAGGCATAGGACTAGAGCAAAACCTGTATTCCTCGGAGAGATATTTCCAAAAATATATCATACATGTCAAACAAAGATAATATGACAAAGTTACGACCCCGAGAAGTTAACTTCCCAACTAACCCCAATGGGGCCCATAAACTCTTGGTGTTACATCTCCTCAGGTTAGGGTTCTCCCTTATTATTCAATAATAAAAATGCCATGGATCTTCATTGTAACATAGTTCAAAGGCATGTAGCTACCACATTTCTTCTCAGAGATAAGCTACCATTTCCAGAGTTGGTTTATTTCAATTTTGTCTATAAGCATTTTCAGTATTTGATATTATTGAAGGGAAATATTATTTATGTTTCATCTATGTATTTTTTATTATATCTGTATTTTGTTTCATTCCTTATTAAATTAATATCACTCTGTCTAGCACATCTTCCCTGTTAGTCATCAATATTTTTCACTTGTTGGTGATGACTAGTTGTTACAACCAAGTTTTCTAGCAGCTGATCAAAAAATTTGTCAAATTTGCCAGCTGGAAAACAGCCATAAAATTTTTTTCCCTCCTACCTTTTCAATCAGCCCATGACAAGATAAAACCTCCTTATCAAGCCCTATCTAGCCTCAGCCATACAAGCTTGTCCATCAGCTCCAAATAAACAATCCAAATCTGTCCAAGAAGTCTCCCCTAAAAGCCAAAGAACCTCTATCTACTATAGACCAGTCCTAATAGACCTTCCTATTCTGCAAATAAAGTTGGTTACACCCTTAAGTCGCACCACTAACAAGCCCTGAAGTCTTAGCAATGCATATGCCATAGGTCAAACTGATATTAGGTGGTTTTACAATGTTTCCATGAATATTTCAAGAGAAGAAGTATACTAGTATTCCAGAAGACAGTATTAAACTCAACATGAGAAGACAACTGCTTCTCATGTGATTTTGAGCCTGGGATGCAGCCACAGGGCAGAGAGTTGTCTCATTAAGCTCCTGAAATCACAGTCAAAGGTTAGTAAATTATGAATGACAAGAAGTGCTTTGCAAATACTAGCCAAACTGCTTGTGATATCTAAAACAGGCGCAAAGGTATTTGGAAAGCAGAATTACATGTCTCAGAGAAATGCCCATCATGAATTATTGAAAGTTTGTCATCTTCATTTGCTTAAGCATGAATAGGCAGTGAAGGGAAAGATAACACTCTTTAAAAACTGATGAAATGGCATCACTGAGAAAACCTCCTTCATTTTATAAGCAGAGGGTTGAAGACTGAGAAAACCTCCTTCATTTTATAAGCAGAGCGTTAGAACCTCCTTCATCTATAAGCAGAGGGCCAGGGACAATGATTGATTTTAGGGCTTTTACTGACTAAAGAGCAGTGGGAGACAATTGAAGGTTTATGGATGGAGAAATGGTGCTAAAAACAAAGAGAAAGCATAAGTACTACAATGATTAAACAAGATGACTTATCTCCTATCAGAGATTTCTTTCAAAGGCAGTCTGAAGCCAAAATGAACAAACCTTGCTGAGGGATGTAATTTCCTTAAAGGTTCCAAAGATCCATCTCCTTGATAAACAGGCATGACATTTAGTCCCTGTTCCTTTAACAAAACATAGTTGAAAGTAGTTGAAATCAGCTGGGTTTAACAGAGGCCAAAAAGTGATGTTAATATTCAAAAAGTTCTGCTCTTCCTATTCATGAAGAATTTTCTTTTCAACAATTCATCACAGTGGACAAGAAGGAAGCCTGAGCTTTGTTTTCTCAAAAAGGCTTTGCAAATAGACACATAGGTTCAATAAATGTGTAAGAAGGGATATGGCATGTGTTTCAAGTGCAGGAACAACACTCAAAGCAAACAAAGCATGCCACTGTTACAAATAAAATCTTGTTCCTTATGAAAATATGTAAAAAGCACCTTGCTGTTGCATCTGATTATAGGAGAGGTTTTCAAAAGAAATTCCTTTTGATAAACAAATGATGGCAAAGCCTAGGTGAATACAACTAAGCTTCGCTCACAGTCAAAGAGAAATGTCATTTGAAGAATGCTTCTATAGTCAGTATATGATTTTGAGCAAATTTTCCTCTTAAAAAACAGATATGGACACAGCAAACACTTTTCCTCCCTTGATGAGGAGACACTAAGAGGGATTGTGGCTTTAAGGATGTTTTCTTCACTGTGAAAGGTGTCATATTAATGAAGACCTGCCAAAGCGCCATCCACAGCAATTTAAAGAGTCATGGTCGAAGTATTGAGTTTTTTTTATTTTTGAAGATTATAAATGATAAAGTCAAGTTCCATTTGTTGTTTTACAACCGATACCTTTTTCAAAGGTTTTCAAAACCCTCACCAAGCAAACGTAAAAGGACTTTGAATTTTTCTCTTTCAAAAGAAATTAAAGGACCATTGCAAGCTCTATTTTCATTTCAAAACACGAACAACGCTCCCTTAGGCTGCTCTCTGACCAAAACAAAGAGATTTCAAGCAAAATTTGCAAAAGTTCAGGCTTTTAGCCCACGCGGTGCGTTCAGAAGCAATTTTACAAAGGAGTTATATTGTTGCACGGCGCGCCTATAGGTGCCAGTCACGACTGCCCGATCATCTACCCGACTCCTCACACAGCGCGGTGCCCTCCCATATGAAAGTTCCGCGACTCTTTTTCACCTTCAAAGAAGCCTTGGAAAGCTGCCAAATGATCAAGGAAAACTCGTGAAAGTTTGCAAGGTACTCTTCATTTGCTCCTTGCTAGTTTTTTTTGAAAATTTGAAGGGGGTGACAGAGTGTTTTTCTTCGAGGGAGAAACAATGATAAGGAGGGTTGATTGTTATGTTTAAAATCCAAGATTTTGTGGCTATCACTGCCCAAGATTGACATAGTGAAAGTGATGTGTTTATATTGGTGTCAAAAGACCTAAAAACTGCCCTCAAAACAGTGCTAAACCATAACACTACCTGCAAGTCAAAATAAACACAGTATTAGAGGTTTTGTAAACTTGTTGAAAGTGTCCTAACTATGATAGGACAAAGCTAACCTCTGTCAGCAAAATGTAATAGCGAAAACAATGTTAGAAGGTGGAGGCAGTGTTTGAAAGGAAAAACACAGTGCTTGAAAGGTGAAACAGTGAGCCTAATTTCAACAACAGTGATCATTGTATGAGAGCTTTGTCATTTCAAAAGTCTTCTCTGTGTGGTAAAAAGCAAAAAATAGTGCTTCCTCCTTTGATCCATGAAGCAGAGTATGTTATGAAAAGCTTTTTAACTCAATTTGAAAGTTTTCTTGTCTACCTATGCATGTGAGACAGTGAAATGCAAAAAGAGTGTTTTTTATTGGGAGGGGTGTTTTGTTTTTTACAAGGTTGTCTTGATTATACCAAAACACAAAAAATCTTTCTGACCTTACCCAAACACAGTAATCATTTGACTGTGTGTACCTTTTTATTTTGATAACTATTTGTTGTTTGGCACAAAAGAGACAAAACAGTGATTTGTAAAGAGCAGAAGGTTGGTGTTAAAGAACCATTTCACAAAGCATTTCAAGTAGTTGCCTTGGTCAAACAGGGATTGATAGGCAGGACAGAGGTGTGTGTTTGAGAAAAACTTCCCAAAGGCCATTTGAGAAAGCTTGGTGTTATAGAGTGCAATCAAAACAAGATGCCTCCCAGGCAAGAAAGTAGGAGTGGCTTGCATAAGAGATTTGAACCTGTTTCCACTGAAGAAGTGAATGCCCATGCATCAGTCTTGTTCAATTTCCATGAGGTTGGGTGTTTATATTTTTTCCAAAGAGTGCAAGAGGTGAAGAGATTTTCCCCTTTGACACATATTTGCTCTTTGAGGTTTCAAGAGAAACATTTCCAGCTGGCAGGCCTAGATTTCAAATTCTCTCCAAGGTCCATCTCCAAGGCCACTAAAATCCCTTATGTCAGTGAGAAGTGGTTTAAACAAAGCCACCCGGACTTAGAATAATACAAGCGCTTTCTAAATCCTGAGCACAGAGATTAATGTCCCTCCATTTTCCCTTTCTCTTATCTTTTGACTAGCTATGCCCCCCTCATGAAGATCATCATGAAATACTTCACTTGTGAGGGAAGATTCTCCCGAGTCTATGCCTATCACATTTGACTACTCATGCATTTCACGAGGGCCAAGTTGCTAAATCTTCCTTTCTTCTTACATAGAAGCATTGCGAAAATGGCCTCCACTGTTCAGAAAAAGCCTCCTTCACAGCAAACAACCTGCCTCTTCCATCACTCCCTCATCAAAGTCATCATTCTTCATTATCTTGAGAAGAGGGAGGTCTCTTGGGATACTTTCATCACCCATCCAGATTTCTCCATTGTCCCTCCAGTTCATATATCTCCTACACCTCCTACACACCATCCTTTGCCTTCTTCTAGCAAACCTATTCCCAAGAAGCTCAAGTTTACCATAGAACAAACAAAAGAGCAGGAAGAGGGAGAAAAACATGACCATGATGAGGAGGAATAGCATGAGCAAGAAGAGGAAGATGATGATGAGCAGCATCAAGATGAAACAGGGCAGCAAGGGAATGATGAGGAAGATGATGAAGTGCAGCAGCATGAAGATGTGCAACACAGTGAGGGTGAGCACACTCATGAAGTTGCTAAACAGGGGCAGCCACAACATGATACACAGCAGCCACAACATGATGAACAACAGGCTCATAATGATGAACAAAGGCAACTACAGGATGAGGGACAACAGCCTCATAAAAAGGAACAACAACCTCATGAAGAAGAAGGGCAGTAGGATAAACAGGTGCAACACAATGAGCAGGACATCCCTCAAAAGGAAATGCAAAAGGATAGCCTAGGCATCCATGAAGAAATCCAAGACAGTGGCAAAAATGAAGAGCAAAGTGACAAGGGTAAAGAGCCCATGGAGCATGTGCTAGCTGCCTCTCCTAGGCAAGGGGTCATCCTCTCTTCTCCAAAAGTGGCCAAGCCCCGGACATCAAGGAAAAGGGTGCCTAGAGTTGTAACTCCAAATGTGACTAGGGCCCTCCAAAGCAAGGGAAAATTGCCCAAAAATCCCATGGTCGAATTGCCCAAGAGGAAGAAGACTAAAAGAGCCACCCAAAGCAAAGGGAAGGACAAGGAAGAAATCAGTCATGAACAGGAAAGGGAATTCGACATCATTCAAATCCAAAGTGATGATAGTGATAATAAAACCCAGATTCTAGAAAATATCTTGATCCATAGAGAAATCCAAATTGATGTTTTGAGGACTGATCTTGATAGGGCTAGGAACTTCAATCACTTTTTGCAAGTTCAAAACAAGAAGATGAGTGTCCATATGGCTGTATATGAAACACGGGCAATCAAATACAAAAAGGAGGCCTCCAAAGCACAAGTGAGGTTGGAAGAACTCATGGGTGAGTTCGATGAAAGCGAAGGCAAAGATCAGCCCGGGCGAAAGAGGCCAAGAACCATAGGGCTCAAAAAGGCCTTTAAGAAACAAAAGGAAGAAGAAGATGCTCTTCTCCAATCTACCTCTCTCACTGCATTGTTCAAACAAGAGATAGAGAACAATCGGGAAGCATGGATTGAGAGAGTTAATGATCACTTGGAGAAGAAATTGGAGAAGGCAAATAGGGACTTGGACCTTAAATGGAGGATGACTGGGCATTATAAAAAGCTCAATCAGTTTGCCCGATGGAAGTTGAAGGCTGCTCAGGAAAAACTCAAGGAGGCTAAAGGGAAGCGCCCGACACCAAAATTGACGAAAGACACCTCAAGGCTCCAAATTTTGGCCTCTTCTTCACAACATGTTGCTAAAAACCCTTGAGGGTCATGCTCGCCAAGTTTGGGTGAAATTCGACATGTTTTGGTTTTTTGTCATTTTTGGGTTTTTGGCCAAAACTCATGGGCATCGCCATTTTAGTTTGGGGCATCATCAAAGGATGAAAATGGTATCACTGCATGCCATAATTTCAAGGGCACATACTCAACGATTTTTAGAATAATTGAAGATCATTTCCTCCCCCAAAATGGCGAAAAACACTCGCTTTTTCTACACTCTGCCCCGTTTATCAGCAAGGCCTATTTTCTGGTTTTTTACACACAAGTCTATTTTTGGAAAACTTCCAGTGGTCAGTTGGGAGAAAACTAAACATTTTCAGAAATTTGAAACTCAGATCTTTCCAACGAGCCATCATGAGCCTCATTTTGGCATCGGGAAGGCTTCCAAAAGTTGCCGGAAAGTTAGGGGACCTTTTGCTGATGTATTTTTTGAGTATTTTTGTAAAAATTGAACCTTTCAAAAGTGATTTTTCCTCATGTGCGTTTAGCTATTTTTGTACATGATAAGTTATGAAAAGTCAATTTATTTCCCTTTTTTAGCATTTTTGAGATATTTTATTAGATATTTTGTGCCTTGGGCTTTGCAAAGCCTCAAGGACAAAATCAGATATTTTGGATAGGCCAATGAGATTTCAAGTTGAACTAAGAGGTTTTCCTCACCTTGGCCTATATATTCCAAAGGCTTTCATTGTAAACAAGGCTGAAATTGATGAATAGAAGCAATATATGGTCATATAAGCTTTGGAAGAAATACTTGTCTCATGCTTTTGGATAGTTTCTTGGATGTTCTTGGATGATGAAAGAGGATTCTTGTTGGATTTCATGACTTGGTATAATGGTATAGTGTCTCTCTCTCTGTTTTGTTTCGTAGTTTTCATTCATAAATCCATGTTCTTGCTTGCTATAAGACAGTAGATAATAGACTTGAGACATGCCCTTGGAGGGACCTCAAGTTTCCTGTTTCTTTATAGCTTCCATGTTTTCTTCATTCTTAGTCACATTAAAGAATTCTTGATTTCTCTTTAATAACTTAAGAATATTGTTTGCTTGTTTCATTCATGGTTTTATGCATGCTAAGTATGATTCACGGTATGCCCTACTTACTCATGGCTAGCCAAAGCTCCACTTATGAAACTCCTCTTTGATTGATTAGATTGTCATTTGTTGAACCAAGGAGGTCTTGTTCTGATCTTGCCCTTTGCCTAAAACTATGCAATCTTGTTTTGAAAGTGCCCAATAGCTTGAAGTGTTGTGTTTAGGCATTCCGGCATAGTGATTTGAGTTGTTTCTTTGTCTTAAATGTGTTTCCCCAAAGTCTGATAGCCATTCCCTAAAGTTAGAGAGTTATATATCTCTATGCATGGCTTGAATGTTTATTTCTATGCATTGATTAGCTTAAAGTTACATTTATCATGATTAATGGTTTGCCCTACCATGTTTATGTCAGCTATTAAACTATTTGTGCTTGAAATCCTTTGTTATTCACAAACTTGATGTCCTTCTTACTCCATTTTTCCCAAAGATCCATTTTACCTTGAATCAAATCGGCCCTTCAACAACCTTGTATCACCATCTGAAAGCTTTCTTGACCTCTTCGACCCCATAGCCCAGTTGATCTGACATCTTTTTACCTATCTTATATCTTTGATTAGTTTCATCCCTCACAACCTAAAAAACCAAAACCAAAAACCTACTTCATAACTAGCCTAAAATCAGAACACAATAAGCAAACACACAGATATCCCTTACACAAATAGAGAGAGCCCTCTCTGAGTCCAGGAAGGCTAGGTCCTTGGGCTCCAAAGATTGGTTTGATGTTACACTGTCATTTGGCTTGCCAATCAGCCAAATCATGGGACCCTAACATAATGGCGATCACGGTGGGACTAACTGAGTACATAACAGTCTAGCAAACTCTTATAGATTCATTAGTCTTTAAAATTTAAATAGGCCAGCAGTTCATAGATTCATTTAGAGTAAACTCTTTTTGTTTTCACTACTCTAGCAAAGTGATGAAACAGGTTTAGAATACTTTAATAAACCATAGGTTGCACATAAAACTCAAAAAAACCCAAAACATTCCTAGATTGGCTTTCCCTAGTTACTGGTGGTGGACCATAACTACATCTTTACAAAAACAACCAAGTTCCACCTGGCGACTCCACTAGCCTCCAGTAGGTCTAAAAACTCCATAAAAGACCAAAAAATTCATAAACCATACCTTTCTGCTAACTCATCCTCCCAAAAACTTAAAACTTAGGGTGGAAACTCTGTAATCAGTGACAAACTAAGTATAACTTAGCGATTCAGAAGACCTCACCTAAACATAGGAGATAAGAAGAAGTCTTCTTGCCAAGAGAACCATTAGCTTGTCCATACAGCCTAGCAAACTATTGAAACCAAGTGAATCAATCTTCTTTGCAAGTTTCCATCTCAAAGTTTGCTACAAAACGTTTTCCCAGAAGCATCTTTGATAGTATTGGTGGTGGACCATAGTTCTCATAGAAATCCACTTGGCGACTCCATTAGTCCATCTTTTTGTTTTGACCATCCTTCACATTTGTAAAACCCTAGAGAGGCCATCCATCCAAAACAATCACAAATACCATCCTCTCTAAACTCTAGACCCAAAATCTAGCTTCACGAAGAATCAACACCAGATCTCATCTAGACCCAAATCCCCCTATCATAGTAGATGACCCAGAGAAGATTATGTGGCAAGCTTCTGAAACTGGAAATTTATCTACCGATAGGTCCATCCGTAAAGCAAGATCAGTACCTGAACATCTCACAGCCTTGCCGAATTCCCCCTTTGACTTAAAATTAGCAAAAACCCTTTTTAGAAGCAAGTCACAAAGTAAGATAGAATTTGACGATCTTGAGCCCCTAGATCTGCCAAAGAGTCCTAGTAGAGAAGCCTCACCTACTACACCTCCTGACCTTCAGCTTCTCCATCACTTTGGCTCCTACCATCCCAGATCTGCTCAAAATCATATCACTAGTCCAAGTACATCTTCCACACCCATCCAAACCACTACTGTTCAAACCACCTCAACTCATCCCGGAAGCCCTTATTTTTGTAAATCATCCATTAGCTCCCGTCATGGCAGCCTGGTATGCACCCTTGGTGTTGCCAGAGCCTTTGGCTCCCTTAAAAAATGACTACCAATCCAAAATCCTGCACTTTACCAGAGTTGAGACTACCACAACTCAACAACATGTATATAGGATTAGTGATGCCTTTGAATACATGAAAATAGAAGATGAGACCATCAGAATGAGGATGTTCGCCCAAAGCCTGGGCGGAGAACCCATAAAATGGTTTAAGAGCTTAACTCCAAACAACATCCACAATCTCCCAGAACTCTACCAAACCTTCATAAACAAGTGGGAAATCTGAAAGAACCCCATTCAAATCCTGTCAGAATATAACAATCTAAAACGGGAGAATGGGGAAAGTGTCCAAGGATACTGCACTAGGTTCAACAGTGAGTATAATGCCCTCCCGCCTCACTTCAAACCTCCACTTGGCTCAGTCTTAGAAAAATTTCTCGAAGGCTTCGACCCAAACATGACTTATCAACTAAGAAACAAGGATCCCTCAACCCTAGAGGAAATGCAAAAGGTGGCCATAAGTGCAGAAGCCAACTTAGCAGAAGAAAGAGCTAGGACCAGATCAGAAAGGAAAGTCACATACCAGGATGAAGTTGCCCCTTCAGTATCTTCCTCAGATCCTAGAATAGATGGCCTAGTTAAATCCATGACAAAAATGTGGGAAAAAATGAGTGAAAAAGCACCTCTTAAGGACAACCAGCCAAACCCTCCAAACAGAAACCGGAACCAAAATTTTAGGAGGGAAACACCTCAAAGGAAACTAAGGGAAAATGATCAACAAATTAGGCCACTCTTTAATGAAAATTATGTGGATGAGAATGAGAGGGATGCAAAACCAATTGTAGAAGTCATTTGAACCTAATAGGTTCTGATAACGAGAGTGAGGTTTACCTCATAAAAGAAGAACAAGTGTTTTTCTCACCGAATCAAGATGAAACCAACTATGAAGATCCCGAGGATTCTGCCATAGATTTTCAGAATGCCATAATAGAAGCTCACAGGAAGTATGACCTTAGAAGCAAAAAAAACCAAGACAACACCAGGAATGATGGCCCGAACACTGCTGAAACCCCTGATACCATCCTTAAAAAAGCAGTAGATAGCAACAAAATCATGGTCAAGAAAACTGACCAAGACAAAGATAAAGCTATTCAAGAAAGTCTTGGCTCAGATGCTCCTAGTACCTCCACAAATATTCCTGAGGTGACTGTGTCAAACAAAGTCCCAAACCAGAGTCAGCAAATTAAGAACATAGAGAAAATCATGTCCAAAAAGGCTAAAATAAATCTGTCCAAACTACAAACTCCTTTTAGTTTCGAAGAGGAAATTTCCAAAATAAAAATAACCATACCCCTTACTGAGCTAATAACTGTAGATAGGTATAGATCTCAAATCTTCAAAGTTTTTGATCTAGGAAATGAGGCAGATACTTTCAATCTAACAGATGACAAACCCGAGCTCTTGTTCGGCCCCAAAATAGAAGGTGAATACTAAGAAGGAGCTGTCTCTCCTTTCTATGTAAGCTTGAATATACAGGACAAGATATTACATAATTCCATGTTAGATTCTAGTGCCTCCCATAACCTCATGCCTAAAGCAATCATGGAAAACCTGGGTCTAGAGGTAACTCAACCATAAAAATACCTGTACTCTTTTGATTCAAGTCGGGTCAAATGCTTAGGGATAATAAAGAACCTATGTTTTGCTTTGACACAACTACCAGCAAAAAACCTAGTCATGGATGTAGTAGTGGCCGATATTCCTCCTAAGTATGGAATGCTACTATCGAGGGCATGGGCCACTAAAATACAAGGCAACCTTCAAATGGACATGTCATTCGCCGCCATCCTAGTTTTCAACCAGACTAGGAGATTATACCGAGAAACTCACATGAAATATATGGTTAGCAACCGGGATAAGCCAAACAACACTCCCATTTATTCCATTCATTCCAATTTAGATTCTTTTATCTTATACAATGAAAGTGATATAAATGAACAGATAAAAGAAAATGAAGAGGATTTCAAACCATCAAAACCACATTTCCCATTACTAAATGAAGAAACTGATGATCAAAGCCCCAAGAAACATGAAAAACAACTTAGTGTCGTGTATGAAAAAGAAGCTCTTTGGAGTATAAGCTTTGACGGTTCTTGTGGAAAAATTGGTTCGGGGGCCAGCATCTGGATACACAATACTGATGAAGGTCATTCTTTCAGATTAGAATTTCAATGTACTAATAACATTGTGGAATATGAGGCCCTTCTCCTTGGTCTACACATACTTAAGGACTTAGGCGCCAAGAAAATATCAGCCCAGGGAGATTAAGAACTTGTAATTAGGCAAATCAAAGGTGAATATTCGGAAAAAAACCCAAGACTATGAGAATACAGGAATGCAGCTTTAGACATCCTCAAAACGTTCGAAAAATATGAACTCACTTATATTCCTAGGGCTCAAAATAGCCTAGCAAATGAGCTCGCCTTTGCTGCAAGCAATGGCCAAATACCATGTCTAAGCAAGCAATGCAGTATTCAGGTCAAACATCGCCCTACAGTACTAGATAATATTGATCATTGGAAAATATTCAAAGATGACGATCAAATTGATGATTTCTTACAATCTAAGAATGAATTTGAAATAACCAAAATAGACTTGGAAAATGAAGAAAATAATCTTGGCAAAAATCAAGATCAAGAGCCAAATTTACCTTCTTGGACAGATGTAAACTTGGTAAATCATTCATATGAAGCTGAGATAGGAGAGGACATAGACCAAAGGGAACTTGAAGTCTTACACTGTGAAAATGACACCATAGCCAGAGGGCTTGCACCTTTAGAAGAATTGTTTGATTTTAACGATGTGGCCAAAAATCCAAAAATGGAATCTACCGAGGTCGATATAGAAGAATATAACATAGGAAGCCCGGAAGAACCAAGAAAGATCAAACTATCCAAAACCCTCCCTCCTCACATAAAAAAGAAGTACATCAAGTTGTTTAAAGAATTTAAATATGTGTTCGCATGGGGATACCAAGATTTGAAATCATATGACGATATCTTGACGATATTACGGTATATTCCAAATCAGATGAAGAACACCTGGTACACTTAAGAAAGGTTTTTAACAAATGTAGAAAATATGGTTTATCCCTAAACCCCAAGAAAACACTCTTCGTTCTAGAAGAAGGAAAACTCCTAGGTCACATTATTTTGGAAGAGGGAATAAAAATAGACCCCCAGAGAATCGAAGGCATATTACAAATAAGTCACCCCAGAAACATAAAGGAGTTTCAATCCTTCATCGGAAAGATAGATTTCTTAAGAAGATTCATCCCAAACCTTGCCGAACTCCTGAGAGATATCACAAATATGTTGAAAAAGGAGGTCAGGGTTAAGTGGACTACAAAAGCCAAAAAATATTTTGAACTAGTTAAAAAGGCTCTAACTGAAACACCAGTATTGATAAGTCCTGATTTCACCAAAGATTTTTAAATTTTTTCATTTGCCTCTGAACACACAAGAGCTGTTGTGTTGTTGCAAAAAAACGCAGCAGGGCAAGAGCAACCCATTGCCTTTTTCAGAAAATCCCTAAGAGATGCTCCCTTGAAATATAACATCATGGAAAAACAGGCATTCGCATTGGTAAAAGTAATGAAAGATATCTGAGTTTACATCTTTCATTCTCGTGTCATTTCTTTTGTCCCTAATACCGTCGTCAAAGACATATTAAACCAATATCCCGATGGTAAAAAGGGAAAATGGATCGCTATCATCTTAGAATACGACTTAGAAATCCGACCTACCAAATTGGTGAAAGGACAAGGACTTGCAAGACTAATGGTTGAAACCAACCTCCAAGCTTTAGATATAAATTTTGTTGATGCCTTAGAAGAACAGGAAGAATGCGCAACCCCTCATGTTGAACAAGTATTTTTAAATTCACCTTGGTATGCAGATATCCTTTATGTATTATTTTATCTAAATGCTCCTCCAACTTTATCAAAGACAAAAGAAAAATTTCTTAAACAAAAATCTTTAAAGTTTTGCATTATAGAGGGATTTCTATATTGGAAAAATCCCACTGGTATGCTGCTTAAATGTTTGCTTGAGTCTGATGCAGAGAAAATTATGTATGAAATGCATGAAGGAGAGTGTGGAGGTCATCTCTACTGGAAAACCACAGCGAACAAAATCCTTAGAGCCGGTTATTATTGGCCTACCTTATTTCCTGACACTCACAAGCTAGTTATGATATGCCATAAATGTCAAATTTTTGATGGCAAGAAAAAGTTTTTACCTTTGCCCTTACACCCCATCATAGTCGAAGGACCCTTGCAACAATGGGGTCTAGATTTTATTGGGGAAATTCACCCTTCCTCATCCTCAACATAAATGGATCCTTAAAGCCACTGATTACTTTACCAAATGGATAGAATCCATTACTTCCAAGAATGCCACTGATTCAGTCATCATCAAGTTACTATAAACCAATATCCTATCTAGATTTGGTTGTCCTAGAAAGATCATTACAGATAACACCGCTGCCTTCTCCTCCAAAAGAATGGTTGACTTCTGTTAAAAATATCACATTTCATTAGGACATTCCACAGCTTATTACCCTCAAGGTAATGGTTTAGCCGAGTCCTCTAACAAAATCCTAGTCAACATCATCAAGAAACTTCTAGAACAAAATCAAAAGGCATGGCATGGAAAACTAGTACACGCTCTATGGGCTAATAGACTGACCACCAAAAAATCAATCGGCATGTCTCCCTACCAACTAGTGTATGGCATATATGTCATTTTCCCAACATCCTTAGGGCTCCTAGTAATGAAGTTACTGCAAGAAGTTCAAATAGAAGAAAATGACATGCAAAGAAGGATAAATCAGACTATCCATTTACAACAAACCAGAGAAGAAGTTTGCCAAAGGGCTCAGTTAGCGCCAGACAAAATAAAACATATTTTTGATAGAACGACCAAGGAAAATGATTTTCAGATTGGGGACAGAGTGCTAAAATCGGATTCTAGAAGAGAAGACAAAAGTAAACATGGTAAGTTTGAAAACTTATGGAAGGGGCCTTTCATCATCAGCTCAATTAGCGGAAACAATGCCTTTTTCCTGCAAGAACTTGATGGGACTAAAAATTTTGGAGGTCTTGTGAATGGCAGGACATTAAAGCATTATTTTTGTCAAGAGCTCCAATTTTAAAACATTTTCAATCATTGTATATACCATTGTTTGAAAAATATATAAAAAATAGAAAATTCAAAAACAATAGAAAAATAGAAAAGAGGGAATTTTGAAAAATAGAAAGAGGGCCCCATGTTCAAAAAATATTCATTCAGAAAACATGCAAGCCTAAATTCCGGTACTAGTGCTCAAATGTCTTGTTCAGTTATCTAGCCTAATCATAGCTGAACATGTTTTAAATTTATTTGCCAATGAGTTAGTGAGTGGAAAAGATGGTCAACATTGTTTAAGCTTGACTTATCAAAGAGAGTAGATTAGGAAAGATGCTAGTTCCACATGCTCAAAACAAAACCAAAGAGGGAATCGGGGATGAAAAACAAATTGTGTATCCTAGCCCCGTTTTTCCTAGTTTCCATTTTATGCAAAATAATATTTGTGTTCAGCTTGTATTTCATGCCGCAAGTACATGACAAATCAGACTGTCTAACCCTGATTTGATTATTTTTCAATTTCATGTTTAGATTAGAGAACAAATTCTTGTCAAACAGCTTAACCTTGACAGTTGATCTAGCATAGCTAGAGCAATGAAGGAGTTCATCAGCTTAATCTAAACTCCCGGCAGATATAAGTGTAGAACTAGATAGGTTCATTTTTCAATATATATATATATATATATATATATATATATATATATATATATATATATATATATATATATATATATATATATATATATATATATATATTCAAAGGGTTGCTAGTCCAAATGCACCCAAAGGAAGAAAAAATGTTAGGAAAGATAGTGGGGTAGGTAGAAATATCATTGATGCTAATCATGCTGTCAATTTTCAGAAATAGCATCAAGGAAGAATGAAATTTGCGCCAATGGATAAGGCACTAGTCTTCATAAGCCAAAGATCTGAAATTCTGGACACCTCCTGAAAAGGAGCTACCCTCTCCAAATGGAGCCACTGTTAGTCATCAGTATTTTTCACTTGTTGGTGATGACTAGTTGTTACAGCCAATTTTTCTAGCAGCTGATCAAAAAATTTGTCAAATTTGCCAGCTGGAAAACACCCATAAACATTTTTTCCCTCCTACCTTTTCAATCAGCCCATGACGAGATAAAACCTCCTTATCAAGCCCTATCTAGCCTCAGCCATACTAGCTTGTCCATCAACTCCAAAGAAACAATCCAAATCTATCCAAGAAGTCTCCCCTAAGTTAGGTAGTGGCGCTTTAGGCATTTCTCCCTTGGAAAACTATCCTAAAAGCCACAGAACCTCTATCTACTATAGACCAGTCCTAACAGACCTTCCTATTCTGCAAATAAAGTTGGTTACACCCTTAAGTCACGCCACTAACAAGCCCTGAAGTCTCAGCAATGCATATGCCATAGGTCAAACTGATATTAGGTGGTTTTACAATGTTTCAATGAATATTTCAAGAGAAGAAGTAAACTAGTATTCCAGAAGACAGTATTAAACTCAACATGAGAAGACAACTGCTTCTCGTGTGATTTTGAGCCTGGGATGCAGCCACAGGGCATAGAGTTGTTTCATTAAGCTCCTAAAATCACAGTCAAAGGTTAGTAAATTATGAATGACAAGAAGTGCTTTGCAAATACTAGCCAAACTGTTCGTGATATCTAAAAGAGGCGCAAAGGTATTTGGAAAGCAGAATTACATGTCTCATAGAAATGCCCATCATGAATTATTGAAAGTTTGTCATCTTCATTTTCTTAAGCATGAATAGGCAGTGAAGGGAAAGATAACACTGTTTAAAAACTGATGAAATGGCATCACTGAGAAAACCTCATTCATTTTATAAGCAGAGGGTTGAAGACTGAGAAAACCTCCTTCATTTTATAAGCAGAGCGTTGAAGACTAAGATAAGGGCCTCCTTCATCTATAAGCAGAGGGCTAGGGATAGTGATTGATTTTAGGGTTTTTACTTACTGAAGAGCAAATTTTAAGAGCAGTGGGAGACAATTGAAGGTTTATGGATGGAGAAATGGTGTTAAAAACAAAGAGAAAGCATGAGTACTATAATGATCAAAGACGTTGACTTATCTCCTATCAGAGATTTCTTTCAAAGGCAGTCTGAAGCCAAAATGAAAAAACCTTGCTGAGGGATGTAATTTCCTTAAAGGTTCCAAAGATCTATCTCCTTGATAAACAGGCATGATATTTAGTCCCTGTTCCTTTAACAAAACATAGTTTAAAGTAGTTGAAATCAGCTAGGTTTAACAGAGGCCAAAAAGTGATGTTAATATTCAAAAAGTTTTGCTCTTCTTGTTCATGAAGAATTTTCTTTTCAACAATTCATCACAGTGGACAAGAAGGCAACCTGAGCTTTGTTTTCTCAAAAATGATTTGCAAATAGACACATAGGTTCAATAAATGTGTAAGAAGGGATATGCATGTGTTTCAAGTGCAGGAACAACACTCAAAGAAAACAAAGCATGCCACTATTACAAATAAAATCTTGTTCCTTATGAAAATATATAAAAAGTACCTTGTTGTTGCATCTGATTATAGGAGAGGTTTTCAAAAGAAATTCCTTTTGATAAAAAAATGATGGCAAAGCCTAGGTGAATACAAATAAGCTTCACTCACAGTTAAAGAGAAATGCCATTTGAAGAATGCTTCTATAGTCAGTATATGATTTTGAGCAAAGTTTCCTCTTAAAAAACAAATATGGACACAGCAAACACTTTTCCTCCCTTGATGAGGAGACACTAAGAGGGATTGTGGCTTTAAGGATGTTTTCTTCACTGTGAAAGGTGTCATATTAACGAAGACTTGCCAAAGTGCCATCCACAGCACTTTAAAGAGTCATGGTCAAAGTATTGAGTTTGTTTTATTTTTGAAGATTATAAGTGATAAAGCTAGGCTCCATTTGTTGTTTTACAATTGATACCTTTTTCAAAGGTTTTCAAAACCCTCACCAAGAAAACGTAAAAGGACTTTGACTTTTTTGCTTTCAAAAGAAATTAAAGGACCATTGCAAGCTCTATTTGAATTTCAAAACACGAACAACGCTCCCCTAGGCTGCTCTCTGACCAAAACAAGGAGATTTTAAGCAAAATTTGCAGAAGTTCAGGCTTTTTAGCCCGTGCGGCACGCCTGGAAAAACTCGTGGCGCGTTCAGAAGCAATTTTACAAAGGAGTTATATTGCTGCGCGGTGCGCCTGTATGCGCCAGTCACGACCGCGCGATTATCGACCCAACTCCTCACACAGCGCGGTGCCCTCCCATCTGAAAGTGTTGCGCCTCTTTTTCACCTTCAAAGAAGCCCTGGAAAGCTGCCAAATGATCAAGGAAAACTCGTGAAAGTTTGCAAGGTACTCTTCATTTGCTCCTTGCTAGTTTTTTTTGAAAATTTGAAGGAGGTGACAGAGTGTTTTTCTTCGAGGGAGAAATAGTGAAAAGGAGGGTTGAGTGTTCTATTTAAAATCAAAGAATTTTGTGGCTATCACTACCCAATATTGACATAGTGAAAGTGATGTGTTTATATTGGTGTCAAAAGGCCTAAAAACTGCCCTCAAAATAGTGCTAAACCATAACACTACCTGCAAGTGAAAATAAACACAGTATTAGAGGTTTTTTCAACTTGTTGAAAGTGTCTTGACTGTGATAGGACAAAGCTAACCTCTGTCAGCAAAATGTAATGGTGAAAACAGTGTTAGAAGGTGGAGGCAGTGTTTGAAAGGAAAAACACAGTGTTTGAAAGGTGAAACAATGAGCCTAATTTCAACAACAATGATCATTGTATGAGTGCTTTGTCATTTCAAAAGTCTTCTCTGTGTGGTAAAAAGAAAAAACTAGTGCTTCCTCCTTTGATCCATGAAGCAAAGTATGTTATGAAAATATTTTTAACTCAATTTGAAAGTGTTCTTGTCAACCTCTGCATGTGAGACAGTGAAATACAAAAAGAGTGTTTTTGATTGGGAGGGGTGTTTTGTTTTTTACAAGGTTGTCTTGCTTATACCAAAACACAAAAGATCTTTGTGACCTTACCCAAACACAATAATCATTTGACTGTGTGTACCTTTTTATTTTGATAACTATTTGTTGTTTGGTACAAAAGAGACAAAACAGTGATTTGTAAAGAGTGGATGGTTGGTGTTAAAGAACCATTTCACAAAGCATTTCAAGCAGTTTCCATGGTCAAACAGGGACTGATAGGCAGGACAAAGGTGTGTGTTTGAGAAAAAATTCCCAAAGGCCATTTGAGGCAGCTTGGTGTTACAGAGTGCATTCGAAACAAGATGCCTCCCAGGCAAGACAGTAGGAGTGGCTTGCATAAGAGATTTGAGCCTGTTTCCACTGAAGAAGTGAATGCCCACCCATCAGTCTTGTTCAATTTCCATGAGGTTGGGTGTTTATATTTTTGCCAAAGAGTGAAAGAGGTGAAGAGCTTTTCCCCTTTGACACATCTTTGTGCTTTGAGGTTTCAAGAGAAACATTTCCAGCTGGCAGGCCTAGATTTCAAATTCTCTCCAAGGTCCATCTCCGAGGCCACTAAAATCCCTTATGTTGCGGAGAAGTGGTTTAAACAAAGCCACCTGGACTCAGAAGAATACAAGCCCTTTCTAAAGCCTGAGCACAGAGATTCATGTCCCTCCATTTTCCCTTTCTCTTATCTTTTGACTAGCTACGCCCCACTCATGAAGATCATCATGAAATACTTCACTCGTGAGGGAAGATTCTCTCGAGTCTATGCCTATCACATTCGACTGCTCATGCATTTCACGAGGGCCAAATTGCTAAATCTTCCTTCTTCTTACATAGAAGCATTGAGAAAATGGCCTCCACTATTCAGAAAAAACCTCCTTCATAGCAAACAGCCTGCCTCTTGCATCACTCCCTCATCAAATTCATCATTCTTCATCAGCTTGAGAAGAGGGAGGTCTCTTGGGATACTTTCATCACCCATCCGAATTTCTCCACTGTCCCTCTAGTTCATATATCTCCTAACCCTCCTACACACCATCCTTTGCCTTCTTCTAGCAAACCTATTCCCAAGAAGCTCAAGTTTACCATAAAACAAACAAAAGAGCAGGAAGAGGGAGAAGAGCATGACCATGATGAGGAGGAAGAGCATGAGAAAGAAGAGGAAGATGATGATGAGCAGCAGCAGGATGAAACAGGGCAGCAAGGGAATGATGAGGAAGATGATGAAGGGTAGTAGCATGAAGATGTGCAACACAGTGAGGGTGAGCAGACTCATGAAGTTCCTAAATAGGGGCAGCCACAGCATGATACACAGCAGCCACAATATGAGGAACAACAACCTCATAATGATGAACAAAGGCAGCTACAAGATGAGGGACAGCAACCTCATAAAAAGGAACAACAGCCTCATGAAGAAGAAGGGCAGCAGGATAAACAGGTGCAACACAGTGAGGGGGATAGCCCTCAAAAGGAAATGCAAAAGGACAGCCTAGGAATCCATGAAGAAATCCAAGACAGTGGCAAAAATGAAGAGCAAAGTGACAAGGGTAAAGAGCCCATGGAACATGTGCTAGCTGCCTCTCCTAGGCAAGGGGCCATGCTCTCTTCTCCGAAAGTGGACAAGGCCCGGGCATCAAGGAAAAGGGTGCCTAGAGTTGTAACTCCAAATGTGACTAGGGCCCTCTGAAGCAAGGGAAAATTGCCCAAAAAGCCCATGGTCGAATTTCCCAATAGGAAGAAGACTAAAAGAGCCACCCAAAGCAAAGGGAAGGACAAGGAAGAAAGTAGTAATGAACAGGAAAGGGAATTCGACATCATCCAAATCCAAAGTGATGATAGTGATAATGAAGCCCAGATTCTAGAAAATCTCTTGATCCATAGAGAAAGCCAAATTGATGCTTTGAGGACTAATCTTGATAGGGCTAGGAACTTCAATCACTTTTTGCAAGTTCAAAACAAGCAAATGAGTGTCCATATGGTTGTATATGAGACATGGGCAATCAAATACAAAAAGGAGGCCTCCAAAGCACAAGTGAGGTTGGAATAACTCATGGGTGAGTTCGATGAAAGCGAAGGCAAAGATCAGCCCGGGCGAAAAAGACCAAGAACCATTGGGCTCAAAAAGGCCCTTAAGAAACAAAAGGAAGAAGAAGATTCCCTTCTCCAATCTACCCCTCTCACTGCATTGTTCGAACAAGAGATAGAGAAAAATCGGGAAGCATGGCTTGAGAGAGTTAATGATCACTTGGAGAAGAAATTTGAGAAGGCAAATAGGGACTTGGACCTTAAACGGAGGATGAATAGGCATTATAAAAATCTCAATCAGTTTGCCCGGCGGAAGTTGAAGGCTACTCAGGAAAAACCCAAGGAGGCTAAAGGGAAGCGCTCGGCACCAAAATTGAGGAAAGACACCTCAAGGCTCCAAATTTTGGCCTCTGCTTCACAACATGTTGTTGAAAACCCTTGAGGGTCATGCTCGCAATGTTTGGGCAAAATTCGACATGTTTTGGTTTTTTGTCATTTTTGGGTTTTTGGCCAAAACTCATGGGCTTCGCCATTTTAGTTTTGGGCATCATCAAAGGATGAAAATGGTATCACTGGATGCCATAATTTCAGGGGCACATACTCAGCGATTTTCAGAACAATTGAAGATCATTTCCTCCCCCAAACTGGCGAAAAACACTCGCTTTTTCTACGCTCTGCACCGTTTATCAGCAAGGCCTATTTTCTTGTTTTCTACACACAGGTCTATTTTTGGAGGACTTCCAGTGGTAATTTTGGAGAAAACTAAATATTTTCATAAAGTAGACACTCAAATCTTTCCAACGAGCCATCATGAGCCTCATTTCGACATCGGAAGGCTTCCAAAAGTTGCCGGCAAGTCAAGGGACCTTTTGCTGATGTATTTTTTGAGTATTTTTGTAAAAATTGAACCTTTCAAAAGTGATTTTTCCTCATGTGTATTTAGCTATTTTTGTACATGATAAGTTATGAAAATTCAATTTATTTCCCTTTTTTAGCATTTTTGAGATATTTTATTAGATATTTTGTGCCTTGGGCTTTACAAAGCCTCAAGGACAAAATAAGATATTTTGGATAGGCCAATGAGATTGCAAGTTGAACTAAGAGGTTTTCCTCACTTTGGCCTATATATTCCAAAGGCTTTCATTGTAAACAAGGCTGAAATTGATGAATAGAAGCAATATATGGTCGTATAAGCTTTGGAAGAAACACTTGTCTCATGCTTTTGGATAGTCTCTTGGATGTTCTTGGATGATGAAAGAAGATTGTTGTTGGAATCCATGAATTGGTAGAATGGTATAGTGTCTCTCTCTCTGTTTTGTTTCCTAGTTTTCATTCATAATTCCATGTTCTTGCTTGCTATAAGACAGTAAAGAATAGACTTGAGACATGCCCTTGGAGGCACCTCAAGTTTCCTGTTTCTTTATAGCTTCCATGTTTTCTTCATTCTCAGTCACATTAAAGAATTCTTGATTGCTCTTTAATAACTTAAGAATATTGTTTTCTTGTTTCATTCATGGTTTTATGCATGCTAAGTATGATTCACGGTATGCCCTACTTACTCATGGCTAGCCATAGCTCCACCTATGAAACTCCTCTTTGATTGATTAGATTGTCATTTGTTGAACCAAGAAGGTCGTGTTCTTATCTTGCCCTTTGCCTAAAACTATGCAATCTTGTTTTCAAAGTGCCCAATAGCTTGAAATACTGTGTTTAGTCGTTCCGGCATAGTGATTTGAGTTTTTTGTTTGTCTTAAATGTGTTTCCCCAAAGTCTGATAGCCATTTCCTAAAGTTAGAGAGTTATATATCTCTATGCATGGCTTGAATGTTTATTTCTATGCATTTATTAGCTTAAAGTTACATTTCTCATGATTAATGGTTTGCCCTACCATGTTTATGTCAGCTATTAAACTATTTGTGCTTGAAATCCTTTGTTATTCACAAACTTGATGTCCATCTTACTCCATTTTACCCAAAGATCCATTTTACCTTGAATCAAATCGGCCCTTCAATAACCTTGTATCACCATCTGAAAACTTTCTTGACCTCTTCGACCCCATAGCCCAGTTGATCTGACATCTTTTTACCTATCTTATATCTTTGATCAGTTTCATCCCTCACAACCTAAAAACCAAAACCAAAAAACCTACTTCATAACTAGCCTAAAATCAGAACACAATAAACAAACACACAGATATCCCTTACACAAATAGAGAGAGCCCTCTTTGAGTCCAGGAAGGCTAGGTCCTTGGGCTCCAAAGATTGGTTTGATGTTACACTGTCATTTGGCTTGCCAATCATCCAAATCATGGGACCCTAACATAATGGCGATCACGGTGGGACTAACTGAGTAAATATCAGTGTAGCAAACTCTTGTAGATTCATTAGTCTTTAAAATTTAAACAGGCAAGCAGTCCATAGATTCATTTAGAGTAAACTCTTTCTATTTTCACTACTCCAGCAAAGTGATGAAACAGGTTTACAATACTTTAATGAACCATAGGCTGCACATAAAACTCAAAAAACCCCAAAACATTCCCAGATTGGCTTTTCCCTAGATATACCTCAAAACAACTTAAAATCCACTCCGGCGACTCCACTAGCCTCCAAACGTAGGCTCTACTATTTTACCAAACTCTAGGCTACTATCCGATTGAGCCACCTCATCGCCACCCCTAACATAATGGCGATCACGGTGGGACCCTGAGTTAGTGACAATCTAAGTACACCTTAGGACTCCAGAAAATCCCTTATCTTCAAGAATACCTGCCATTTAGCCACCTCATCGCCACACTAACATAATGGAAATCACAGTGGGACTAACTGAATGCATAACAGTCTAGCAAACTCTTGTAGATTCATTAGTCTTTAAAATTTAAACAGGCAAGCAGTCCATAGAGTCATTTAGAGTAAAATCTTTTTTTTTTCACTACTCTAGCAAAGTGATGAAATAGGTTTAGAATAATTTAATAAACCATAGGCTGCACATAAAACTCAAAAAACCCCAAAACATTCCCAGATTGGTTTTTCCCTAGTTACTGGTGGTGGACCATAGCTACATCTTTACAAGAACAACCAAGTTCCACCTGGCGACTCCACTAGCCTCCAGTAGGCCTAAAAACTCCATAAAAAACCAAAAAATTTATGAACCATACCTTTTTGTTGACTTATCCTTCCAAAAAAAACTTAGGGTGGAAACTCTGTAATCAGTGACAAACTAAGTATAATTTAGTGATTCAGAAGACCTCACCTAAACATAGGAGATAAGCAAAAGTCTTCTTGCCAAGAGAACCATTAGCTTGTCCATACAGCCTAGAAAACTGTTGAAACCAAGTGAATCACTCTTCTTTGCAAGTTTCCATCTCAAAGTTGCTGTAAAATTTTTTCGCGAAAGCATCTTTGATAGTGTTGGTGGTGGACCATAGTTCTCATAGAAATTCACCTAGCGACTCCACTAGTCCATCTTTTTGTTTTTACCATCCTTCACATTAGTAAAACCCTAGAGAGGCCATCCATCCAAGACAATCACAAATACAATCCTCTCTAAACTCTAGACCCGAAATCTGGCTTCACAAAGGATCAACACCAGATCTCATCCAGACCCAAATCCCCCTATCATAGTAGATGACCCAGAGAAGATTCTATGGAAAGCTTCTGAAACTGGAAATTTAGCTACCCATAGGTCCATCCGTAAAGAAAAATCAGTACCTAAACATCTCACAGCCTTGTCGGATTCCCCCTTTGACTTAAAATCAACAAAAACCCTTTTTAGAAGCAAGTCACAAAGTAAGATAAACTTTGATGATCTTGAGCCCCTAGATCTGCCACAGAGTCCTAATAGAGAAGCCTCACCTACTACACCTCCCGACCTTCATCTTCTCCGTCACTTTGGCTCCTACCATCCCAGATCTGCTCAAAATCAGATCACTATTCCAGGTACATCCGCCACACCCATCCAAACCACTACTGTTCAATCCACCTCAGCTCATCCCGCAAGCCCTCATTTTGTACATCATCCATTAACTCCCGTCATGGTAGCCTGGTATGCACCGTTGGTGTTGCCACAGCCTTTGGCTCCCTTAAAAAATGACTATCAATCCAAAATCACGCACTTTACCGGAGTTGAGACTACCACAGCACAACAACATGTAGATAGGATTAGCGATGCCTTTGAATACATGGAAATAGAATATGAGACCATTAGAATGAGGATGTTTGCCCAAAGCCTGGGCGAAGAACCCAAAAAATGGTTTAAGAGCTTAACTACAAATAGCATCCACAATCTCCCAGAGCTCTACCAAACCTTCATAAACAAGTGGGAAATCCGAAAGAACCCCATTCAAATCTTGTCGGAATATAACAATCTAAAATGGGAAAATGGGGAAAGTGTCCAAGGATACTGCACTAGGTTCAACAGTGTGTATAACGCCCTCCCACCTCACTTCAAGCCTCCACTTGGCTCAGTCTTAGCAAATTTTCCCAAAGGATTCGACCCAGACATGACTTATCAACTAAGAAACAAGGATCCCTTAACCCTAGAGGAAATGCAAAATGTAGCCATAAGTGCAGAAGCCAACTTAGCAGAAAAAAGAGCTAGGACCAGATCAGAAAGGAAAGTCACATACCAAGATGAAGTTTCCCCTTCAGTATCTTCCTTAGATCCTAGAATAGATGGCCTAGTTAAATCCATGACAAAGATGTGGGAAAAAATGAATGAAAAATCACCTCTTAGAGACAACCAGCCAAACCCTCCAAACAGAAACCAGAACCAAAATTTTAGGAGGGAAACACCTCAAAGCAAGCTAAGGGAAAATGATCAACAAATTAGGCCACCCTTTAATGAAAATTATGTGGATGAGGATGAGAGGGATGCTAAACCCATTTATAGAAGTCATTTGAACCTAATAGGTTCTGATAACGAGAGTGAGGTTTACCTCACAGAAGAAGAACAAGTGTTTGTCTCTCCGAATCAAGATGAAACCAACTATGAAGACCCCGAGGATCCTGCCATAGATTTTCAGAATGCCATAATAGAAGCTCACAGGCAGTATGGTCTTAGAAGCAGAAAAAACTAGGACAACACCAGGAAAGATGGCCCGAACACTGCTGAAACCCATGATACCATCCTTAAAAAAGCAGTGGATAGCAACAAAATCATGATCAAGAAAACTGACCAAGACAAAGATAAATCTATTCAAACAAGTCTTGGCTCAGATGCTCCTAGTACCTCCACAAATATTCCCGAGGTGACTGTGTCAAACAAAGTTCCAAACCGGAGTCAGAAAATTAAGAACATAGAGAAAATCATGTCCGAAAAAGCTGAAACAAATCTGTCCAAACTAAAAACTCCTTTTAGTTTCGAAGGGGAAATTTCAAAAATAAAAATAACCATACCCCTTACTGAGCTAATAACTGTAGATAGGTATAGATCTCAAATCTTCAAATTTTTTGATCTAGGAAATGAGGCAGATACTTTAAATCTAACAGATGACAAACCCGAGCTCTTGTTCGGCCCCAAAATAGAAGGTGAATACCAAGAAGGAGTTGTCTCTCCTTTCTATGTAAGCTTGAATATACAGGACAAGATATTACATAATGCCATGTTAGATTCTGGTGCCTCCCATAACCTCATGCCTAAAGCAATCATGGAAAACCTAGGTCTAGAGGTAACTCAACCATACAAGGACCTGTACTCTTTTGATTCAAGTCGGGTCAAATGCTTAGGGATAATAAAGAACCTGTGTTTTGCTTTGCCACAACTACCGGCAAAAAACCTAGTCATGGATGTAGTAGTGGTCGATATTCCTCCTAAGTATGGAATGCTACTGTCGAGGGCATGGGCCGCCAAAATAAAAGGTAACCTTCAAATGGACATGTCATTCGACACCATCCCAGTTTTCAAACAAACTAGGAGATTATACTGAGAAACTCACATGAAATACATGGTTAGCAACCGGGATAAGCCAAACAACACTCCCATTTATTCCATTCATTCCAATTTAGATTATTTTATCTTATACAATGAAAGTGATATAAACGAACAGATAAAAGAAAATGAAGAGGATTTCAAACCACCAAAACCACATTTCCCATTACTAAATGAAGAAAATGATGATCAAAGCCCCAAGAAACCTGAAAAACAGCTTAGTGTCGTGTATGAAAAAGAAGCTCTTTGGAGTATAAGCTTTGACGGTTCTTGTGGAAAAACTAGATCGGGGGTCGGCATATGGATACACAATACTAATAAAGTTAATTCTTTCATATTAGAATTCCAATGTACTAATAACATTGTGGAATATGAGGCCCTTCTCCTTGGTCTTCACATACTTAAGGACTTAGGCACCAAGAAAATATCAGCCCAGGGAGATTCAGAACTTGTAATTAGGAAAATCAAAGGTGAATATTTGGCAAAAAACCCAATACTAAGAGAATACAGGAATGCAGCTTTAAACATCCTCAAAACCTTCGAAAAATATGAACTCACCTATATTCCTAGGGCTCAAAATAGCCTAGCAAATGAGCTCGCCTTTGCTGCAAGCAATGGCCAAATACCATGTCTAAATGAGCAATACAGTATTCAGGTCAAACATCGCCCTACAATACCCGATAATATTGACCATTGGAAAATATTCAAATATGACGATCAAATTGATGATTTCTTACAATCTAAGAATGAATTTAAAATAACCAAGACAGACTTAGAAAATGAAGAAAAGAAACCTGGAAAAAATCAAGATCAAGAGCCAAATTTACCTTCTTAGACAAATGTAAACTTGGTCAATCATTCATATGAAACTGATATAGGAGAGGACATGGACCAAAGGGAACTTGAGGTCCTGCACTATGAAAATGACACCATACCCAGAGGGCTTGCACCTTTAGAAGAATTGTTTGATTTTAACGATGTGGCCAAAAAGCCAAAAATGGAATCTACCGAGGTCGACATAGAAGAATATAACATAGGAAGCTCGAAAGAACCAAGAAAGATCAAACTATCCAAAACCCTCCCTCTTCACATAAAGCATAAGTACATCAAGTTGTTTAAATAATTTAAAGATGTGTTCGCATGGGGATACCAAGATTTGAAATCATACGGCACCAGCATCATTCAACATAAGATTCCCCTCAAAGAAAACCAGAAGCCTTTCAAACAAAAGTTAAGAAGAATAAACCCAGTGTTACTACCTTTGGTTGAAAAAGAAATCAAAAAAATGCATGATGCTGGGATAATAGTGTCCCTCAGGTACTCTGAGTGGGTTTCAAATCTAGTATCAGTTAGGAAAAAAACTGGTGAGATCAGACTTTGCATTGATTTCCGAAACCTAAACAGAGCCTGTTTAAAGGACAATTATCCATTGCCCAAAATGGAGCACATACTTCAAAAGGTAGTAGGTGCTAAAAGGATATCATTACTTGATGGATTTTCTAGTTATAACCAAGTGCTGGTTTACTCCACTGATCAACACAAAACAACTTTCACCACACCTTGGGGCACTTTCATGTACGTTAAAAATGCCCTTTGGATTAATGAATGCTGGTGCCACATTTCAAAGAGCCATGGACATAGCCTTCTCAGAAGACATAGGTTATTTCATAGTCATATATCTTGACTATATTACGGTATAATCCAAATCAGATGAAGAACACCTGGTACACTTAAGAAAGGTTTTTAACAAATGTAGAAAATATGGTTTATCCCTAAATCCCAAGAAAACACTCTTCGGTCTAGAAGAAGGAAAAATCCTAGGTCACATTATTTCAGAAGAGGGAATAAAAATAGACCCCCATAGGATCGAAGGCATATTACAAATAATTCACCCCAAAAACATAAAGGAGCTGCAATCCTTTATTGGAAAGATAAATTTCTTGAGAAGATTCATCCCAAACGTTGCCGAACTCCTGAGAGATATCACAAATATGTTGAAAAAAGAGGTTGGGGTTAAATGGACTACATAAGCCAAAAAATATTTTGAACTAGTTAAAAAGGCCCTAACTAAAACACCAGTATTGATAAGTCCTGATTTCACCAAAGATTTTTACATTTTTTCATTTACCTCTGAACACACAATAGCTGCTGTGTTGTTGCAAAAAAATGCAGCAAGGCAAGAGCAATCCATTTCCTTTTTCAGCAAATCCCTAAGAGATGCTCCCTTGAAATATAACATCATGGAAAAATAGGTATTCGCATGGTAAAAGCACTGAAATATTTACATCTTGCATTCTCATGTCATCACTTTTGTCCCTAATACCGTCGTCAAAGACATATTAAACCAAGATCCCGATGGTAAAAGGGGAAAATGGATCGCTATCATCTTAGAATATGACTTAGAAATCCGACCTACCAAACTGGTTAAAGGACAAGGACTTGCAAGACTAATGGCTGAAACGAACCTCCAAGCTTTAGATATAAATTTTGTTGATGCCTTAGAAGAACAGGAAGAATGCACAACCCCTCATGTTGAACAAGTATTTTTAAATTCACCTTGGTATGCAGATATTCTTTATGTATTATTTTATCTAAATGCTCCTCCAACTTTATCAAAGACAAAAGCAAGATTTCTTAAACAAAAGTCTTTAAAGTTTTGCATTATAGATGGATTTCTGTATTGGAAAAATCCCACTGGTTTTCTGCTTAAATGTTTTCTTGAGTCTGATGCAGAGAAAATTATGCACGAAATGCATGAAGGAGAATGTGGAGGTCATCTCTACTGGAAAACTACAGCGAAAAAAATCCTTAGAGCCGATTATTATTGGCCTACCTTATTTCCTGACACTCACAAGCTAGTTATGACATGCCATAAGTGTCAAATGTTTGATGGCAAGAAAAAGCTTTTACCTTTTCCCTTACACCCCATCATAGTCGAAGGACCCTTCCAGCAATGGGGTCTAGATTTTATTGGGGAAATTCACCCTTCCTCATCCGCTCAACATAAATGGATCCTTACAGCCACTGATTACTTTACCAAATGGATAGAAGCCATACCTTCCAGGAACGCCACCGATTCAGTCATCATCAAGTTCCTAGAAACCAATATCCTATCTAGATTTGGCTGTCCTAGAAAGATCATTACAGATAACGCCACTGCCTTCTCCTCCAAAAGAATGGTTGACTTCTGTTACAAATATCACATTTCATTAGGACATTCCACAGCTTATTACCCTCAAGGTAATGGTTTAGCCGAGTCCTCTAACAAAAGCCTAGTCAACATCATCAAGAAACTTCTGGAACAAAATCAAAAGGCATGGCATGGAAAACTAGTACATGCACTATGGGCTGATAGACTGACCACCAAAAAATCCATAGGTATGTCTCCCTACCAACTATTTTATGGCATAGATGCCATTTTCCCAACATCTTTAGGGGTTCCAGTAATGAAGCTATTGCAGGAAGTTCAAATAGAATAAAATGACATGCAAAGGAGGGTAAATCAGACTATCCATTTACAGCAAACAAGAGAAGAAGTTTACCAAAAGGCTCAATTAGCGCAAGACAAAATAAAACAGATTTTTGACAGAAGGACTAAGGAAAATGATTTTCAGATTAGGGACAAAGTGTTAAAATGGGATTCAAGAAGAGAAGACAAAGGTAAACATGACAAGTTTGAAAATTTATGGAAAGGGCCTTTCATCATCAGCTCAATCAGCAGAAACAATGCCTTTTTCCTGCAAGAACCTGATGGGACTGAAACTTTTGGAGGTCCTGTGAATGGCAGGACATTAAAGCATTATTTTTGTCAAGAGCTCCAATTTTAACACATTTTCAATAATTGTATATACCATTGTTTGAAAAATAGATAAAAACAGAAAATTCAAAAACAATAGAAAAATAGAAAAAGAGGGCGGTTTGAAAAATAGAAAGAAGGCCCCATGTTCAAAAAATAGTCATTCAGAAAGCGCGCAAGTCTAAATGCCGCTACTAGTGCTCAAATGTCTTGTTCAGTTATCTAGCCTAATCATAGCTGAACATGTTTTAAATTTATTTGCTGATAAGTTAGTGAGTGGAAAAGATGGTCAACATTGTGTAAGATTGACTTATCAAAGAGAGTAGATTAGGAAAAGATACTGGTTCCACATGCTCAAAATAGAACCAAAGAGGAAAGCAGGGATGAAAAACAAACTATGTATCCTAGCCTTGTTTTCCTAGTTTTCATTTTATGCAAAATAATATTTGTGTGCATCTTGTCTTTCGTGCCACAAGTACATGAAAAATCAGACTGTCTAATCCTGATTTGATCATTTTTCAATTTTTTGTTGTAGATTATAGAATAAAATCCTGTCAAACAGCTTAACCTTGACAGTTGATCTAGCATAGGTAGAGAAACAAAGGATTTCATCAGTTTAATCTGAACTCCCGACAGATATAAGTATAGAACTAGATAGGTTCATTTTTCAAAAAAAAAATTATATATATATCTATATTTTCAAAAGGTTGCTAGTCCAAATGCACCCAAAGGAAGAAAAAATGTTAGGAAAGATAGTGGGGTAGGTAGAAATATCATTGATGCTAATCATGCTGTCAATTTTCAGAAATAGCATCAAGGAAGAATGAAATTTGCGCCAATGGATAAGGCACTAGTCTTCATAAGCCAAAGATCTGAAATTCTGGACACCTCCTGAAAAGGAGCTACCCTCTCCAAATGGAGCCACTGTTAGTCATCAGTATTTTTCACTTGTTGGTGATGACTAGTTGTTACAGCCAATTTTTCTAGCAGCTGATCAAAAAATTTGTCAAATTTGCCAGCTGGAAAACACCCATAAACATTTTTTCCCTCCTACCTTTTCAATCAGCCCATGACGAGATAAAACCTCCTTATCAAGCCCTATCTAGCCTCAGCCATACTAGCTTGTCCATCAACTCCAAAGAAACAATCCAAATCTATCCAAGAAGTCTCCCCTAAGTTAGGTAGTGGCGCTTTAGGCATTTCTCCCTTGGAAAACTATCCTAAAAGCCACAGAACCTCTATCTACTATAGACCAGTCCTAACAGACCTTCCTATTCTGCAAATAAAGTTGGTTACACCCTTAAGTCACGCCACTAACAAGCCCTGAAGTCTCAGCAATGCATATGCCATAGGTCAAACTGATATTAGGTGGTTTTACAATGTTTCAATGAATATTTCAAGAGAAGAAGTAAACTAGTATTCCAGAAGACAGTATTAAACTCAACATGAGAAGACAACTGCTTCTCATGTGATTTTGAGCCTGGGATTCAGTCACAGGGCAGAGAGTTGTTTCATTAAGCTCCTGCAATCACAGTCAATGGTTAGTAAATTATGAATGACAAAAAGTACTTTGCAAATACTAGCCAAACTGCTTGTGATATCTAAAAGAGGCGCAAAGGTATTTGGAAAGAAGAATTACATGTCTCAGAGAAATGCCCATCATGAATTATTGAAAGTTTGTCATCTTCATTTTCTTAAGCATGAATAGGTAGTGAAGGGAAAGATAACACTGTTTAAAAATTGATGAAATGGCATCACTGAGAAAACCTCCTTCATTTTATAAGAAGAGGATTGAAGACTGAGAAAACCTCCTTCATTTTATAAGCAGAGGGCTGAAGACTGAGAAAACCTCCTTCATCTATAGCCGAAGGGCCGGGGGCAGGTGATTAATTTTGGGGTTTTCCTTGTTGAAAGACAAATTTTAGAAGCATTAGGAGATAGTTGAATGCCACAGCGAGAGAAATGGTGTTTAAAAACAAAGAGAAAACGGGGGTACTATAAATAATCAGCTTTAGACAAAAATGAACAAACCTTGCTCAGGTATGGGTTTTCATTAAAGGTTCCAAAGATCCATCTCCTTGATAAACATGCATGATATTTAGTCTCTGTTCTTGTAACAAAATAGAGTTGAAAGTAGTTGAAATCAGCTGGGTTTAACAGAGGCCAAAGAGTGATGTTAATATTCAAAAAAGTTATGTTCTTCCTGTTCATGAAGAATTTTCTTTCAATAACTCATCACAGTGGACAAGAAGGTAACCTGGGCTTAGTTTTCTCAAAGAAGCTTTGGAAATAGACACATAGGTTCATAAATGTGCAAGAAAGATTATGGCATGTGTTTCAAGTTCAGGAACAACACTCAAAGAAAATGAAGCATGCCACTTTTACAAATAAAGGCATGTTCCTTATGGAAATATGTCAAAGGTACCTTGCTGTTGCATTTTGAGTAAAGGAGAGGTTTTTAAAAGAAGTTCCCTTTTGATAAATAGATGATAGTAAAGACTAGGTGAATACAACTAAGCTTCACCCACAATCAAAGAGAAATTCCATTTTAAGAATTCTTCTACAGTCAGTTTATGGTTTGAGAAAAATTTCCTCTTAAAAACAGATATGGACACCGGAAACAATTTTCCTCCCTTGATGAGAAAACACTAAGAGAAATTGTGGCTTTGAAGATGATTTCTTCACTTTGAAAAGTGTCATCCACAGTACTTTTAATGGTCTTGGTAAAATATTGACTTTATGATGGTTTAAAGATTATAAGTGACAAACAGTAGTGCTCCATATTTTGTTCTAAACAATGGCCTTTTCAAACGTTTTCAAAACCTTCATAAAGCACTTCAAAGGGTTATTGATTTTTTCAAATATAAGGGGTAGATTGACCGTTGCAAAAGCTATTTTGCAATTCAAAGCATGAGCAATACTCCCCTAAGCTGCTCCCTGACTGAAACAAGGAATTCTTGAGCAAAAATTGCAGAGTTTGAAGCTTTTAGACTGCGAGGCGCGCTTGGAAAAACGCGCGGCTTGTTCAGGAGTGAATTTACACATCGTGATAACGTCTGTGCGGCGCGCCTGTAGGCATCGGTCACGACCGCCCATCATCGACCCGACACCCTGTCTATTGCACGAAGCCTTTCCTTTTCAACGTGCCACGCGTGTTTTGACAGCCAAAGCACCTCAAAAAGAGTCTCGAAGCTTCTCAACTCTTCAAACAAAGACTGCCATCCACCTTCAAGGTATTTTCATTTACCTCCTTGGTATATTCAAGTTGCTAAATGGTGATTGAAAAAATGAAACTCTTGGTATAAATCAAGGTGTGTTGGGGTAAATAGTTTGAAGAAGATTGTTATAGTGGGAGGCTAGTGGAGTGGTCATTTTTGTTTCAAAGAGCCTAAAGCTACCCTCAAGACAGTGATAAACCATAAAATATGTTAGCTATATGTAGTGGAGAAAACAATGGTAAGGAGGGTTGAATGTTCTGTTTAAGATCTGAGATTGCTATGGCTATGATTTCCCAAGATTGACATAATGAAAGTGGTGTGTTTATATTGGTGTCAAAAGGCCTAAAAACTGCCCTCAAAATAGTGCTAAAACATAACACTACTTGCAAGTCAAAATAAGCACAGTAGTAGAGGTTATGTCAAATTTTTGAAGGTGTCCTAACTATGATAAGAGAAAGCTAAACCTCTGTCAGCAAAATGTAATGGTGAAAACAGTGTTATAAGGTGAAGCAGTGTTTGTAAGGAAAGCATAGTGCTTATTTGAATAAGTGAAACAGTGAAACAATTGCTGCCTCATTTATCCCATAAAACAAATTGTGGTGAAAAATATTTTAACTCAGTCTCAAGGTGTTTTGTCTACCTGTGTATGTGAAATAGTGAAGTACAAGAGAAGTGTTTTTGATTGGGAGGGGTGTTTTGTTTTCTGCAAAGCTGTCTTGCTTACACCAAAACATAAAGAGCTTTGTGACCTTACACAAACACAGTAATCATTGGACTGTGTGTACCTTTTTATTTGACTGTGTGCTTGTTATTATAACTATTTGTTGATTGGCATACAAAGGGAGACAAACAGTGATTTGTAAGGAGCAGGGAGCTGGTATTAAAGAACCTTTTCACACAACATTTGAGGAAAATTTGCCTTGGTCAAACAGTGACTAAAAAATAGGACAGAGTTGTTTCTGAGAAAGCATTTCAAAAACCATTTGAGGCAGCTTGGTGTTGCAGAGAGCATTCAAAACAAGATGCCTCCCAAGCAGGACAGTAGGAGTGGATTGCATAAGAGATTTGAGCCTGTTTGCACTGAAGAAGTGAATGCCCACCCATTAGTCTTGTTCAATTTCCATGAGGTTGGGTGTTTAGATTTTTGTCAAAGAGTGCAAGAGGTGAAGATCTTTTCCCCTTTGACACATCTTTGCGCTTTGAGGTTTCAAGACAAACATTTCCAGCTGGCAGGCCTAGATTTGAAATTCTCTCCAAGGTCCATCTCCAAGGCCACTAAAATCCCTTATGTCAGGGAGAAGTGGTTTAAACAAAGCCACCTGGACTCAGAATATTACAAGCCCTTTCCAAAGCCTGAGCACAGAGATTCATGTCCCTCCATTTTCCTCTTCTCATATCTTTTGATGAGCTACACCCCCCTCATGAAGATCATCATGAAATACTTCTCTTGTGAGGGAATATTCTCTCAAGTCTATGTCTATCACATTCGACTGCTCATGCATTTCACGAGGGCCAAATTGCTAAATATTCCTTTCTTCTTACATAGGAGCATTGAGAAAATGGCCTCCACTGTTTAGAAAAAGCCTCCTTCACAACAAACAGCTTGCCTCTACCATCACTCCCTCATCAAAGTCATCATTCTTCATCAGCTTGAAAAGAGGGAGGTCTCTTGGGATACTTTCATCACCCATCTGGATTTCTCCACCGTCCCTCCAGTTCATACATCCCCTACACCTCCTACTCACCATCCTTTGCCTTCTTCTAGTAGACCTATTCCCAAAAAGCTCAAGTTTACCATAGAACAAACAAAGGAGCCTAAAGAGGGAGAAGAGCATGACCATGATGAGGAAGAAGAACATGAGAAGGAAGAGGAAAGTGTTGATGAGCAACAACAAGATGAAACAAGGCAGCAAGGGGGTGAATAAGAAAGTGTTGATGAGCAGCATCACAATGAGACAGAACAGCAAGGGAAAGAAGGGCATGATGATGAAGGGTAGCAGCATGAGGATATGCAACACGGTGAGGGCGAGTAGACTCATAAAGATGCTGAACAGGGACAGCCACAAAATGCTGAACAGGGGCAGCCACAGCATGATAAACAACAGCCTCCTAAAAAGGAACAACAACCTCAAGAAGAAGAGGGGCAGTAGCATGAAGATGTGCAACATAGTGAGGAGGATAGCCCTCAAAAGGAAGTGCAAAAGGACAGCCAAGGCATCCATAAAGAAATCCAAGATAGTGGCAAAAATGAGGAGCAAAGTGACAAGGGTAAAGAGCCCATGGAGCACTAGCTAACTGCCTCTCCTAGGCAAGGGGCCATGCTCTCTTCTCTGAAAGTCGCCAAGCCCTGGACATCAAAGAAAAGGGTGCCTAGAGTTGTAACTCCAAATGTGACTAGGGCCCTCTGAAGCAAGGGAAAATTTCCCAAAAGGCCCATGGTCGAATTGCCCAAGAGGAAGAGGACTAAAAGAGCCACCCAAAGCAAAGGGAAGGAAAAGGAAGAAAGTGGTCATGAACATGAAAGGGAATTTGACATCATCCAAATCCAAAGTGATGATAGTGATAATGAAGCTCGAATCCTAGAAAACCTCTTGATCCATAGAGAAAGCCAAATTTATTCCTTGAAGACTGATCTTGATAGTGCTAGGAACTTCAATCACTTTTTGCAAGTCCAAAACAAGCAGATGAGTGTCCATATGGCTGTAGATGAGACACGGGCCATCTGATACAAAAAGGAGGCCTCCAAAGCATAGGTGAGATTGGAAGAACTCATGGGTGAGTTCGATGAAAGTGAAGGTGAAGATCAGCCTAGGAGAAAGAGGCAAAGAACCATGGGGCTCAAAAAGGCCCTTGAGAAACAAAAAGAAGAAGAAGATGCACTCCTCCAATCTACCCCTCTCACTACATTGTTCGATCAAGAGATAGAAAAAAATCGGGAAGCATGGCTTGAGAGAGTTAATGATCATTTGAAGAAGAAATTGGAGAATGCAAACAGGGACTTGGACCTTCAATGGAGAATTACCGGGCATTATAAAAAGCTCAATCAATTTGCCCGGCGGAACTTGAAGGTTGCTCAGGAAAAACTCAAGGAGGCTAAAGGCAAGCTCCTGGCGCAAAAATTGAGGAAAGACACCTCAAAGCTCCAAATTTTTGCCTCTGCTTCACAACATGTTGCTAAAAACCCTTGAGGGTCATGCTCGCCAAGTTTGGGCGAAATTCGACATATTTTGGTTTTTTGTCATTTTTGGGTTTTTGGCCAAAACTCATGGGCACCGCCATTTCATTTTGGGACATCATCAAAGAAGGAAAATAGTATCATTGGATGCTATAATTTCAGGAGCACATACTCAATGATTTTCAGAACAATTGGAGATCTTTTGCTCCCCCAAAATGGCGAAAAACACTCGCTTTTTCTACACTCTGCCCCGTTTATCAGCAAGGCTTTTTTTTTTGGTTTTTACACACAGGCCTATTTTTGGAAGACTTATAGTGGTCAGTTGGGATAAAAATAAACATTTTCAGAAATTAGACACTCATATATTTCCAACGAGCTATCATCAGCCTCGTTTCTACATCGGGAAGGCCTCCAAAGGTTGTCGGCAAGTCAGGGGACCTTTTGCTGATATATTTTTTAAGTATTTTTGTAAAAATTGAACCTTTCAAAATTGACTTTTCTTCATGTGTGTTTAGCTATTTTTGTACATGATAAGTTATGAAAAGTCAATATATTTCCCCTTTTTAGCATTTTTTGGATATTTTATTAGATATTTTGTGCCTTGGGCTTTGCAAAGCCTCAAGGACAAAATCAGATATTTTGGATAGGCCAATGAGATTGGAAGATGAACTAAGAGGTTTTCCTCACTTTGGCCTATATATTTCAAAGGTTTTCATTGTAAACAAGGTTGAACTTGATGAATAGAAGCAATATATGGTCATATAAGCTTTGGAATAAATACTTGTCTCATGCTTTTGGATAGTCTCTTGGATGTTCTTGGATGATGAAAGAGGATTGTTGTTGGATTCCATGACTTGGTAGAATGGTATAGTGTCTCTCTCTTTGTTTTGTTTCCTATTTTTCATTCATAAATCCATGTTCTTGCTTGCTATAGGACAGTAGAGAAAAAATTTGAGACATGCCCTTGGAGGCACCTCAAATTTCTTGTTTCTTCATAGCTTCCATGTTTTCTTCATTCTTAGTCACATTAAAGAATTCTTGATTTCTCTTTAATAAATTAAGGATATTGTTGCTTGTTTCATTCATGGTTTTATGCATGCTAAGTATGATTTACGGTATGCCCTGCTTACTCATGGCTAGCCATAGCTCCATCTATGAAATTTCTCTTTGACTGATTAGATTGTCATTTTTTGAACCAAGGAGGTCTTGTTCCGATCTTGCCCTTTGCCTAAGACTATGCAATCTTGTTTTCAAAGTGCCCAATAACTTGAAGTACTATGTTTAGGCATTCCGGCATAGTGATTTGAGTTTTTTGTCTGTCTTAAGTGTATTTCCCAAAGTCTGATAGCCATTTCCTAAAGTTAGAGAGTTATATATCTCTATGCATGGCTTGAATGTTTATTTCTATGCATTGATTAGCTTAAAGTTACATTTATCATGATTAATGGTTTGCCCTACCATGTTTATGTCAGCTATTAAACTATTTGTGCTTGAAATCCTTTGTTATTCACAAACTTGATGTCCATCTTACTCCATTTTTCCCAAAGATCCATTTTACCTCGAATCAAATCGGCCCTTCAACAACCTTGTATCACCATCTGAAAGCTTTCTTGACCTTTTCGACCCCATAGCCCAGTTGATCTGACATCTTTTTACCTATCCTATATCTTTGATCGGTTCATCCCTCACAACCTAAAAACCAAAACCAAAAACCTACTTCATAACTAGCCTAAAATCAAGAACACAATAAGCAAACACATAGATATCTCTTACACAAATAGAGAGAGCCCTCTATGAGTCCAGGAAGGTTAGGTCCTTGGGCTGTAAAGACTAGTTTGATGTTACACTGTCATTTGGCTTGCAAATCAGCCAAATCACGGGACACTAACATGTCACCTCTACTAGAAAACCACAGCTAACAAATCCTTATAGCTGGATACTATTGGCCCACTCTTTTCCCTAACATACACAAGCTAGTAGCAACTTGCCATAAATGCCAAATCTTTGATGGCAAGAGAAAAGTACTCCCTTTGCCCTTGCATCCTATCAATGTTGAAACTCCTTTTCAACAGTGGGGTTTATATTTCGTCAGAGAAATCCACCCTGCCTCATCTACCCAATGCAAGTGGATTCTTACTGCCACAGATTATTTCACCAAGTGGATAGAAGCCATCCCCTCAAGGAATTCCACTGACTTAGTCATCATCAAATTCCTCGAAACCAACCTCTTATCCAGATTTGGCTGTCCCAAAAAGATCATCACCGATAATGCTGCAGCATTTAAGTCCAAGAGAATGGTGGACTTCTGCTACAAGTATCACATCACACTAGGGCACTCTACAACTTATTACCCTCAAGGTAATGGACTGGCTGAGTCCTCTAACAAGAGTTTGGTGAACACCATCAAGAAGCTGTTGGAAGAGAACAAAAAATCATGGCATAACAAAATTGTGCATGCACTATGTGCTGATAAACTAACAACTAAGAAATCTATCAATATGTCTCCCTATCAGCTAGTGTATGACATGTATGCAATTTTCCCAACATCTTTGGGAGTTCCAGTTATGAAACTTCTTCAAGAGGTGCAATCAGAAGAAAATGACATGCAAAGAAGGCTGAACCAAACCATTCATTTGCAGCAGTCAAGGGAGGAAGTTTACAACAGAACACAAGAAGTGAAAGAGAACATCAAGAAGATCTTTGATAGAATAACCAAGGCAAATGATTTCCAAATTGGAGACAAAGTTCTGAAATGGGGTTCAAGGAGAGAAGACAAAGGAAAACATGGCAAGTTTGAAAATTTGTGGAAGGGTCCTTACATCATTCATTTAGTTAGAGGTAACAATGCTTTCTTTTTACAAGAGCTGGATGGAATAGAGTTATTTGGAGGTTCTGTAAATGACAGGATGCTAAAACACTATTTTTGTCAAATTTCCTAGTTTTAAGCTTTCATTCATTGTACATAACATTGCTTGATGAAAGATAAGAGAAAAAAAAACACAAAAACAGAAAAAGAAGTAAAAGAGGGAAGGAAAAGAATAGGTACATCCCCATACCCAAAAAAGAGTGTTGCTGAAAGTGTGCAAGCCTCAATGCCACTACTAGTTCAAAAGAAAGAATCTTGTTCAGTCATCTACCCTAATCATGACTAAACATGTTTTAAATTTCTGCTGATAGGTTAGTGAAGGAAGACTTGTCAAACCATTTAAGCTTGACTTGTCAGTAGATTAGATTAGGAAAATATTGCTAGTTCCTAAAGCACAAATCTGAACCAAGAGAAAAATAGGGATACATAACAAATGATAGATCACAAACCTCATGTTTTCTAGTTTTGATTGTACAAAAATAATGTTTGTGTGCAGCTTGTCCAAATGCCATAGTCCATGGAAAATCAGATTGCTCAATCCTATTTTGATCACGTTTTCAATTTCATGTTAGTAGGATAGAGAAAGAAAAATCTGTCAAACAGCTTAATATTGTCAGATGAGTAGACTAGGTAGAGAATAAGAGAGTTCATTCGCCTAATCTGAACTCTTGGGAGTGATAAGAGTACAAGTAGATAGTTTTTTCTTTTATGCTTTCAAAGAAAAAAGAATGTCAAGGGTTTTCCAGTCCAAGTGCACCCAAAAGAAGAAAAAATGTTAGGCAAGGTATGAAGTGTAGGTAGAAATGAAGCTGAAGCAAACAAGTCTTTTTAATTTTGAGATCATAGCTTCAAAGAAAAAAAATCACAGATGAAGGAAAGAAATCTGCAAAGTGCAAGTAAGGCACTGGTCTTCAAAACTCAGATATTTGAGGTCTGAGGTCATGGACACGTCCTGAAAGGGAGCTGCCCTCCCCAAGTGGAGCCACTGTTAGTCATAGTAATTTTTACTATCTGTAGATGACTAAATGTTGGTTTTAGATTTCTAAAAACAATATTCCTGAATATTGTGAGTTTTAGAAACCTCACTGCCTTCATTATCCTTATACCAAAATTTTCACTATTCTACTATTTTTCCATTCCGTGGTTAAACTACCATTCCTAAAAGACCCCTCATGGGCTTGCACCACGCATCTATATCCTATTTTCCCACCTATAACTTCAGTACTATGTTTTGCCTTTGCCTCACCCCTCCACTTTCCATCTAGGATTACCAAACAACTTGTTCCTTCCCATGTTCACCAGGTTCCTCAAGCATTGATGGTATCAAAAATATATTTGTAGGCTTTTTAGATAAATCAAGTACATTGGATTTTGGATCTTCAATACATCAATTTGTCAAAAGATTTGTTTTTACACTTGAAGACCCCAAACCAAGTTTCAATAAAAAACCAGGTCAAAGGATCCTCCTACTAGGTAATTAGGGTTACATAGGTTGTAGGGTCATCATTGGTTTTTTAAGCTCTGTTTTTCCTGTGCTAGAAGTTGGTTCAAATGTAAAACAAGATCAGCACACAGTTGTCCAAGAAAGATCAAAAAAAAATCTCCCTGAGGAAGACCACATTATCAAGTTCAGAAGTTTTGCAAAGAGCGCTGCATTTTGAAATTTCTACGAGAATTTTTAAAGTGACCATCAACAATATGTGGTAAGATAAAATGCTTGCTTCAAAATGAAGAAATTTCCACGACAAAGAGAAAGGAGACAAATTTTTGTTCAAGAAGAATCGGGGTGTTTTGATCTTGATTGGGCAGTAGGTGTACCAACGAGGGTTCGATACGAGGAAAATCACATGAAGGAGGTGTTAGCCCCTTATTAGCCCCTTATGATTTCCTTAACAAAGCAAGCAAGGGGCTAATTTGTTGTAAAGCCTGCAAGGAATGCATTTCCCTTGTAAACACATCATCCTTGCAGCCTTTTATATCCCATGCCTTTGACTGTTGTCCTCTGCTGGTATGGAGCCTATGAGCCTCAATGATTGCTATAAAATTCTGCCCCAAAAGCCCTGCATTACCCCTTGTACTCCTGCAAAGTGTCCCTTTTCCCCCTTTCTTCCTCCTTCTGTCAAAGTGATTTTTTCCCCTCTATTCCCCCTATTAGCCCTCTAAACCCCCCAAAATCCCCTTTAAATCCCATATTTTCCCTCTGTTTAAACCGGCTTACCCTTTTCTTCCCTATCGTTACCCTTTTTAGGCATTAAAATGCAATAAAAAAGGTTTAAAAACCCACTTTAAACATTATATCAGGCCTAGCCCCTTTCCCACTTAGCCCCACACCACTTCCTCCACGTGATCCGGTGCTGGAACCACCCGTGAAATCCAAAAGGCTCTTGCTGTATTTTTTCATCGGCCGCAACCTCAACCGTCGATCTTGGTAGATCGGATGACTATCATTAAATCTGGAGCACCCTGGTTTCCCCCGTTCATTCCCCAGATCGTGCCATCGCCGTCCATTCGCACGTTGATCTGACGGTCTGCAACGCGCCCGTGCCAGTGGTCCCCATGCACTATTCCAAAACCATATGGTTTCCATCGCACCGCTTATCGAGGGTAAGCGGTATTTACCGATCGACCAGTGATTCCATTCATCGCGCGACATGCGTCCTCCTATACGATTTCAAAACCGTCGTCCATCGCGTGTTATTGTTCGGACACGGATGCCCAGAGATATTGCCATGGACTGTCCGATCTGGCGTGGGCCATCCAACGGCTATCACTCACCGAAGATGCGCGGTAGTTAACCCAGATGCACACGCGATAACCCAGGGTATGGCTCGCCATCTGTCGTCCTCCGATGCATCTTCAGTCGTCGATCTCCTCCCGAGATCGGACGGTTCACATTCAATTGCCCCCATTGTTGACTATTCCGCCATTGCCCGACCCTCCACGTCATTCGTCCACGTGTCTCCTCCGTACATTCGTCACCCCCACGAGCATCCATCGTACATGCGCCCATTCCATTACATATAATTGGTTCATTTTCGTGTTTTTTTTAAGGTTTTCGTTCAAATTTGCTCCGCAGACCGCCAACCACCCACCAGAGCATTTTTCACCATTTCTCTGCAATTTTTCCTCCATTTCCTCATCTGCATGGCCATTTCCTTCATCCACACTGCATCCATTATCCCCGTCCATGGATTTCGTGACAAGTTTGCTGTTTTGCAGGGTTTCAAGCGCAGAAAACCACCATGGCTCATTGTTCCTATCACAGTGGCAGATATGCAGGAAAGGGCCATGTACAAAGATACATTTAATGAAGAAAAGGCCCAGGGAAGTGTTTGACATGATTGTAATCAAAGGATAGGGTCAAAATTCTGTCACTCTCCTCTGGAGCCATTAAAAGCACAGATTTAATGGCCAGAAGGCAATAGTGGGAGCAGCAAAGAGAAATCAACAAGGAAATCAAAGAGTCAAAGCATTAAACTGGAGATTTTATAGGATTAATCCAGTTTTTCAGAGGCAAGGTACTAGATTGAAAACCCCGAAGATCACTCAGAAGTTTAATGCACGGGAAATCGTACCACCAAGGTTTTCTACAATAGCAGAATGTTTTTCTTCATCAGAGGACAAAGTGCCCATGCAGTTTTTATTATACATCGTGTTCCTGCAGTTTCCTACCGCAACAGTAGTCCCACATGATCAGAAGCATTTGTTGCACAAGTATGGCAGACTTCACTGTCTTTCATTTACCTTTTGTTTATTCACCAATAGTACTGCAGAAGCACCACAGCTAGAATGCATCAAAGTCATATCAGAAGTAAAAGGAGCCCTGGAAAAGACCACTCTTTCTCCCAAAGAACACCAGGAATTGAATGCACAGGATTTAAGACAGAATGGGCTTCAGCCCTCTTTCTTTTCATAATTTTAATACTGCATTTAGTCTTCTACCTACCTTCTCTGCTTCTCTTCAGCTATAAAACTCATGAGAAAAACATTTTAAAGGTTGTTGATCAGTTATCAGAGAACCGCAAGTAGTTTCTTTTGAGACACAGTCTTTGTGTAAAGATTGTAAGATAGGTTGAAGGATATGTTTTCAGACTGAGTGTTCAGCTGTTGGAAGTATTGTACTTGATTGGTATTTTTATCTAATATGACAAGAACATTTCTTTGGATCCTGATCTGAAGCAGCGGTGATGTTTTCCTATCTCTGTGTTTACATTCATTTCATTTCGCTTCTACTGTCTTGCATCAGAATATTGGCATAGGATTTACCCTTGTTAGGTACCCTATGTTTCTGCTCTCCTTGCCTTTTATGTTTCTCTTCTGAATGTATTATCTAAGGAAATTTTTCAGTTGGTTTAACCAATGTAGTGGATGCTATTGCCTGCTCTCTGATGTATGAATTAAATGAATTCAGTTCTTAGATGCTTCTTGTTTTAGATTTAGTTGGAAGATTTGGGAACACTGGGGATTAGAGTTAGCCATGTCCATTAGGATCCTTGTATGACCTGTTGATCTGTAACATTGTGCTCTTAAATCTGTTTTATCAACTCCCTCCTACTTTCCATATCACATAATCATCTTGAAGATCCTATGTTTCAGATGACTAGCCCAATTGAAAGCCTGCCTATTGAGTAGCAAGCAAATCCTTTCCTGACTCCATTGCCCAATGGTTTTGAATATTTACTGGAACATTTCACCTCTGCCTTATCCCTCTTTTCTCATCCTTGTCTCACATTGAACCCTTCTTTCCTGATAACCAGCAACCAAACTAAAACAAACAAACAAACCTTGTGCCTATAACTAGCCTAACATCATAACATTTGAGCCTCATAGATATAAACCTTTGGTCAAACTAGAGAGATCCCTCTCTGAACCCAGGAGGGCTAGATCCTGGGGTCTGAAAGTGGTTCTGATGTTGTCTCATCTTTTGGTCTTGCCAATTTGGCCAAAACATGGGAACCCCAACATAATGGCGACTCCACTGGGGAACTGAGTGTATTACACCTTAAACATTCCTAGGCACTCAAAACACCTACAATCTCTGGTTAGGTTGGCAGTTAAACACTCCTATTCTCACATCAACCTATATACCATTTGTTATGTTTTCCCATACTCTTGGACAGAGTCTGGAAAGGGCCAGGTAACCTCCAGATCTCGCACTCTTTCAGAGGTGACATATTTGGTAAATGCCCTCCCATTCAATATCTGGTTAGATTTTGCTGTGTTTGAGGATATCCTTGAAAAGGGACATCACATAAGCACTGTGGTGGACAGTATACCCCTCAAAAAAATCCTAAAACCTTCCACCTGGCAACTCCATATTCCATAAATGTTTCAAAGACTCTACTGGTGATCAGTAAGCCTGCTGATTATCTTGGTTCACATTAGACTCCACTGGGAGACCAGCCTCCATAACAACATCAACCACAGTAGAAGTAACAAGTAGGGTTAAGATTCTTGGTCAGAGACAACATTCTGGCTTCTAGAACCATTCATACAAGAGCTTACCCTAACCTAGACCCACCTGAAATAGTTGAAAACCCTAAGAGCATCCTCAAGGGGGCTCATACAACTAAAGGATCAACTATTTCCAAACATATCCATAGAGATAATTCTGCACCAGAAGATCTTACAGCTCTATCACACTTTCACCTTGACCTAGACCTACCTAATAGCTTATCTGGAACTAGGTCACTCAGTAGCTGAGACCAACCAGGCCCTGAGCTTCCTGATTCACCACAGCAAGGCGGTAGACACCTTGGGAATAGATAGACCCCTCCATCTACACCTCCAGATTTACATTTCTTACAAAACTTGGGGCTCAGTCACCCTAGGTCCACTCATCAGTCCTCTGCTAGTCATAATATTCCTGTCATCCATATACCTACTGCCCAGTTTAACCCTTTACCTCATCAAAACATCATCATGGCAGCCTGGTATACAACTTTAGTTTTACCTCAACCTCTAGTACCCTTACCAAATGATTATCAGTCTAAGATTCCACACTTCATTGCAAAGGAGTCCATCACAGCCCAACAACATGTAAACAAGATGGAGGATTCTTTTGACTACATGGAAATCGATGATGATACAATCAAAATGAGAATCTTTGCCCAAATCCTAGGGGGTGATGTGAAGAAATGGTTCAAGGGCCTGCTTATACCAGACTTTCATAAACAAATTTGAAACTAGGGCAAATCCTCGCCAACTCCTAGCAGAATACATGACCCTTAAAAGAAACATAGGAGAGAGTGTTCACGATTATACAACAAGGTTCAACAGCATTTATAATGCTCCCCCCCCCCCCCCCCCACATATGAAACCTCCACAAGGCATGGCCCTAGAAAAATACCCTGAGGATTTTGATGCTGACATGGCCTATGAGCTTGGAGACAAGGAATACAGCACATTGGAGGACATGCAGAAAGGAGCAGTGAATATAGAAGCCAACCTGATTGAGAAAAGAGCAAGACTGAAAGCCGAAAGAAGGGTAACATACAGAGATGACAATGTAGCCTCCACATCTGACCAAAATTATGATAAGCTGTCTAAAAATGTGGATAGGTTACAACAAATGATGGAAAAAATGGTTGTCACTGTCAGTAACCAAAATAGAATCCAAAACCAAAACCAGAACTTTAGGAGAAACAATAACAATCCCAACAGACAAAGAGAATCAGATCAACAAGTTATTCCCCCATTCCATGAGAATTTTCTTGATGAAGATGAGGGAATCATAGAAGAGTATGAGGGAAACACAATTAATATGTTTGAAACATAGGATTCAATCCATAACTGTTATTCAGAAGAAGACCAGCCTTCACCCTCTGGTTGGGAGGAGGAATGGTTGGAATCTGAAGATTACAGATTAGGATTTGAAAATGCCATGATGCAGGTCAGAGAACAGTATGAACTTAGAAGCAAAAAGAGTCAAGAAATTTCCAAACCCAAAGCTTCTGAGACTAGCATCAAAAAGAGGCCTGAGAAAACTTCTAAAGCAACTGCTGAAACCAACAAAACAGCAGCTGAGAGTTCTGGAAAAAATAGAGAAAAAGACAACCAAAACACTAATACACAAGGTAAACCAGCTAGCAGCACTAGCACTGTAGTTAGTGCTCCTGATAAAACTGTCACAAACACTGTACATCACGAAAATCAGCCCACTGACTTAGCCACTAAGACAATGGGAAATAAAACAGAGATGAGTATGCCAAAGAGTCAGTCCCCTTTCAATTTGGAAAGTGAGATTGCAAGAATTAAAATCTCTGTCCCACTTTCTGAGCTGGCCACTCAGGATGTATATAAATGCTAGATTTTGAGAGCTTTGAACTTAGGTGAGAATGTTGACTCTATCAATTTTAATGATGATCAACTTGCCCTCTTGTTTGGTCCTAAGATAGAGGGGAAGTTTCAGGATGGGGTAGTTCCGCCTTTCTATATCATTCTCAACATTCATGACAAGATCCTGCATAATGCAATGCATGATTCTGGAGCATCTCACAACCTAATGCCTAAGGTAGTTATGGAAAGACTAGGACTAGAGATAACCAGACCCTACAAAGATTTATACTCTTTTGACTCTAGCAGAGAAAAATTCCTAGGCCTGATCAAAGACTTGTGTGTGAGCTTAACTCAAATCCCAGCTACATGCATGGTTATGGATTTTGTGGTGGCAGATGTGTCATCCAAGTATGGCATGCTACTATCAAGATCATGGGGAGCCAAGCTGCAGGGTACAATGCAGATGGATGGCTCATATGCCGCAATCCCAATCTTTGGCCAACTTAGAAAACTGTATAGGGAGACACAGATGAAATTCCTAGTCAGCAGCCCCGAGAAACCAGAAAATTCACCTGTTTATTCTGTACATACAGACCTTGACTCCTTCATATTTTGTAATGATGCATCCTTGGAAGGGTCAGAGTCCCAAAACAAAGATACAAATGGAGAGGCAGAAGCTATTTATTTTAACATAATGGCTGCTCTGGATTTAGAGGAAAACAAAGAAGAAAATCGCAACGAGACCTGTAGGATATGCGGTGGAGACCTAACCCCGAGTGAACAAGAAACAGAGTGTGAACATTCATCCAGCCAGACCTCTGAACTTCACACACTTCACGAATAACAAAGCAATCCATAGCCTAGTACAGACCCTATAACACAACACAATGGCGAACCCAGCTGTAAGGGAGAGAACAATGATAATCATGAGAATAACCCCTTATGGGAAATGAGATTTGACGGGTCCTGTACTAGAAGGACTGCTGGGGTAGGAGTGTGGTTACGCAATACAGAAAACGATTAGGCAGATAGTCATGCCTGTAGTCTACATTTCAGATGTACAAATAATGTCGTTGAATATGAGGCTCTGATCCTGGGTCTAAATTTGTTGAAGAAAATAGGAGCCCGTAGGATAACCATAAGGGGAGACTCAGAGTTAGTTATTAAACAGGTAAGCGGGGAATACACAAAAAAACATCCTAGGCTGAGAGCATATAGGAATGACACCATGGATATTCTAAAAACGTTTGTTGAATAAAAGTTAGTGTTCGTTCCTAGGGGTCAGAATGTCATTGCAGACAGATTAGCTTGCCTAGCCAGTTCCTACCCCAAGACTCCTAGTGACCAACATATCATCATATAGACCAAATTCAGACCTGCGTGCCAGACAATGAAAAATATTGGCAGGTTTTTGAAGGTGATAAACAGATTGAGGATTTCCTGGTAGGCAGAAACGAGTTCGAATTTTCTGATCCAGACTCCCAACCTGACAGTAGTTGCCTAAGTGAAGAATCCTCATATGAGGAAGAAACACCCTGTAACATAGAAATAAAATCTTTAGATGAACAGACTGGAAATCCGGACAGAAAATGTGAAAATGCAGATAGTGAAGAGGTAGACGTGCTGCAGGCCAAAGACAAGAATATACCTAGAGGCCTGGCACCCCTAGAGGACCTCTTTGACTTTGATGATGTGGCAAAAAATCCCACTATATAACATGCAGACTCTGATGTGGAGGAGTGCAACGTAGGCACTGAAGATAAACCCAAAATGATTAAACTGGCTAAGTCTTTACCTGCAGACATGAAGAAGAAATACATTGACCTTTTCAAGAAATTCATTGAAGTGTTTGCATGGAGCTATGAGGACTTAAAGGCCTATGACACAAATATCATTCAGCATAAGATACCCTTGAAAGAAAATCAGAAGCCCTTTAGGCAAAAACTTCGTAGAATCAATCCTAAACAATTGCATGTAGTAGAGAAAGAGATCAAGAATATGTATGAAGCAAGTATAATTGTGCCTGTAAGGTTCTCTGATTGGGTATTAAACTTAGTGGTTGTGAGGAAGAAAATAGGAGAAATTAGATTGTGTATAGATTTCAAGAATCTCAATAGAGCCTCACTCAAGGACAATTACCCTTTGCCTAAAATGGAACATATTCTTCAGAAGGTAGTAGGTTCTAAGAGGATTTCCCTGCTAGATGGTTTCTCCGGATATAACCAAGTCTTAGTAATCCCAGAAGACCAACTCAAAACAGCCTTCACCACTCCATGGGGTACCTTCATGTATGTGAAGATTCCTTTTGGATTGATGAATGCTGGAGCCACCTTCCAAAGAGCGATGGACATAGCATTTTCATATGAGATAGGGCACTTCATTGTTATCTACTTGGATGACATAACAGTTTTTTCCAAGACTGAAGAAGAACACCTGAAAAATCTGAGGAAATTTTTTGAAAAATGTCGAAGGTTCGGTCTGTCTTTGAATCCCAAAAAGAATATCTTTGGGCCACAGGAAGGTAAACTTCTTGGCCACATTATATCCGAGAAGGGAATCGGGATAGACCCACAGCGAGTTCAGGGAATACTCCAGATCATACACCCTAGAAACATCAAGGAATTGCAGTCTTTCATTGGGAAGATTAACTTCCTTAGGAGGTTTATTCCAAATCAGGATGAACACCTTAGGAACATGACTAACATGCTGAGGAAAGGTGCAGGAGTTAAATGGACTCTGGGAGCTAAACAATCTTTTGAATTAGTGAACCTTGCACTTACCCAAGCTCCCATCCTAATCAGCCCAGATTTCTCCAAAGATTTCCTGATCTTTTCATTCGCCTTTGAGCATACAGTGGCTGCAGTCTTGCTGCAGAAAAACACAGAGGGAATGGAACATCCAATTTCCTTCTTTAGCAAAGCACTCAGAGATAAACCCTTGAAATACAACATCATGGAGAAACAGGCCTATGCTCTGATTAAGGCCTTGAAAGACTTCAGGGTGTACATATTGCATTCACATATCGTAGCTTATGTGCCCAACATCATAGTCAAAGATATTCTGTCCCAAGACCTAGATGGGAAAAGGGGCAAGTGGATAGTAGTGATCCTAGAATATGACCTTGAGATAAAACCCACCAAACTGATTAAAGGTCAGGGCTTAGATAAATTAATGGCTGAATCAAACTTGCAAGCCCTAGACATCAACATGATAAATACCTTAGATGAGCAACAAGAATTTCTTGATCCCACTGTTAAGGAAGAATTTCAGAGCTCTCCTTGGTATTCCGACATTCTGTATGTTCTTACACACCTCAATGCACCTCCTTGATTATCGAAGACCAAGGCCAGATTCTTAAAGCTAAAAACCAGAAATTACTGCATTTTGAATGAGAACTTGTACTGGAAAAATCCTAATGGCCTGTTGCTTAAATGTTTTCTCGAAAATGAGGCAGAGAGGGTTAAACAAGAATTCCATGCTGGAGAATGTGGAGGCCACCTGAGTTGGAAAGCCACTGCAAGCAAAATACTCAGGGCTAGTTACTATTGGCCCACACTCTTCAATGATGTCCATAAAATGATATTTTCCTGCCACAAATGTCAGATCTTTGAGGGAAAAATAAAACTCCTCCCTTTACCCCTACAACCCATCACCGTTGAAGGTCCCTTTCTGCAATGGGGCCTATATTTCATAGGGGAGATTCACCCTACTTCTTCTGCACAACACAAATGGATCCTAATAGCCACAGACTACTTAACTAAGTGGACAGAGGCCATACCCATTAGGAATGCCATAGATTCAGTAATCATTAGTTTCATAGAAGGTCACATCCTCTCTCGGTTTGGTTGCCCAAGGAAAATAATCACTAATAATGCTACTGCTTTTGGATCCAAAAAGTTGGTTGATTTTTGTCACAGGTACCAAATAGCACTTGGTCATTCAACTGCCTATTACCCTCAAGGTAATGGACTAGCTGAATCATCAAACAAGAGCCTGGTGATCATCATCAAAAAGCTTCTAGAAGAAAACAAAAATTCATGGCATAACAAGCTAGTACATGCCTTGTGGGCTGACATACTTACAACAAAGAAGTCCATTGGCATGTCACCATTTCAGCTTTTCTATGGTACAGAAGCAATATTCCCTACCAGCGTTGGGACACCAGTGATCAGGCTAGTCCAGGAGATCCAAACAGAAGAAGATAGTATGGTGAGGAGAATAAACCAAACAATCCATCTTCAACAAACAAGGGAAGAGGTCTACAACAGAGCAGTGAAAGTTTAGGAGAACATAAAGAAATTGTTTGACAAAAGAACCAAAGCTGCTGATTTCAAAGTTGGAGATAAGGTTTTGAAGTGGGATTCAAGAAGAGAGGATAAAGGAAAGCACAAAAAATTTGACAGTTTGTGGCAAGGTTCATACCTCATCCAGGCCACTGTGGGTCCAAATGATATCTTCTTACAAGAACTAGATGGTACAGAGCTGTTTGGGGTCCTGTCAATGGTAGGATTCTCAAACACTACTTCTGCTAATTCACAATTTCCAGTTTCATTTCCATTGTACATACCATTGAAGCTTTTTATTTTCAAGAAAAAGAAAAATGTTTCAAAAAAAATAGAGGAAAAAGAGAGTTTCAGACATGTCTAAAATATGGACCTCTGATATGCAAAAGAGTGACTCTAAGAAACTCAAAAACTGAGCCAAAGAAAGTAAAACAGCTGGTCCTAACATGCCAAAAATCTGGACCAGCAAAGGAAAAAGAAGGATTAGCTCTAACATGCCCAGAACCAGAGCTGAAATGAAGAAAAGGAGGTGACTCTAACATGCTCAAAACTTGAGTCACAAAAAGGAAGGAAGGATGTTTCAAGTTTAGATCCCCAGCCTTCACAGTTTTGTTTTCAGTCTTCTGCAAGTTTCTGTCCATGTGCAACTGTTTTTATGCCTTGGATCCACAGCAAGTCAGACAGTCTAATCCTGGCTTGATTGTTTTTCAATTTCTGTTGTAGAATGTAGAGAAGAAATCTGCTGGACAGTTTAATCCCAACAGATATTAGATTAGGTAGAGAAACATATGAGACCAACAGTCTAATCTAGTCTCATGGAGCAATAAGGGTAGATTTAGAATAGGTTTATTTTATGTTTGTAAAAATAAAAATATGTAAAGGGTCTGCTAGCTCGAATGCACCCTGGAAGAAGAAAAATGCTAGGATTGTAGTATGGGTAGGTAGATTGTTGAAGAAAGTATTTCTGTTGAATGTCTACATATTGTGGCAGCTGATCAAAGGAAGAAAAGGATGTGCCAAGCAGCAGGCAACTGGCCTACTCCAAAGATCTATTCTCTAAATTCTTGACTCCTTCAAGAAGAAGCCATCCCCATGTGGAGCCACTGTTAGCCCCTTATGATTTCCTTGACAAAGCAAGCAAGGGGCTAATTTGTTGTAAAGCCTACAAGGAATGCATTTCCCTTGTAAACACATCATCCTTGCAGCCTTTTATATCCCCTGCCTTTGACTGTTGTCCTCTGCTAGTATGGAGCCTATGAGCCTCAATGATTGCTATAAAATTCTGCCCCAAAAGCCCTGCATTACCCCTTGTACTCCTGCAAAGTGTCCCTTTTCCCCCTTTCCTCCTCCTTCTGTCAAAGTGCTTTTGTTCCCCTCTATTCCCCCTATTAACCCTCTAAACCCCCCAAAATCCCCATTAAATCCCATATTTTCCCTCTGTTTAAACCGGCTTACCCTTTTCTTCCCTATCGTTACCCTTTTTAGGCCTTAAAATGCAATAAAAAAGGTTTAAAAACCCACTTTAAACATTATATCAGGCCTAGCCCCTTTCCCGCTTAGCCCCGCACCACTTCCTCCACGTGATCCGGTGCTGGAACCACCCGCGAAATCCAAAAGGCTCTTGCCGTATTTGTTCATCGGGCGCAACCTTGACCGTCGATCTTGGTAGATCGGATGACTATCATTAAATTTGCAGCACCCGGGTTTCCCCCGTTCATTCCCCAGATCGCGCCATCGTCGTCCATTCCCATGTTGATCTGACAGTCCGCAATGCGCCTGCGCCGGTGGTCCCCATGCACTGTTCCAAAACCATATGGTTTCCATCGCACCACTTATCGATGGTAGGCGGTATTTACCGATCGGCCAACGATTCCAGTCATCGCGTGACACGCGTCCTCCTGTACGATTTCAAAACCGTCGTCCATCGCACGTTATTGTTTGGACACGGATGCCCAGCGATATTGTCGTGAACCGTCCGATCTGGGGTGGGCCATCCAACGGCTATCGCTCGCTGAAGATGCGCGGTAGTTAACCTAGATGCACACGCGATAACCCAAGGTATGGCCCGCCATCTGTCGTCCTCCGATGCATCTTCAGTCGTCGATCTCCTCCCGAGATCGGACGGTTCACATTCAATTGCCCCCGCTGTTGACTATTTCGCCATGGCCCGACCCTCCACGTCATTCGTCCATGTGTCTCCTCCGTACATTCCTCACCCCCATGAGCATCCATCGTGCATGCGCCCATTCCATTACATATAATTGGTTCATTTTCATATTTTTCTTAAAGTTTTCGTTCAAATTTGCTCCGCAGACCGCCAACCACCCACCAGAGTGTTTTTCACCATTTCTCTGCAATTTTTCCTCCATTTCATCATCTTCACGGCCATTTCCTTCATCCACACTGCATCCATTATCCTTGTCCATGGATTTCGTGACAAGTTTGCTGTTTTTCAGGGTTTCAAGTGTGAAAAACCGCCATGGCTCATTATTCCTATCACAGTGGCAGATATGTAGGAAAGGGCCATGTACAAAGATAAATTTAATGAAGAAAATGCCCAGGGAAGTGTTTGACATGATTGTAATCAAAGGACAGGGTCAAAATTCTGTCACTCTCCTCCGGAGCCATTAAAATCACAGAGTTCGCGGCCAGAAGGTAACAGTGGGAGCGGCAAAGAGAAATCAGCAAGGAAATCAAAGAGTCAAAGCATTAAATTGGAGATTTTATAGGATTAATCCAGTTTTTCAGAGGCAAGGTACTAGATTGAAAACCCCGAAGATCAATCAAAAGTTTAATGCACGGGAAATCGTACCACTAGGGTTTTCTACAGCAGCAGAATGTTTTTCTTCATCAGAGGACAAAGTGCCCATGCAATTTTTATTATACATCGTGTTCCTGCAGTTTCCTACCCCAACAATAGTCCCACATGATCAGAAGCATTTGTTGCACAAGTATGGCAGACTTCACTGTCTTTCATTTACCTTTTGTTTATTCACCAATAGTACTGCAAAAGCACCACAACTAGAATGCATCAAAGTCATATCAGAAGTAAAAGGAGCCCTGGAAAAGACCACTCTTTCTCCCAAAGAACACCACGAATTGAATGCACAGGATTTAAGATAGAATGGGCTTCGAACCTCTTTCTTTTCAGAAGTTTAATACTGCATTTAGTCTTCTACCTACCTTCTCTGCTTCTCTTCAGCTATAAAACTCATGAGAAAAACATTGTAAAGGTTGTTGATCAGTTATCAGAGAACCGCAAGTAGTTTCTTTTGAGACACAGTCTCTGTGTAAAGATTGTAAGATAGGTTGAAGGATATGTTTTCAGACTGAGTGTTCAGCTGTTGGCAGTATTTTACTTGATTGGTATTGTTATCTAATATGAAAAGAACATTTCTTTGGATCCTGATCTGAAGCAGCGGTGATGTTTTCCCATCTCTGTGTTTACATTCATTTCATTTCGCTTCTACTGGCTTGCATCAGAATATTGGCATAGAATTTACCCTTGTTAGGTACCCTATGTTTCTGCTCTCCTTGCCTTTTATGTTTCTCTTCTGAATGTATTATCTAAGGAATTTTTTCAGTTGGTTTAACCAGTGTAGTGGATGCTATTGCCTACTCTCTTATGTATGAATTAAATGAATTCAGTTCTTAGATGCTTCTTGTTATAGATTTAGTTGGAAGATTTGGGAACACTGGGGATTAGAGTTAGCCTTGTCCACTAGGATCCTTGTATGACCTACTGATCTGTAACATTGTGCTCTTAAATCTGTGTTATCTCCTCCCTCCTACTTTCCATATCACATAATCATCTTGAAGATCCTCTGTTTCAGATGACTAGCCCAATTGAAAGCCTGCCTATTGAGTAGCAAGAAAATCCTTTCCTGACTCCATTGCCCAATGGTTTTGAATATTTACTAGAACATTTCACCTCTACCTTATCCCTCTTTTCTCATCCTTGTCTCACATTGAACCCTTCTTTCCTGATAACCTGCAACCAAACTAAAACAAATAAATCAAACAAACAAACCGTGTGCCTATAACTAGCCTAACATCATAACATTTGAGCCTCATAGATATAAATCTTTGCTCAAACTAGAGAGATCCCTCTCTGTACCGAGGAGGGCTAGATCCTGAGGTCTGAAAGTGGTTTTGATGTTGTCTCATCTTTTGGTCTTGCCAATCTGGCCAAAGCATGGGAACCCCAACATAACTCATGAAAAGTCTCTTCCACCTTGTGCTCCTAAAATGAAGGTGGGCTAAATAAGTGAACATGATAGGCAAGAGGGTCTATCCCACATTGTCCTCCTCTCCACACATGATAAGTGTAGAGGGCATGCTGATCTTGGGCTGAGACATGATTTCCCTCCAATGGCAAGAAGAAGATTGAGCCTCCAAAGACTCTTCCTCCAAAATCATGAGTCATGCCACCCCAAACCATTCCATTCAAGATAAATGGCACATCATCACCACATGGCATCCAAATCAGAAAATGGCTGAAGGTTATGTGCAAGTTTGGATGATACATATGGTCTCTCTAGCGGATACAACGCAGTTCTCCCAACTGTTGCTTGAGAATGTCATATGGCAAGTGTTCCTGCAACAAGTTACAAGCTGGATATGTATGTTCTCCCAACATGGGGAAGTAAGCATAATTGTATATTAGCTGTACATATGCAAAATAACAATACACCTGCCTAATTTCATGTATAGATGGGCTACTATCATCATGAACATTGGCCCTAAAGTGACCATGAAACCCAAAAATACTCTTGCTCTTTTGAGGAGCAATGCACTGTGCAAACATGGTGAGAAAGTACAAATACTCAATAGAGTAATCAACAAGTACATAAATGCATTCTCTACCATACATAGTGAGTGGGATGAAAGTGAGATCCTCCAATAAGTCCTCCCATGATAATCTACTCATAAAAATATGCAAGAAGAAGGTATACCTCCTCCCTTTGGAATATATCACCCATAAGAACATGCTCCTATGTGACAGCGCTGTAGGCCTTTGTAATAAGGCTCCATGACTTCTCCTTTTGAAATTCCATATGCCAAATCAATCCACCATAATGCTGCTATGTGAGAATATCATCTCCCGACATGGAAGTCTCTCCTGATCCTCCAATACTGAAGGGTAGCCTCTTTGCACCATGAATGTGCCTTTCTTCTCTTCAGAAATATCATGAAAAGTATAGGAAGAATTTTTCCCACACTCTCCCAAGTGCAACCATAGCAACAACAATCTTTGTTGCTGCCTCATCTCTCCCTCATACAAGCTTCCTTTGAACAAGAACACATCAGCAATACATGGAAGCAAGATACAATAAAAACAAGTTGCCAATTAACAATCGGAGAGTGAATCTTGGTCCCTCTCATGGAACCAGCGCAGTGCACCCTTGGCCTGCATTAAAATAAGAATCAACAAGTGCTTTACCAGCCACTTGTTTGCTACCATAGTCATCTCATAATATGAAAACATGAAATTAAAATATGGTGTCATTGGTGCACACCAAGAGACATATGGCTTCCCCCACAACTCATCAAAAAGATAGCCAAGATCAATGCTACAAGTAGATGTAAGTACATCATCATATAATATGCAAGAAGAAATATTTCTCCTTGTTACATCATGCTACTCAAATAAAGGAAATAAGTACAATACAAAACATGAAATGATCCCTCCTCCATTATGTACCCGAGGTCTTGAGCTGAAATGTCTCAACTGGAAATTCTCCCTCACTCCCAATGAGTAGGAAGGTAGCTGTGACATCCTCTCTATCACCATTCAGGCTATGCATCTCTCCATATGCTAATATATGTCATGTTGGATGCCCTCCCAAGTGAACTTCTCCATCAACCAGAAATATGCATCAAAGTGCATAGAAGAGAAGTCCTCATGTGCTGCATGCAGCAGCTTCTCCTTGAGACTAGAAGATCTAGTCGAGAAGATCCTGCCATAGGAAAAGATGAACACATCATCCACCATGTATCTTTCATCTCCATCCGGGTCATCAAGGATCATGCATGCACCAAGATCATTGGAGTATTCTACCAAAAGCCGAGATCTCCAATAAGGATCAATACTCCTCAGTGACAGTGCTGGTGATCTGGTAGGTGAAGTTCCACTCATGCTGCTGCCTGCTACTTTGACATCCCCCATGCCAAAGCCTTCCTCCAAACTCTTCACCTATTCAAAATATAAGAGTGGTGAATCCAAAGACAAAATGTCTTCCATCAACTCCAAATCAGGTGGCCTCCCAGGTGGAATGCCTCCATGTAGTGAGACATCAATGTCAAGAGTAGACTGCATATATGATTGGGCAACTTTTCCCTTGCCCTAACTGCACAAATCAGTTTTCCTCTTCCTTGCATTAGCCTTCTGAAATAAAGAAGGGTATGTGCTCCTCATCAACTGATGTTGCTCTTCTTCCTTTCATCCTCCTTCCAGCTGTAATGCTGCTCACTTATTGTGCTTGGACCTCTATGTATGAGATCCTGGGGAACTTATTAAAAAGATACACAAATCCCTCCTATGGGAGCATGTGCTCCTTCCTCCTCTACATGAGGCACTAGATGTTCTCTAGATGTGACAGTGTTGTTGCCTCTTTCTCCATCAATGGGCATAGGCAACATCTCAACAATTGGACCCCTTTGTGAAAAAGTGATCCCCATGCCCTCTTGTTCAAAAATATGAACTGGAAGTTTTGCTTCCAGCAATGTGTAATGCAAGACATCAGCTCCTCTCATGGTTTTCTGAAATGGATTTTCATCCATCACATGCAAGGGTTTTTTTTTCTCAAGTTTTCCTTGCTCATGTGTCTTAGGAAGTTTTTCACCAAACCTCTCCATCAATGTTTTTATGAATCTTGCATAAGAGAAAGTATTGGCATTATTTAAGGAATAATATTCAAAAATCCACCATGCATGAGCCTTACCTCTGAAATGAATTGCTGCAACTCTGATAGCTTCATCTCCGGAAATATGGTGCAGCTGCAAATAGGAGTTTAGCTCCTTCACCCAAGCTCCAACTGAACATCTAGGTGATCTGGGAAAGGTAGATAGAATAAATCTATCTGCATCCTGCTATTGGCTCTTCTCCATCTGGATCTTGCAAAACTCTTGGAAGTCAGTATGATCTCTAAACTTCTCAGTTTGAGATTCATACTCCCGCAACAAATCACTAAGAGTCATTCTCTTAGGCATTCTTCCTCCTCCCATCCATCTCAGGATAGCTTTGGGAATTTGGTTGCGCTGTGCATCATGGAGTGCAGCTACATGCTCACACTCACCATGTGAAAATATAGATTCAGCTCTAGAATCAACCTCCTTTGGAGATTTCATCTCCAATCTTATTTTCTTCGGCTCTCCTTGAAATCTCTTCATAGATTTTGGAAGAAGCTCTATGAGGTTGTCTCCCTTTCTTTCTGCACATACTGAAGCTTTTTGGTTTCTGTGCATCCCTCCTTCTTCTAATAGCACTGGAAAGTTTCCTTTTTAGGAATATCAAAATTCTATTCCAGAGATTGACTGCAAGGGAATTTACAGGATATGTCACCTTTGAAAAAAAGGATGAGATCCAGAGGCTACCTGGCCGTCTGAAGACTCTGTCTAAAGAGCTTGAAATATTCCCCTTCAGGGATTCAGTACTTTGGCCTGAAGCCATAGGATGAGCCAAAGATCATGCTCTGATACCACTGTAATGTTCCCTTTTCAGGATTGCTCATAAATCATGTATCAAAAACGCATTTCCAGTAAAAAATGTAATAAAAAAGTGAAATGGACTCTTGGATCCCATATATTAGTCAATATACATTCTAAATCCAAGAATAGAGCTGAAACAAATCAAAATAGGTGGGCTAAACAGACCTCCCACACTAGTGTAGCTGAAAATGGTGAAAAACCCCAAGACTGCAAAATGTCGGAGAAAATGCTCAAGGGACTGTGTAGTCTAAGAGAGGGTTTACACATAAAAAATATGTGATAACAATATATCTATTCATATATTGATAAATAATTATGAAGAACAGAGATCTAGTCTCCTCATACAAAATACAAGATAACCCGGCAAGGGTTTCTTGTCAAATACTCTGCATACAAATGTGATCTTCAGAAAAAAACTGAATAATCACTGTAACTCTAAAGCAAAAGAGTATACAAGGCTTAAGGATGTCTTATATGATGTATAACCCTCAAGGGCTTCCTCCCATGAAAGGCTGAACCTCTCAATCACAAGGAAACTCAGCAATGGAGCCACCAAATCATGCAATGAGTACTGCCTCTAAAATAATGCACTCCCTAGCAGAAACAGCTGGGAGGGTATGAGAAATGTGTGGTATGATACCACAGATCTTAAATATGCCCTAGATCTCTCCAAAAATATCTCTCAAGTGAAGGAAAGCTTCCTCCAATGATAAACTAGCTCAGAAGCCGAGATTCCAATCCCTTCCATTGCTGCACCCAGCAACACTGCAAAATCTCCGGCAAAGCTGTGCTAATGTAGATGGCTGAAGCTTGGAATAAAAACCTGATTTGGAATGATGAATACAAACTCTCCCAATTAGCTTCTCAAAGGAAAGAGGTGGGATTCCCGCCCAGGAACACCCAGTGCTAAACAACACTGCAACTTTTCTAAGCAGCAAAGCAGCAACAATCCTTGGCAGCCAAGAATAATAATCTAGATAATGATCAATAATGCTTCCATCCTCTTCCTTATATAAGATGTGAGTTTTATTTCCCTTGGCCCCACTCACTTAGGTTTCTTCTAACCCAAGTTACATTTCCCTCCAAAATTGCGTTATCCATCCTAGGATTCCTCCTCCACTAAAACTGCGTTGTTGACTTGGTCAAAGTAGCTTCATTTTGTCTTTTTCCACACATGGAGGTGTCTTATTGAGCTATAAAAAGTGTCTCCTTTCAAACTTGGAGTGTTTTTATCCTCCTTAGGAGACTTATGGGCTTTTCTACCCATTTATTTACCAGCTACAGCTGTTGTTTAACTCTAATGTTCCATTTTAGCTTGGAAGCTAAAATTTTGGAACATTACATTATTGAATGCTTCAGGTATCATCCTTCCTCTATAGTTCTATGTCAGGCAAATTTTCATTTCCCTTCCTAAAAATTTAGTTGTTCTTATTCCAAGGAGCTCTTCTTAGACTACTTATATGGGGACTATTTATGAACTGCTCTCCCCCTGGGATGTTTCTTCTTATCTATTGCTGGCTGGATATTTGCGTTGCTTCCTAGAGAAGCTCCCCTTGAGACTATGATGGATTCATTATGTTATTGAAGTAACAGGCTCCCCCTTCTCTTTTCCTTCCATACTTTATTGGGTTTCTTCATAATGTCTGCACTTATTTTTGATTCACAGTTTTGTCTGATTTGATCGGATTCCATCATCTGCCTAGAGTTATTTAATGTATATGGCAGTTTACAGTATTTTTCTTTGTGACCAAGCTTGAGGCATACATAACATCTTATTTTAACAAGGTATGTTTGAGTTGATGTATAATATTTTATGCTCCCTTTTTAACATAATTTACATTCAACGAGTTTATGTCCAAAATCATTGCATGCATAACAATAGCCATGGAAATAATTTGTGTACCTGGTGATAGATTTTTTTCTCCATTTGTTTTCTTGAGGTAGTATTTTCATTGGCTGCATCTTTAGTTGGTTGGACTGGATTCGCTTTGTCTTACAGTATGTCGCAGTATGTCATGGTTTGTGGCAGTCAAAACAAGTGATACTACTCACAGGATGAAGGAACCTCCTTTGACATCTTCCGAATTTGTTCAATTCATCCTTAGGAGCGTATGAGCCTTTAGAAGTTGATTATTTAATCCTCTCATTCTCTTTCCTTTCATGTTGCTGCTTGTTTATGTTGTTTTCTTTACAAATCATGTTCTTGCTGGCTTCTACTTATGTAGGAATATTTTGAGCTGCTTCATCATCCTTTATAGCTTTTACAAAAATGATATTCTTGTTATCTTCTACCTTGGACTTACTGGTCTCTCCTTCATAGCCTATCCTAGTCTTTATGAGAGGAGACCTTTGAGCATTTAGAATCTGGTCCAAATGTCCAGAGATTTTCATTTGTGGGGTATTCATAATTATTTCAATTTGGGCCTTCTCTGATTTCATCCTCAGGCTTACCACCTCTTCTTCCAATCTTCCACATTCCAGACTTTTCTCTCTCATTAGCTATAGTAGAGTGTCTTCTACTTTCCTTGCTTCTTCATGTTGTTCCTTTAGGCCAACAATTTCCTCCTTATCTCCATATTCTCTCTCATCACATACTTGCACCAATGTCTTAAGGTTTTTGTTTTCATTCTTCAATATTTCTATTTCAGTCAAGGCTGTGTCAAGTTTGGATTTTTCCTCAACTGTAATTCCTTCAAGGTACTCACATCCATTCACCCTAGAAGGTATATCATTTGATTGACCTTTTTCCTTTTGAAAGGATTTTTTCTTCTTCTTCTGGTTTATCTTCTCCTTCTTGATAATGCATCCACTAGTGTCTCCTTCCTGCATGAGATGAAATCTATTCGAGATTCCTTTTGCAGAGGTTAAATCCATTATTAAATCAATATCCTTGTTATGAAGACTATTATATATCACACATTTTGCCTTGGCATTCCACTTTTGTTCTTGCAAAGAGGGAGAGTCTGTGCAGTAACCATCACAAACAATCTTCCATACCTCAGGTTCATACGCCATTAAATATGTTTTAACCTAATCTCTCCTTCCAGGAAAGTTTGTTGTTTTTAACATGGGTACATTTTGATAGTCCATGACTCAACCATATCTCCTTCAAGCTATTAGGCTTACCCCAAAGGAACCTGCTCTGATACCAATTGTTGATCCCTTAGTTAAACTGAGAGGAAATTGGGGGTAGAATCAATTTAATACATTCATGGACTTTTAAAACTTTCCTTTAAACTTATTTACACCTTCATTTCATGATAAAATTATTATATAATGAAACAAAAATCTTAATATGTGAGAAGCAAGTATTAATCAGATTAAATTCAGAACATCAACACATAATCATCATACACATGGAAAACAGATATAAGTGGAAAGACATACGGGAGAAAAACACATCTTATTATTTTTGTGATGCAAAGTCAAGCTCCAACTCCCTCTCACCACTGATTTTTTGTAGGCTCCAACCTACAAGAGGCTATTACCTCAAATTATGCAAGCTAAAAATTGCAAGGAAGCTCCAACTCCCATCTATTTTCTACAGGCTACAACCCACAGGAGGCTCCTACCTCAACCAACTCCAACTGGACATCTATAAAGCTACAACTTGAAACAGAAGCACCAACTCCCATGTATTTTTTGTAGGCTACAACCCATATAAGGCTCCTACCTCAACCAGCTACAACTAAACATCTATCAAGCTACAAATTGATAGGGAAGCACCAACTTCCTCACACTAAAATAAAATCATATGCTAATTTACCTGGATATCAACTCTGTTTTTCTCCTTCTTCATTGCTGCCTTTTTCAACCGTCATTTCTGCTTCATATCAGCTCCTAATATGCACAACATATCTATCAATCCATTATTTCACTCTCCAACCTTCTTTATCTTTCTTATATTCTTCTACTCTCTTCCACTCTGAAACTTTATAATCTCTTCTTCACTCTTAAAATCTGTTGCACCCTCTCTCTTTCTTCCTCTGTTTTCGTAACCTTCTGCACATGGATATTACCTTTTTTATACAGATACCTTCATGATTGTTTTCATTCTCTATGGGAATATGAAGTGAACAGGCACAACTCTTTCCTTTCACCCATTCATTTCCTCACTCAACATATTCAGGATGTTACAATAATATATACAATTTTTACAGTATCAAATGGAGTTTTTCTTTGCCTATGGGGACTTGCCTTTGCATCACAAACAATATAAAATAATTAATAAATTTACAATTACAATAATATTCAAATTCAGACCTTTCAGCTTCTTATCTTTTCTGTGTGTTTGTCCTCTTATGCTTGTTGTTCCTTTGTCTTTTCTGTTTCTGCAGTTATATTTCAACTGTGCTGCATAACTGCCCTTTTTTCCCGACTCGACCCATGTTGTTGCACCGTTCTGCACGAGGTTGGGTCCTTTTAATTGCTCGAGCCTTTACTTGTTGTGTTCACCCTTTTCTTTTGTTACTAGAGAATTTTCTTCCGCGTTCAGCCATTTCATTTGACTCACTGCTGCAATACTGTTCTGCACGAGCTCCTGGTCCTTTATTATGCATTCAGGTATTTTCTTTGTGACCCGTGGAGTATGGCCCATGTAAAATCCATTTTAACACGTAACAAAATATAACTTCAAGTTAAATACAACATACATACATTGGCGATCAAACAACATAAATAGTATAACATAACGCATATTATAGACATCTCGTGCATATACGCGGAAAAAGGGTTATCGGGTCCCACACTACTTAACCAACCACAATACGTTGCACATTTCTTGCCTGCACCTTTTAACTCTTATTAATAGCGATAAACCATATTTCTTGTGATATTTGATATTGCACAGTGCTGCCACATGCCCTTCTCCACTTCGCATCGCATACAACATAACTTACCGTGCAAACCTTAAACCATAACCTCTAAGATCTACGATGTGCGCTCATGTGCAGTGCTAACACGTGGCTCTTCCCTTATCGCATCACATATAACTTACCATATTGTGTGAAATCTTAATGGTAAACTCTAAGATCTGTGATGTGCACTCGTGTGCAGTGCTAACACATGGCTCCTCCATTTCACATCGCAAACAACTTAACTTACCTTGCGATGACCTTAATAATTAAGAGCTAAAATTTGCGATTTACACTTTCGATCTTTGCCACTGTGATTATCACCGTTGATTTGCACCAGATTTACGATCCTCGCTACTTCTGGCACATCTGATTGGTCTTTGCCTAGCTTATCTTGCGATGAATATCATCCGTTCATTTCTTGCCTTCACTTTTACGATCTAATCCTGACCATCCTCTCATCCTTCACGCGACTCTTCTTCATCTCTTCTGCCTGCTCTGATATCTGCCATTAATTCTTAATACTTTGATTCTGTGATTCTATCTTTGCCATCCGATCACCTCCCTTGGAATTATTCTAACATTTCTTTTCCTTAGTTTATTTTTCTTCTTTTTGTGAGCACCGCTACTCTGCATCTCTGCTATCCTTCCTTAGATTTATTCAATTTCTAAATGCATTGATCTCTCTTGAGCTTGTTCTTATATTCGTTATTCACTCTATATTGGGATTATAATGCTTGTTGCATGCCTTTGCTACGCCTCTTCTGCCTTTGTTGCTTCTCTGTTGCCTTTGTTGCCTCTCTGCTACTTTTTCTGCCTTTCTGCTACATTCGTTGCCTCTGCTGCCTTTGCTGCCTCTCTGTTTCCTTTGATGCCTCTTTGCTACCTTTTTTGCTTCTCTATTGCATTTTATGCCTCTATTTCCTTTACTTCCTCTCTCCTTCCTTTCCTGATAGTCTAATGTTGCTCCTCTGCCTCTCTTTTATGCTTTCTTACTGCATTGTTGCATGATCTTCTCCTTTGCCTTATTGATGGTTCTAGTGCTGCTCCTTTGTGCTCCTTTGCCATCAATGACAATATTTCCAACACAAGTGACTGATGATTTACTATTAATAGCTGCATGCATGTCAATTTTGATGAAGACCGAGTTGAGACAAAGGTGAAAGGGAAGTTAACTATCAATTGTATTTTTAGCAAACTACCCAGATGCAGTTAAAACACCATAGGATTTTCCATGATGTTTGCGCAGTCAAATAAGGTTGAAATTTCTAAATAATAGGGATTGCATTCCACATTAATTGTGTGAGAAATTCAGTCTGAGCAGAGGTTGATAATTGGCTAAGTACTAGCCCAATTTTGTCCAGATCAGTGTGAGATAGTCAGGAGTGTGCAACAGACTCTTGTGAGAAGAGTGCATTGTATTGTTTCATGATTCCTTGGTTCATTATATAATATAGATAGAGGGGTTTTAAGCAGCAAGATATCCCAGGAAAAATATCTGTGTTGTGGATTTATTTTCTTTCTCTTACTTTGTGTGATTGTGCGACCGTGTTTAATTTCCGTAGAATTAACTATAGAAGGATTAAGCATCTTACTCTAGTATATTGCATGATCAAATTGAATCCATTGGAATACATATTGTTTTTATAAATTCTACATGGTATCAGAGTACCTGAAATCACAACAGTGGAGAAGAAATTGAGTTTGTGTTGAACAATATTCAAACTTGCAAATACTTTTGTTGGTGTGACAAGCAGATCAAGATGGATTTCAGTGGATTAAGATTGGAATATGCACTCGAGGGTAGTTATAATTGTATTGCATAAAAAGACATAATGGAGGGAGTTCTTGAGGACAATGGGTTGAAAGAATTCATTGATAATGATATTTCCAAGCCTGCAGCATCAGACGTCGGTCTTCATTATCCTTGGAAAAAGAAGGTAGCAAGGGTGAGGAGGATCTTAATAGAGGGAAATCGTGATCGCATTGTCTCAGGTCTCCATGGAAAGGTGACTCCATATGCCAATGTGGAAGGCCTTCAACGGATTTGGTGTTGAAGAAGGTGTTGGTCTCCCGTGTTTTGACAATTTGGCAAATCAAAAGACAAGGCAACATCAGAACCAATCTTTAGAGTTCCAGGATCTAGTCCTCCTGTTCTCAGAGAGGGATCTCTCAAATTTTTGTTTGCAAAGGTTTATCTTGTTTGCTTTGATTATGGATTTTAGACTAGTTATTAAGTGCAGATGTTTGTTTGGTTGGGTTGAGTTGATACAGCAGAATATGAAAGGTCTAGGAAAGATAGATAGAAAGAGGAAATATCTGGTTCATTGGGCAATGGAGTCAAAATAAGGTCATGAAAAACTCTTCAAGGGATATGGGATATCAAAGGGAAAATCTAACTTGGCCACAGGATCCTTTATTTTGGAATGAGATGGACATTAATGTTTTGGAAAGAGAAGCTTAATTCTCAACAAAGGGAACTTGAAAACATAACTTAACAATAAAGAGATATTTGATAGACAGGGCTAACCATAAATTCCACAAAAATTCTTTAAGCAAATAATGACTTCAAGACAACTTTTAAAATGAAATCTAAGATTCGGGGAACTCCCTATTTCCTCAAATATTTTATTTTAAAGGACTTAGAAAACATAAAAGATTCACTGATAGTTGCATTCATAGAAGAGGGAACACCTAAATAACATCTATGCTTGCAACTATAAAGACCTTCAAAACAACTGTTCAAGCAGGGGCAAAGGGTAAGATCAAAACCGACCTCTTTGATTAACTTAAGACAATGGTACTTCAAAGGGAGACTTCAATAACAACTTTCAAGTGATGGAAGACAAGCGGGGAGAACCATAAATCATGTTGAAACCAACTATTTGAGCTATTAAGGAAATAAACAAGCATGAAGACTAAAGAGAAGGTTTAAAGCCTCTAAAATACTTCAGCAGAAGAAAACATAAAACAGTGAAGGGTGAACAGGTCTAAGGTGCTTCCGTGAGTCATTTCTTAGCCTAAAACTTTCAGCCTACTGTAGTAAGAGATTATGAAACATAATGAAAATAGGAGAAAACATTAAACAATTAGAATACTTCACCAACAACCAAGCTCATGAATCCAATGATAGAGCCTTCTCAAGAACGGGCATGCAACAACATCATCAAGACATCCAAGACTTCAATTTGTTTTCAACTTCAACATACTTGTATATTTATTTTAGAGAGTTTCAATGTTACAACTTGTGATCAAACAACAACCAACAACCAACCAACACTCACTCATCTTCTGTTGTGGTATATATAGAAAGATGAGGAGGTGAGATCTGAAAAATATCTCAATTACAATTAATACAGGATTTAAATGGCCCATTGGCCCTTGGGATGCTCAATGAAGAAACAGAAGAGGTGTTCACCGTATTAATTGATTCACACTTATGATTTAAGCTGGGTAGGAGTATTTATTGACCTTTGAGGCATAGGTAGTCCGATGTAACTCTGCAGATATTCTTTGCATTGAAGGCCCTGGAAAAAGTGACTTCTTTGGCTGTGTCGAGGCAAAAATCTGATCCTGATCAATAAATTCAGCTCCTGATTGAATCCTTTGAGGCACAGGTGGCGCTGTGGTGGTTGAGGAATCAATTGCCTCAGATATGGCGGTGGAGGCATTCTGTCTGATAAACACTTTTAGGTTTTCCTTTTAAACTATGTTTGAGTTGGGGATTAGGCTTTGGATAAATGTCTTAGCCGTAATCCCCACTCATTTGTCCATTAATCCTCGGCTTCTAGTTAGTTTTCTAATTTCCTGCGATCTGATACTCTTTTTCTGTGACTTCTTTGCTGTTTCCAGGTTTTACAAGGGCGCGTGGCAGCGAAGGCTCATGGAACCTCGTTGACAGTATAATTTACACCCTGCGGATAATCTCTCCAATGAATTCGAAAGGCAAAGGATCATCATCCTTGCCTCATGAAATTTTTCCATTTAATCAAGAAAAAACCTTAAACCTGCACAAAACAAACAAAATGAGGAAATCATGCGATTATATGGGTCAATCTGCGTCGGAGGGCGTGCGGAGGAGTGGGGCAATCGGAGTCGTCGATCGCACTGTGATCGACGGTCGGGAGTGATTGAGAGAAGTCAGCGGCGTGAATAGTTTGACTGGGCAACGGAATCAAGGGACTGAACGTGGGCCGTCGATCTGCAGAGATCGACGGCGGAGATTAATTTTCCGCAGCGCCGGGGCCTAGCTAAACCATATGCAACTTGGTTAAAGATCGGACAACTTCAACGAATGCCAGCCGTTAGATGCGAGGGGTCAGATCAGATGGCTGCCGTTGATTCCGCTGGGCGGTCATGGCCCGACGGATAACGTGCGGGGGATTAAATTTATGCAGCGGTTTTGAAACAGGGCGGAGGACACGTGTCACCCAGCGTATGAAATCGCTGGGTCCGCGGGAAGTACCGCCGGCTATGGATGGGTGGTGCGGAATGAAACCACCGGTTTTCACACAATGAACGCGGGCGCGGGGACCACCACGGGAAACAGTTCCGCTCCGTCGATTGGTTTTTGATCGGACGGCGGAGATGAACTGCGGGGGGCCAACGTGTACGGACACGAGACTTTTGGAGCAACCCCCCATAGTGAATGGCAGCCGTTAGATTAAGTCTTCACCCATCCCGAGGATTCAACTACGGGGGCACCAAGGTTTGATCCTACGGATAGAGCAAAGCCCCCGCAGGGGAAACACTTCAGTCACGGCGTCGGGTCACATGGAGAGAAAAAGGCGTGGGGCTTAGCCTGAGGGGCTTAAGTCCAACGCATAGAAAAAGTGTGTTTTCTATGGTTTTTAATGGTTTTTTAAGGAGATAAAGGCTTTCGGTAAGGTCAAAATAGTGGGTTTTAACCTTATAAAAGGGATTTTAATGAAATGAAAAAGGGAGAAACATGAAATTGTGGGGTTTTCATGGGAAATGGAGAATAGAAAATGAGGTTAGTGGTGGAAAGAAGAAAAAGGGAAAAGGGTCCTTTGCAGAAGTACTTTGGCTTTTAGAAATCAGCAGGATTTCTGAGTTCTGAATGGAAACAGTAGTGAATATTAACCAAGGATAGGAAATTATCAAAAAGTCTTCAAGTATCAGCAATTTTAATCATGAAATTGTTTCTTGAAGGCTATCCAACATTATTTAGCCACCATCTGATATGACAGAATTTTATGGGTGGCTAACAGTGGCTCCACTTGGGGATGGTGTCCTTTTGAAGGCATCAAGAACTGCAGACTTGTATTCTCTGGGAGGCTGATCAATTGCCTCATCCATTAGGATGTTTCTTCTGCTTTGAAAGATCTTTCTTTGCTCTGGAAACCAATTGTCAATCTTTGGAAAACAATGGAACTCTTATCAACAAAATTTCTACCTACCCAATCCTACTGATCTAACATTTTCTCTTCATCAGAGTGCACTTGGATTGGCAAACTCTCTTACAAAATTTTATTCTTTTGAAAGCATAAAAACTAATCTAACTCTACTCCTTATTTCTTCATGGATCCAGATTAAACAGTTGGATCCATATGATTCTCTACCTAATCTACTGTCTGTTGGGATTAAGCTGTCCAACAGAAATCCATTCTCTAAATTCTATAACATAAATTCAAAAAACAGTCAAGTCAAGATTAAGCTTTTTAACTTGCTGTGATCTATGGCATAAAAACAAGCTGCACATAGATTATTATTTGCAGAAAATTAAAATCAAAATGGAAGGTTTAAGATCTGAAAGTTTCTCATCATGGCCTTCTCTTTTCTTCACAGCTCTGTTTTTGCTTTTGTTTGAGCTGTCTCTTCTTTGATAACTGATTCAGATTTTGGGAAAATTAGAACCAGTTTTTCTCTTTCATGACTCAGAAAATGAAACAATTTTGAGTCATCTCTCTTTGGAGACTTTGGTTCAGATTTTGAATTTGTTTGAACCTTTAATTTCTATCCTAATCTATCTACTGATAAGCCAAGATTAAACAGTTTGGCAAACCAAATTCACTACCCTATCAGCAGAAAATTTAAAACTAACTAGTCAAGATTAGGCTGTTTGACTAACTAGAAGTGTGGTTATCAAGAGTGGCATTTAAGCTTGCACACTTTCAGATTTGTTTCTCTTTTGGGCATGGGGCTTTGCCTTTCTTGTTTTTAATAAACTGCCCTCTTTTCTTTCTTTCTATTGTTTTTGTATTTTGATTTTCTTCTAACTTTGAATGCAATGGTTAGGCTATGATATCTACAATGGTAAAACACAAATGCTTTGAAACTTAAGATTCTTGGCAGAAGTAATGCTTGAGCATCCTTCCATTGACAAGACCTCCATATAGGTCTTCTCCATTCATTTCTTTCAAGAAAAATGTATTATGACCCCTCTCAGCATGAATAACATATGGCCCTTTCCACAAGTTCTCAAACTTGCCATGTTTCCCCTTTTCTTCTCTCCTTGAATCCCATTTAAGAACAACACTTCCGACTTGGAAGTTGTTTGCCTTAGTCCTTTTATCAAATTGCTTCTTCATATTTTCTTGGACTAACTGTGTTCTTTCATAAACCTCTTCTCTGGTCTGCTGCAAATGAATTGTTTGGTTGATCCTCCTCTGCATATCATTTTCTTCAACCTGTACTTCTTGAAGGAGCTTCATGACTGGAACTCCTAATGAGGTAGGAAATATTGCATCCATGCCATAAACTAACTGATAGGGGGACATATTTATTGATTTCTTTGTGGTTAGTCGATCAGCCCATAAGGCATGAACCAGCTTACTGTGCCATGATTTTCTATTTTCTTCCAACATCTTTTTAATGATATTAATGAGACTCTTGTTGGAGGATTCAGCTAACCCATTCCCTTGGGGATAGTAAGCAGTGGAATGGCCCAGGGTTATATGGTATTTGTGACAGAAATCAACCATATTTTTGGATTTGAAAGCAGCAGCATTGTCTGTTATGATTTTTCTGGGACAACCAAATCTGGATAGGATATGGGTTTCAAGAAACTTGATAATGACGGAGTCATTAGCATTCCTGGTAGGTATAGCTTCTATCCATTTGGTGAAGAAGTCAGTGGCTGTGAGGATCCACTTATGTTGAGCTGAGGAAGATGGATGAATTTCTCCAATGAAGTCCAGCCCCCATTTTTGAAAAGGTGCCTCAACTCTGATAGGATGTAGGGGTAAGGGAAGGAGCTTTCTCTTGCCATCAAAGATTTGACACTTATGGCAAGACATGACCAGCTTCTGAGTGTCTGGGAAAAGGGTAGGCCAATAGTAACCTGATCTGAGAATTTTGTTTGCTGTGGGCTTCCAGTAGAGGTGTCCTCCACATTCACCATCGTGCAATTCATGCATGATTTTTCCTGCATCATCTTCAAGTAAACATTTGAGCAAAATTCCAACAGCATTTTTCCAATATAATACTCCATTTAATATGCAAAAACTCAAAGCCTTTTGTTTCAAGAATCTAGCCTTAGTTTTAGATAAAGAAGGAGGGGTATTTAAATATAAAAGCACATAAACAATGTCAGCATACCAAGGAGAATTTAGAAAGGTTTCTTCAATAAAAGGAGCATTGGATTCTTCTATTTCTTCCAACACATCTACCATATTCATGTCTAATGCTTGGAAGTTAGACTCAGCCATGAGTTTTGCTAATCCTTTCCCTTTTATTACTTTGGTGGGCCTAATTTCTAAGTCATATTCAAGAATAGTTGCAATCCATTTTCCCCTTTTACCATCAGGGTCTTGACTCAGAATGTCCTTGACAACAGTATGTGGGACAAAAGCAATTATGTGATAGTGTAAAATATAGACCCTAAAGTCCTTTAATGCTTTCACTAATGCTAAGGCTTGTTTCTCCATGATATTATAATTGAGAGGAGCGTCTCTTAAGGCCCTACTAAAGAAGGATATTGGTTGTTCCTGCCCCAAATCATTCTTTTGAAGTAGAACTGCAGCTATTGTATGCTCGGATGCAAAAGAAAAGATGTAAAAATCTTTGGTAAAATCTGGACTAATCAGGACTGGTGTTTGAGTAAGAGCTAGTTTGACTAGTTCGAATGATTTTTTAGTTGGTAAAGTCCATTTCACACCCACATCTTTCTTGAGCATGTTTGTAATGTTTTTTAATAGCTCAGCAAGGTTGGGAATAAACCTTCTCAAAAAATTTATCTTTCCAATGAAGGATTGCAATTCTTTGAGGCTTCTAGGATGGCTAATTTGCAATATGCCATCTATCCTTGTAGGGTCTATTTTGATTCCTTCTTCTAAAATTATATGACCAAGAAGTTTCCCTTCTTGGAGACCAAAGAGGGTCTTCTTGGGATTCAGTGATAAGCCAAATTTCCTACACTTCTCAAAAACCTTTCTTAGGTGAATCAAATGCTCTTCATCAGTTTTTGAGAAAACGGTTATGTCATCAAGGTAAATAATTATAAAATAGCCAATATCTTCAGAGAAGGCTATGTCCATGGCCCTTTGGAAAGTGGCCCCTGCGTTCATTAATCCGAAAGGCATTTTGACATACATAAAGGTGCCCCAAGGTGTGGTAAAAGCAGTTTTGATTTGATCACTTGGGAACACTAACACCTGATTGTAACCTGAGAACCCATCTAATAGGGATATTCTTCTTGACCCAACTACCCTTTGAAGTATATGGTCCATCTTGGGTAATGGGTAGTTGTCTTTTAGAGAGGCTCTGTTTAAATTTCTGAAGTCAATACAAAGCCTGATTTCCCCTGTTTTCTTTCTAACAGAAACTAAGTTTGAGACCCATTCTAAAAATCTAATGGGTACTATGATCCCAGCATTGTACATTTTCTCAATTTCTGCCTTAACCAAAGGTAATAAAAGGGGATTTATTCTCCTTAGTTTTTGCTTGAAAGGCCTTTGATTTTCCTTCAAGGGAATTTTATGCTGGATGATGCTGGTATCATATGATTTCAAGTCTTTGTATTCCCAAGCAAACACATCTTTAAACTCTTTGAAAAGCTCTATGTACTGCAATTTTATGTGGGTTGGGAGGGTGCTGGATAGCTTGATCATCTTGGGTTCTGCTAGATTTCCTATGTTATGTTCTTCTACATTTGTTTCCACAGGCTCCATTCTGGGTTCTTTAGCTACATCATTGAGATCAAACAGGTGTTCTAAAGGTGTGAGACCTCTTGGGATCTTATCATTTTTGCATTGTAAGACTTCCAAGTCTTCTTGGTCTTCATTGTTCACTACCTCTGCTTCAAAAGGATTTTCGCAATGATTTATATCAGCAGGATATGTCATTTCAGCCTCTGGGATTTGTTCAATATACAAACAGTTTTCTTCATGGCTAGTTTCTAGTGTTGGTATGCTGAAATCATTTTCTAATTTCAAGAAATCATCTATGTGTTTTTCAGATTCAAACATCTGCCAGTGATCTTCGTTATCAGGCACAACAGGTCTGTGTTTCACCTTTATACTGATTTGTTCATTTATTTCAGGTACTTGGCAATTACTGGCCATGAAGGCAAGTTCATTTTCTAGATGATTCAGTGCTCTAGGAATGAAAATGAGTTCATATTTTTCGAAAGTTTTTAGCAGGTCTATGGCAGCATTTCGATATTCCCTAAGCCTTGGATTCTTGGCTGAGTATTCTCCTTTGATTTTTTTGATGATAAGTTCAGAATCTCCTAAGATAGATATCCTTTGGGCTTTTAACTGTTTGAGCAATTGTAAACCTAGGAGGAGGGCTTCGTACTCAGCGATGTTGTTAGTGCACGGGAAATCTAATTTGTATGAAAAAATCTGATTTGTGTTCTGAATCCAGACACCTGCCCCTGCACTAGTTTTATTGCAGGATCCATCGAAATTTACTGTCCAGAGTATGTTTGACTCATTTTCACTTTCTTGTTGTTGTTGATTGTCAATATTTTGAAGTTGATTCGAGGTAAGATTGGATTGTTCTGGTGAATTGATTGGGTCCATGTTTTCTTTACCTTGTTGAGTAATTTCATCTTCATTACATAAGATAAAGGAATCTAAACTTGATTGAATAGAATAGATTGGAGTGTTGTTTGGTTTGTCCATGTTACTCACCATGTACTTCATGTGGGATTCTCTGTATAGTCTTCTGTTTTGGTTAAAAACAGGGATGGTGGCATAAGACATATCCATTTGAAGGCTTCCCTGAAGTTTGGCTCCCCATGATCTTGATACGAGCATGCCATACTTAGGGGGAATGTCAGCTACAACTACATCCATTACTAGATTCTTGGCGGGGATCTGAGCTAAGTTAACACATAAATCTTTGATTAAACCCAAACATTTGACTCTGCTTGAGTCAAAAGAATACAAATCTTTGTATGGTTTAGTAATTTCTAAGCCTAAGCTTTCCATTACTACTTTGGGCATTAGGTTGTGTGAAGCTCCGGAATCTAACATGGCATTGTGTAGAATTTTATCGTGTATGTTCAAGCTAACATAGAAGGGAGGGACTGGTCCTTCTTGATATTTTCCTTCAACCTCTGGGCCAAACAACAGCTCAGGTTTGTCATCTTTCAAGTTTAAGGTGTCAGTATCATTTCCTAAGTTTAAGGCTTTCAAAACTTGGTTTTTGTACACTTCTTGGGTTACTAGTTCAGCTAGGGGGATGGTAATTTTTATCTTAGCAATCTCTCCCTCAAGGCTGAAAGGAATAATTGACTTGTTAATATTTACATCTGTTTTTTCAATTGGATTCTTTTCAGCAGCTTTGATTTGTTGAACCTTGCTTGAACTAGTGATAGGAATAGTTCTACTAGGACCACTAGCTGAAGTGCTAGGGGTTCTTTGTTCAACATTTGGCTGGATTCCCTTGTCTTTATTTAAATCTGGTTTTTTGGCCGAAATGTTGGTTTTTTCTGCTGTCTTCTTGGGCTGGTTTTCTGCGTTTTTCTTGACAGCAGTGCTAGTATTCTTATCTTTTGGATTTTCTACACTTCCCTTGCTCCTAAGATCATACTATTTGTGTACCTCCATGATTGCATTTTCAAAACCCAATCTATAGTCATCAGAATCTTCATAGGTGTTTGTATTCTGATCATTAGAGAAGAAACCTTGTTCTTCCTCGGTGAGGAAAACATCATCGCCACTGTCTGATCCAATCAAGTTTACATGTGATTCTTCCAACCTTTCCAACTCCCTGTCTTCCTCATATTGATCTACGTAGTTCTGTTGAAAGGGAGGTCTAATTTGTTGGTCACTTTCTTTTTGCTTATCTTGATTGTTATCTCTTCTATAATTCTGATTTCTATTTCTGTTTTGATTGTTTTGAAGTGCAGTCTGGTTTTGATTTGTTTGTGCTTTCTTAATTATGTTCATCTCTTTCATCATTTCTTCCAACATTCTCTCCATTTTTGAGCTTGAAGTAGAGGGAGGGGATTCCTCTCTGAAAGATACTCTTTTTTCAGTTTTCATTCTTGCTCTCTTTTCTATTAAGTTGACTTCCACAGAAAGAGCACCCCTTTGCATATCTTCAAGAGTTGCAAAATCTCTTTCTCTCGGTGAATAAGTCATGTCAGAGTCAAATCCTTCAGGAAAATTGTTTAAGGCTGAGCCTTGTGGAGGTTTTAGTTCTGGGTAAAGTGCATTATATACACTGTTAAATCTAGTAAAATATGCTTGTACACTTTCCCCAGGGTTCCTACGGAGATTGTTGTAATCAACAAGGACTTGGAGAGGATTCTTCTTTACTTCCCATTTGTTTAGGAATGTTTGATGGAAGGCTTGGAGGTCGTTAATACTACGGGGGGCTAAACCTTTAAACCATTTTCTTACTTCTCCCCCTAAGATTTGAGCAAATAATCTAAGTTTGATAGAATCATCATCAATTTCATTTCGGTCAAAATAGTCATTCATCTTATCCACATGTTGTGATGCAGTTGTAGCATTATTAGCATCATATAATGGAATTTTGGACTGATAGTCCTGTGGAAGATTGACTAGTGGTACAGTAAGGGCTAAGGGAGCATACCATGCTGCCATGATATGTGGTGGGGGTGGATTAACAAGTGGTGGATTGACAAGAGGGAAAGTGGGTTGAGGTGTGGTGGTTTGAACAGTGGATGTAGGATGAGTAGAAGTGGATGGACCAGGAGTAGACTGCTGAGTTGATCTTGGATGAGAGACACCTAGGATGTGAAGAAAATGTAAATCAGGAGATGTTGTTTCTCTGCTACCAAGATGTTCACTTGTTTCAGGAGATGATAGTGAAGACTCAGAATCTAGTTGTTCTAACTCACTAAATGACCTAGTCCTAAATGGATTAACCAAGTCAGCTTGTGAGTGTTGTAGAGCTGAAAGTTTTTCAGGAACTGATTTAGCTCTTGGGGGTGATCTGAAAACAATTGATAATTTAATCTTAGGAGACTTCCAAAGGATACTTTCTGGGTCATCAACTATCTCAGGTGGGTTGGGGTCAGGATGGGCTCTAGTGTAGATACTTCTAGAAGCCACTATGGTGTGTTTTCAGACCCAAAATAACAAGAAAAGTTCAACCAAGTATGACAATATTTGAGAGGTTAACTGATCTGTTTACACAAATTTTGATCCTACAGTCCTCTAACTGGATTTGGAAAATGTTATAATGGTAAGGGTTCTTCCTAGTGGAGTCTTAAGGTCTGCTCAGGATTGTGGAGTCGCCAGGTGGAAAATTTAGAGTGTTTTCAAAGAAGTACACTGTCCACCACAGTGCTTGTGAAACATCCTTTTTCAAGGATATCCCGAAACACAACAAACTCTAACTAGAGATTGACTGGGAGGGAATTCACCAGATATATCACCTCTAAAAGAGGATGAGATCCAGAGGCTATCTGGCCCTTTCCAGACTCTGTCTAAGAGTACAAGGTAAAACACATCAAAGGTAAGTGATATGTGGGAATGAGTGTTTCACTATAAAGTGGAAGTTTTTAGCTCATGAGGAGGTAAAAGGTTCTATGGTCCACTACCATGTTTATTATGAAGCCAAACTTGAAATATTTTTGGGTTTTTCTGAGTTTATTTTGGTTTTATAGGTTAAGAGAGTGTTCTAAGTCTGATTTTTCACTTAGCTAAGGTGTTCAAACAAACAAAGTTTCTCTTATGGCTTGGTAACTGGTTCCTTCAAGGTTTGATAAGGATTAAAAGGAATCCTAAGGGTTACTTAGTTTGTCACTGATTCAATCAAGTCCTATCATGATTGCCATTATGTTAGGCAGTGCTTGAAGAAAGTTACTTATGTTATATTGGACCTAAAGGTTTTAAGAAAGGTTTTGAAACCTCTAATTCTCAGTAGGGTCCCACCGTGATCGCCATTATGTTGGTCTCCCGTGTTTTGACAGTTTGGCCAATCAAAAGACAAGGCAACATCAGAACCAATCTTTAGAGTTCCAGGATCTAGTCCTCCTGTTCTCAGAGAGGGATCTCTCAAATATTTTTTTGCAAAGGTTTATCTTGTTTGCTTTGATTATGGATTTTAGACTAGTTATTAAGTGCAAATGTTTGTTTGGTTGGGTTGAGTTGATACAACAGAATATGAAAGGTCTAGAAAAGATAGACAGAAAGAGGAAATATCTGGTTCATTGGGCAATGGAGTCAAAATAAGGTCATGACAAACTCTTCAAGGGATATGGGATATCAAAGGGAAAATCTAACTTGGCCACAGGATCCTTTGTTTTGGAATGAGATGGACATTAATGTTTTGGAAAGAGAAGCTTAAGTATCAACAAAGGGAACTTGAAAACATAACTTAACAATAAAGATATATTTGATAGATAGGGCTAACCATAAATTCCACAAACATTCTTTAAGCAAATAATGACTTCGAGACAACTTTTAAAATGAAATCTAAGATTCGGGGAACTCCCTATTTCCTCAAAGATTTTATTTTAAAGGACTTAGAAAACATAAAAGATTCACTGATAGCTGCATTCATAGAAGAGGGAAAACCTAAATAAAATCTATGCTTGCAACTATAAAGACCTTCAAAACAACTGTTCAAGCAGGGGAAAAGGGTAAGATCAAAACCGACCTCTTTGATTAACTTAAGACAATGGTACTTCAAAGGGAGACTTCAATAACAGCTTTCAAGTGATGGCAGACAAGCAGGGAGAACCATAAATCATGCTGAAACCAACTATTTCAGCTATCAAGGAAATAAACAAGCATGAAGACTAAAGAGAAGGTTTAAAGCCTCTAAAATACTTCAGCAGAAGAAAACATAAAACAGTGAAGGGTGAACAGGTCTAAGGTGCTTCCAGGAGTCATTTCTTAGCCTAAAACTTTTAGCCTACTATAGTAAGAGATTATGAAACATAATGAAAACAGGAGAAAACATTAAACAGTTAGAATACTTCACCAACAACCAAGCTCATGAATCCAGTGATAGAGCCTTCTCAGGAACAGGGATGCAACAGCATCATCAAGACATCCAAGACTTCAATTTTTTTTTCAACTTCAACAGACTTGTATATTTATTTCAGAGAGTTTCAATGTTACAACTTGTGATCAAACAGCAACCAAAAACCAACAACCCCTCACTCATCTTCTATTGTGGTATATATAGAAAGATGAGGAGCTGAGATCTGAAAAAGATCTCAATTACAATTAATACAGGATTTAAATGGCCCATTGGCCCTTGGGATTCTCAATGAAGAAACAGAAGAGGTGTTCACCGTATTAATTGATTCACACTTATGATTTAAGCTGGGTAGGAGTATTTGTTGACCTTTGAGGCATAGGTAGTCTGAAGTAACTCTGCAGATATTCTTTGCATTGAAGGCCCTGGCAGAAGTGATTTCTTTGGCTTTGTCGAGGCAAAAATCTGATCCTGATCAATAAATTCAGCTCCTGATTGAATCCTTTGAGGCATAGGTGGCACTGTGGTGGTTGAGGAATCAATTTGCCTCAGATATGGCGGTGGAGGCATTCGATCTGATAAACACTTTTAGGTTTTCCTTTTAAACTGTGTTTGAGTTGGGGATTAGGCTTTAGATAAATGTCTTAGCCGTAATCCCCACTCATTTTTCCATTAATCCTTGGCTTCTGGTTAGTTTTCTAATTTCCTGTGATCTGATACTCTTTTTCTATGAATTATTTGCTATTTCTAGGTTTTACAGGGGCGCATGGCAGCGAAGACTCATGGAACCTCGTTGAAAGTATAATTTACACCCTGAGGATAATCTCTCCGATGAATTCGAAAGGCAGAGGATCGTCATCCTTGCCTCATGAAATTTTTCCATTTAATCAAGAAAAAACCTTAAACCTGCACAAAACAAACAAAATGAGGAAATCCTGCGATTATATGGGTCAATCTGCATCGGAGGGCGTGCGGAGGAGTGGGGAAATTGGAGCCGTCGATCGCACTGTGATCGACGGTCATGAGTGATTGAGAGAAGTCAGCGGCGTGAATAGTTTGACTGGGCAACAGAATCAAGGGACTGAACGTGTGCCGTCGATCTGCAGAGATCGACGGCGGAGATTAATTTTCCGCAACGCCGGGGCCTGGCTAAACCATATGCAACTTGGTTAAAGATCGGACAACTTCAACGAATGCCAGCTGTTAGATGCGAGGGGTCAGATCGGATGGCTGCCATTGATTTCGCTGGGTGGTCATGGCCCGACGGATAACGCGCGGGGGACTGACCTTATGCGGCGGTTTTGAAACAGGGCAAAGGACACGCGTCACCCAACGTATGGAATCATTGGGTCCGTGGGAAATACCGCCGGCTATGGATGGGTGGTGCGGAATGAAACCACCGGTTTTCACACAATGAACGCGGGCGCGGGGACCACCACGGGAAACAGTTCCGCTCCGTTGATTGGTTTTTGATCGGACGGCGGAGATGAACTATGGGGGGCCAAGGTGTACGGACTCGAGACTTTTGGAGCAACCCCCCGTAGTGAATGGCAGCCGTTAGATTAAGTCTTCACCCATCCCGAGGAGTCAACTACAGGGGCACCAAGGTTTGACCCTATGGATAGAGCAAAGCCCATGCAGGGGAAATGCTTCAGTCACAGCGTCGGGTCACATGGAGAGAAAAAACCGCGGGGCTTAGCCTGAGGGGCTTAAGTCCAACGCATAGAAAAAGTGTGTTTTCTATGGTTTTTAATGGTTTTTTAAGGAGATAAAGGCTTTTGGTAAGGTCAAAATAGTGGGTTTTAACCTTATAAAATGGATTTTAATGAAATGAAAAAGGGAGAAACATGAAATTGTGGGGTTTTCATGGGAAATGGAGAATAGAAAATGAGGTTAGTGGTGGAAAGAAGAAAAAGGGAAAAGGGTCCTTTGCAGAAGTACTTTGGCTTTTAGAAATCAGTAGGATTTCTGAGTTCTGAATGGAAACAGTAGTGAATATTAACCAAGGATAGGACATTATCAAAAAGTCTTCAAGTATCAGCAATTTTAATCATGAAATTGTTTCTTGAAAGGCTATCCAACATTATTTAGCCAAATTATCCGAGATATGACACTTTGTGGTGGCTAGATGTAGACAAGTCAGAAAATCAAGAAGGTAGAGGGCATAGACGATAAACATACTTGGCGAAGTTCACTAATGTCAAGATGAGCTTGTAAGTGCTGTGTGACCGTATGAGATGATGACTTTGGTGAGCCTAGCTACTTGTGACCTTCAAGAGCTAGCATAGCTATCGGGGTTTCTACCAATGGAAGGATAAGTTACCAAATTAGAGCTATCTGGTTTGACGGTTACAAGAAGAATCTGCTTTAATACCGTGATGGATCCGCATCCAAGAATAATGATGAGGAAGATTGTGCCTTAGCTAGTAAGGAAAAGAAGGCCAAGGGAAATAAATCCCAAGGCGAAGCGGGCAAGAAAGACTTGTCCAAGATCAGATGCTTTCATTGTCACAAGCATGGGCACTATGCTACAAATTGTCCACATAAGAAAAGCAAGAAGGAGCCTGCAGTTGCAGTAGGTAAAGCATTGGATTCACAGTTCGAGCTTGATTTTACTCTCATTGCATGCATGGACAACACTGTAATGCGATGCATGTGGTATTTAGATAGTGTGCCTCATTCCATATGACGGGGAATAGTCTTCAGTGACTTGGAGGAGAAGGACCTCCAACAGAGCATAGAGTTTGGAGATGACGAGAGGTATAGTGCTACCGACATAGGTATAATTACCTTTCAGAGGGAGAATGGCTCCCATCTAAGACTAGCAGATGTTTTGCATGTTCCAGGCCTAAGGAAGAATCTTTTCTTCATAGCGGTATTGGAAGAACTTGGTTATGAAGTAATGTTTATAAAAGGAAAATTTTTCCTTAAACACATAGCCACGGGACAAGTGAAGCAGATCGGTGTAAGTCAAGAACCTATATGCTCTCGAGGTTGAGGATGAATGCAAGACTTTGAGGAGCAAAGAAATGGTTAACGACTTGGTGGTTGAGAGGGATAAATTATCTCTCAACATGCATCCTTATAATCAATCTCAGAAGGTTGTGGAGAAGCCACAATTGGAGAAGCAGAGAGGATACCGAGTGGAAGAGTCCACTCAAGAAGATACCCCCAGGAGGGGGAAATTTCGAGCCAAAAGGGGCGATGTGAAAAATTATTCCCAAGAATAAATTGGACAGGGTTCATTGAGATGGTGTGTCTCATGGATCGAACCTGGCTATGAGGAGCCCACAGTACAACAGTAGCAGGAAGGATCGGTTAGATTGATGCAGTCAAATTTCAAGAAGACAAAAACGTCATAGTTCTGTAGTCTTTTCTCATGTGTTACAACACTTCTTTTGGAGCTTTCCTTTATGAAAAGATCTGTTTTTATTAGCCTAAATCATTTGAATCTAATTATAATTTTCCATAATGATTTTCATGCATAGACTCAGCTAATCCCTTCATAAAATCACGCTATAGAAGCTTCAGTAATTTCTGCATACTCCAAGTCATGGGAAATCAGGGTTTTTAAGCCTAGTTTGGGGAGGAGGAATTGTTTAGCTTAGATAGAATTATTTTTTTGAGCTAAAATTAAGATAATAGGTCCCTCATGACCTAATATAAAATAAAATCCTGCCATTTCTCTTATTTTTACGAGATTTCTGAATACACTCATTTTAGGGCCAAAATCATCACCTTTCCCCACCTGCCCATAAAACGTTGTATAAGGTTGATGTTGTTGTATTTACTGAAGGATATGCATTATAACATATGTTATGATATTTTTTGATGCTTCATAACCAATATTTTGTCAAATATTGCTTAATTTCCAGATTTGGAACATTACAGTGGTATCATCGTAAGGTCTTTGGCTCAGCCTGTGGCTTCAAGCCAAAGTGTTGACTCTGTGAAGGAGGAATATTTCAAGCTCTATAGATAGAGTCTACAGATGGCTAGGTAGCCTCTAGATCTCATCCTTTTTTCAAAGGTGACATATCCAGTAAATGCCCCTGCAGTCAATCTCTGGAATAGAATTTTGATATTCCTGAAAAGGGAACTTTACAGTAGTATCAGAGAAGAGAAGAGAAGAAATAGAGATCAGAATGATGGAGAGGATGAGTTTACTCTCATTAGTGTTTAGATCTAAGAAGAGCCTCTCCAAAGAGGTAAATCAGAAGAGAGAAAGAAGATGCACCGAGACTCCTAGAGGGTTTCAAGATGAAGAATGTTGCAGTGAGACCTACAGAAGGTTTCAAGAAGGAGAGGAAGACCCATGAACTTCCTACCCTCACAAAGAAGATTCATTTTACAGAAGAAACAAGAGCATGGCTCCACCACTTGGAAGAATGACAGAAGAGGAGATCTTCCTGCTCCTTTTCCAGACCCTGAAGTGTATTGAAGAAGATCTCAAGGAGATTGAGAGGGTGGATACTTGTACCAGTGCTGGCACAACCTTGGAAGAGCAGCCTTCATGTTCAGTAATGAAGGAAGAGTACATAGTTGCAGAAGAAGCTCTTGATTCTACATCTCACCGAGGTATGATTAAAAATTCATCCACTGTCATTTCATCACATTGTATGAAGAGATCTACAACTTTGCATGCTGCTGATTTAGAGCAACAGAGTTTCAGTGCACTGTAAAAAGGCAGTGAGGAAGAAGAGAGGAGCCATTCCTCATTGGAGCATTCACATGGAGGCTTCATTCATGAAGCAATAAAGGGTGGAATGATGAATGGTAGACATCTTGAAGTGAGAAACCCTTTCTCCCTTACAGATGACCCTTTCTTAATGAGCACACCCCTGCTCAAAGAGAAACTTCTACTTACAGCAAATCCAAGGCCCCTTTGGTTTTTGGAGGCCATGCATGAGGAGAAGACCTCATGGGAAGGACTCATCAGAGGTGCAATTCAGCACATCATGGAGTGAAAAGTTCTTCAACATCTTGAGGAGGATCTTCCCTTCTCACAAGATCATATAGTAGATGGGGGACATCTTCGGATGGATAAAATCTCTCATGACTGTGTTGGACATTTCTTGAGCCATGCACATAATGATGGGAGGTTTTTTCCTACCACTTATTTGGATCCTCGTAGGGTCAAATTGATCCTCGGGAATATTGCATTTCAAGATCCCATGAAATGCATAAATATTATTTGATATGATGGTAGCCCTCATGGGAGGAGTACCAAGATGAATGATGGGAGGAGACATCCACAATTGGTTGTGTGGATGTGGATGGAGAGCAAGAAGATGGAGAGCTACTTTCAGATCTATGACATTGGGCAGCAGGAGGCTTGGCTGCACTGGTTGCTCTTGAAATAGTTTGGTCATCACTCTCTTTCTAAGGGTATGTGGCAGGATACTTGCATCATGGAGCAGCAAGGAGTATGGACACATTCTGTTGACATAATATTCTTCATGTCAATGACGATGTTTTCACTAAATGATCTTGATGATGGGAGTATAGAGAGGCAGCAAAATATTTTGTTGCTTGGGATGTTCTTGAGAGAGCAAGGGTAGATTTTCTCTCACAGTTTTTATGATGTTGCGGGAGTAGAAGATGGCACTATCATAGTGCAAAGGGGTTACTCCTTGACCTTGGATGTTCAAGAAGGACTTTCTTCATGGGAAGGAATTCTCATATGTAGCAGCATTATGAGAGATGCCTTTGACATTCTGCATGTCAAAGATTGGAGCTATGTGTTTATGGGAGCCTATTTGCATAGGCCAATAGAATTGTCACTTCGGAGTTGGGATTTATTGATGGAGTATTTCCAGGATCACTTCGCATTCGATGCACTTGGTGAGCAAAGAGGAGGTGAAGAAGATGAAGTGGTAGATGGAGACATCTATTACTGTGGTGTGCTTTTCTTGACTTGGGTTTCCAAGAAGGAGGAGAAGGACTTTCATGCAGCCCTTGGTTCATTCCCCTTCATGGGAGTGTGCCAAACTATTATTGAGGATTCATTCATGGATCCATGTGTCTTCTTGCTCCCAACATATGGTGAGAGATTTTTCTTGCATCCTCTTACCATATTTTGGCAGTGCATTGCTCCACAAGAGGGAAAGTTATTCATTGATCTCCATGGTTTACATTGGGCTAAATTATATGATGGAGACAACCATCTCTTATGTGGCCTTGAGCAAAGATTTTTTTCTTACATGTATGTTCATTTGATTTATATGATTAACCATGTAACAAGAAACAATTTTCCATGTATTCTTCTAAAGTAGCAATATGTAAAACTGCGCTGTGAAGACTTGGGAAATTGTTGGTACTCTCTTGCATCACATAGAACCTTCATTATTTCCTTCATGATGATGATATTCATTTTCTCAATTGCTTATATTGCTTTTATCTTAATGGGAGACATGATGTTGAGTGAGGCACATGGTTTGGATGTGTCCTTTTGGGAAGTAGGTTCCCACATTTTCTGCAATACATGTTCTAATGGGAACATGGGAAGATTTGTGGACACCATGAACAAACACTTGTTTCTCTTGGAGGTGAGCCATGTGTGTGATAGGATACCTTATGATGATACTCTTCTATCCATAACATATGAAACATTTTGGGCTAACTGGTTTTACAGCGTTGGAGGGAGGATCTTTGCAGATCTACTCTTCATGATGCCACTTGAGGGCAATATCCTTGCAGCCCAAGATCATTTTTCACTCTACACTTATTTTAAGTGGAGAGGAGGACATCGTGGGGTAGGCTATCTTGTCCACCATATGCAGATTTTCAGCCAACCTATTTTGCAGGAGTTCAAGGTGGAGGAAAATTTTCTGAAGTTGCCTTATCTGGAGGTAACTATATTCTTATGGATGATAGCATGGGTGTGGGAGACACTCATTGGGAGAAATTTTCCCCATGCTCTTCATCACTCCTACCTTAATGAGGCCATTGAGCAACAAGGAGATCACCAGTTGCACCTTCCATTTTCTCATGATGTACACTTGCTATCTTACACTTGGAGGAAATCATTGGAGGATAGATTCATTGCTTATAATTTTCAGCCATGGTGGGGTCCATTAATGAGGCCACAAGAAGAGGGAAGGAGAAGTTTTGTTCTACCCTGCAGTTTCTTGAGGAAAAGAAACATTTTGAAGGGGGGGGGACTGTAATATTCCTAACTAGCCTCAAGCTAGTAGGAATATTCAATGTCATTTTATTTTTATGTTTTATGAATAAAATGTAAAGGAGAACAAATAAAAACTCCTAAAACATAATAAATCGATGCCCAATGTGAATAGATTCAAATCATGCTTTGCTTAATAAAATCCACTTATATGTGAAACAGGTTCAAGCTATTTGACCAGGTCAACAGGACCAAATCATAAATCAGTCCAGATACAATGAACCTCCTAGATGATCAACGCAGTCCTATGAGGAGGTCCTCCATGTGAAAAGGGACAAATGGATGAAGGTGGTTTAGGGTTTTGCAAACCCTAATCTTATATAAGGAAGGGAAAGAGTCAAGGAGAGGTTGTTGATGATATTTTGGTTTTGATATTGATGGAGCAACTCAAAATCTCTTGGTTGTTTAGCTAGAGAGAGGAATTTCCTGTTTAGGAATTCCTCCTCCTTCCTTGAGGGTCTCTTGGAGGAGGTTGTGCTGCATTGATCCACTATCCAACATTTTGGCCAAGCTTCACCTTACATTATAGCACTGATTCTGTTGAGGGTTGAGTTGTCTTGTGAGCTACAGTAAGTGGAATCAGATCTATTTAGATCTGAAGAGTTCTATTGCATCTTTCCAGTGGGGAAGTCATCTAAATCACTGGAAAGAGTGCAATAGTTGTTTTGGGGCTTCAGATTCTTATCTGGCATCAGGCCAAAATGTGCATAACTTCAGCAGCACAGTTAGCTTTAGCAGCTGTGTTATTTTGCAGGCATAGTTGCAGTGTTTATTTGCTAGCAATTTGGAGGAGAGATCTCTGGTGAAAGGGCTTCTTTCCTTCACTGAGGTGATCCGTGGATTGGCCAACCAATCCATGTCATATTTCAGATCTGATCTGCTGTGTGATGTATTCTTCACAAATTTCTGAATTTTATTGCAAATCCATGGTGTAGATCTCAGATCTATTCAGTGTCTTTCACTTACAGCTGAGATCCCCAAGGGGAATGTACTAAAAAGGAATTTTTGCATATATATCCCATGTATATCTATAATTTTGTCCTCTTATCTGTTCTATATCTGAAACTCAATAAAACACTGCTCCATATTTCTGAAAATAACGCTGTCATAGTTCTGCAGTCTTTTATCATGTGTTGCAACACTTCTTTTGGAGCTTTCCTTTATGAAAATATCTGTTTTTCTTAGCCTAAATCATTTGAATCTCATTATAAGTTTCAATACTAATTTTCATGCATAAAATCAGCTAATCCTTTCAGAAAATCACACTGTAGAAACTCCAGTAATTTCTGCATACTCCAAGTCATGGGAAATCAGGGTTTTTAAGCCTAGTTTAGGGAGGAGGAACTGTTTAACTTAGCTAGAATTATTTTTTTGAGATTAAATTAGGAGAATAGGTCCCTCATGACCTAATATAAAATAACCTCCCGCAAGTTCTCTTATTGTTATGCAGATTTCTGAATACACTCATTTTAGGGCCAAAATCATCACTTTTCCCCACCTTTTGCCCATAAAAGGCTGTATAAGGTTTCTGTTGTTGTATTTAATGAATTATATGCATTATAACATCTTTTAAGAGATTTTTTGACGCTACATAACCAATATTTTTTCAAATATTGCTTAATTTCTAGATTTGGAACATTACATGATTGATAATCAATTTTGGAAAATATTCATTTTGTTGCAGGTTTCGGGACTGCCACGAAATTAATATGTGTATAAGGATCCCTGATATTAGTTTTCAAGAAGAAAACTAGAGGTCGAATGGGACCAAGGAAGAAACCAGTGAAATCTAGCAATGAATTAGGAATAGAAGGGCATTCTTGAATATTCAACTACAGTTCCATTTGGTTACAACTCTATTAAGACTTATATATGTGGATTCTCCTTTATGTAAACCACCCTTATCAAATTATGGCTAATTTAAAAATTTGTAAATAATATTCATTTATATATTGTATCGATGAATTTTGAACTGATCCACTCGTGTTATGAAGAAATGGTAACGAGCTTCCTTGCAAGAATTTGTTGGCAACATGCAGGTCCTTTTATCTGTTGCGAGATACTTGCAAAGAAAAAATTTTCTTACAGTCTCTAAAGGGTGTAAGAATAGTTTTATACTAACTTTTTCACATTATTGGTTGAATTTTGAAGGCATTTCTCATTTGGAAATTAGCTACATGTAGAATGTCAGTTATGCTTACAATATCTAAAGGGTGCAAGGATCGTTTTATACTACCTTTTGCACATTCTTAGTTGAATTTTGAAGGAATTTCTAATTTTGACATTAGCTACATGTATAATTTGGAGCATATACCCAGTTTAACTAATAACTCACTACCCCGATTTCTAAAAGGAGGATGCTATTGAAATTGTAATCATGAATTGCAATGGGTAAGACACACTTCTATGCTCCATAATTTAAAGAAAATATTGTAGCTTCAAATGCGTGATGGAGCCATTTAGATCTCATATAGCAGCGTTGAAATATGGTCATAATATTGACAAACAATCATCTGTTAGAATCCTATGCCTCTTGAAATTTTTTGTTGGTTTGCCTACAATATAGAGTAGGTTTCCTTTGAATGGATTGGTTAACATATTTTGAGATATTTGAGGCTCTGTTGCAATTCATATTGCTTCTCTATGTGATCTGACCAAATATGGCTTTTGATTTGTTGCATGCAACTTTTAGTGGAAGCTAACGAAGATGAATTTCACTGTCACATACAACTATTACTCCCTCATTTAGACATGTCATCAAAACATTGGTGTGCCAGTTCTATTTTTCCACATTTGGCATGCATATATTTGAGATAAATCCCCACTAAAATATCAGACACAAATCCTATTGTAATATTATAAGCATGAATCCACTTACCCCATTGCACAAATGCTAACTGGTCACAAGCTAGGAGCATGTTCACCATGGTGAGAGAGTGAGGTTTAATGCATACTAGTTGCATTCATCTAAGCAACATCAAAGCTTCATTCGCAATCTCATTTACCACATTTCCAATAATCAAATCATGTCATTCCAAGAGACCACATCGCTTTCAAGAATTTTATCAAACACAACACACACAATATCTATGCTCCTACACTTTTCATACATATCGATGAGAGAAGTTCCAAAAAAAAAATCTAATTCAAACCCACTTCTAGTTATGTAATCATCGATCCACATGCCTTTTTTCAGAGCTCTTAAATGGGTGCAAGAATTGATGACACTCACCGTCATAAACCAATTGGGCACAACAAATTATTTCCATATTTCATCAAACAGTATTTTTTGACACCCTCTGCCAGAAACCGAGCCAAAACCTTGAAACCCTCCTACACCAGAGCTTCATGAAGCCATAGGGATAGATCCAACAATTCATCATTCTGCTACAGAACTAACTGGACCAAAAAACCCCAAAACCTCAGCAAATTCAGTCTCATTACTCACTAGACAAAAATCCCCCAAAACTTAGCAAATTCAATCTCATTTTAGTTTAAAAACCAAAGACAGAGATAAAATGGCCCCAAAGCCCACAGAACGTGTGGAATTTTGATGAGATAAATTTACATTGACAGTTTGCCAATGAAGATACGATCTTGTTTGAATCATCATAGTAAATGCACTCTGGATAATTCACTTTGACCAGACACTGCAATTGAGGTCAGGCTATGGATTCCAAGTCTCAGAAAATGACCTCGATGCCATTTACCCTGCTAAATCTCTCTATTGTTTCATCCTTCAAGCCATCCTCAGTGACATATTCCCTTTACAGAATTTCATTTAGGAAGTTACTAATAGCCTGAAACTTTCCATGTTTACAAATTCCCTTAACCAATGCACTGTGAGTAAAAATGTCTGGGAGAATACCTTTATCCACCATCTCATTGTATAGTCTTAGAGCCTCCTGCAAATTATCTTTGTTGCAATTTTCATTGATTAAAGAAGTGTATGTATATTTATTGGGAGACACTCCTTTATATTTCATCTCATTAAATATTCTATATGCCCATTCAATTTCCCCCTCCTTACAAAGACCATGTTTTAAAACATTATAAGATACTACATTAGGTTGCAAACCTTTTTCAATCATTTCATTGAAGAGCTTAAAAGATGTGTTTATTATACCTTCCTTACCCTTTCCATGAATGAGAATACTGTAAGTAACACAGGACGGGCCTAAACCCCTCCTTTGCATTTCACTAAAGTTCTCCTGGCTTCTCAAATGTTTCCCTTTTTGCAATGTACATCAATTAATGAGGTGAAATTCACGTTATTAGGAACTAGTCCATCATTCACCATCTTATGCAAGAGACCGTATGCCTATTTTATCATCCATTCTTTGCAAAGGCCATCAATTAAAGCATTGTAAGTAACCACATTTGTTGCAGTTCCTCTGCTTACCATTTCAGTATGCAATTTGAAAGCCTCCTCGACATTTCCTGACTTACACTCTCCATTAGTAACAGTAGTGTAGGTAAAACAATATGGAAACAAACCTTTATCAACTAGAAACAAACCCTTATCAATCATTTCAACCATGATCTTATGAGCCTCTTCCATGTTTCCCCTCCCACAATACCCATCAATGAGCGTATTGTAAGTTACCGCAGTGGGCACAAGACTTCCAGCAACCATGTAATTGTGAAACTTCAGAGCCTCGATCATATTTCCATCCTTGAAATATCCATAAATCATTATATTTTATGAAATAACATCCGAGACTAGACCCCTCTTCCACATTTCATCAAATTGTTCCTTTGATTCCTTCACCTTGCCCAGTTTGCACAACCCATGAATCAGCGTATTATATGTCAAAACAATAGGCAAACAACCCTTCTCTGCCATCTCATCCCTCAAGCAAAAAGCTTCAACCATGTTTCCTTTCTTGCTATGTACATCGATCAAAGGATTGTAAGTAAATATGAAACACTCAAGCATGTATTCTGCATTTCTTGCAGAAGCTGCTTGGCTTTATCCAATTTTCCATCCTTGCAGAGATCACTTATAAGCACATTGTAAGTCACGTCATTAGGCAAAGATCCCTTCATATCCATCTCGACCAAAAAATCGAGAGCCTCTTTCACATTCCCCTCTTTACAGAAAGCATCCAACATCGTATTAAACGTTACAATACTTGGAAAAATGCAGTTGTCAAGCATCTGTCGTTATATTTCCCCTCTCTCTCTATTTGGTTTCTTTCTAACTTGGTGTTGGTTTAAAATAATCGAATTGTGTGGTGGTGATAGCAAAAGGAATTTTGGAAATGTTGTATGGCAATATATCATTGATATTTCATTTTTTGAAGCTATTCTTTTATTTTTCCCTTCATTTTGATTTTTCTCTCCACCACTTTGATTTTCGTTTTGATTTGGGTTTAGTTATTTTTTCCCTCCACCACTTTGATTTTTTATTTGATTTGGGTTTAGTTATTGAATAGTCTTTCATTTTTTAAATATTTATGAAGTTGTCAATTTGAAGAGAAATTTTTTATTTTTATGGAATATATATATATATATATATATTGTAAAATAAGAAAATGGAAAAATACATTAATTCATCTTTTAAGCCATTTTTAAGATTTATAATGTTTTTATAAATTTTCTAGAAGTTTTTCACCTTTGTTTTAAATGAATAATATTATGATTACATTTTTAAACATTCATTTCATTGAAGAGATTTTTAAGCATTCACTTTTATATCAAAGTATAAGAACATATATAAATATATTTTTAATTAATTAATTTAACATGTATTCACAAATGTGGAAAAGTATCTCTTGAGTATCTTCGCATGGAAAATAAGGGTTACCTAAACAATTTGTTATTAATGTTGATGGATATTTGGATAGTTTTACATTATCAAATGCCTAAATCAAATCTCTTGAGTAAAGTGCGTCAGTCCACACTAACAATTTTATTGTGGATGTCATCCATGAATGTGGGGAAGCAACCCCTTTGTCTCTAAATTTTAATGCTGGAGATGGATTCATAGACCCCCTTTATCTCTGAATCCATCTACAGTGTCAAATTTTAGTGAAATGTAACAGTTTAATATCAAAATTTCAATGTTCCATTTCCAGAGTGACACAATTAAAAATGACTAGCATAAATGACTAAATCATATACTTCTTTTACTTGATAGTTGGTCATATTTTTATTCTTAGACTATACTATGTATTTAAATTAATCATTTTTTATTTTGTCACTTATTATTGATAGAAATAACTAAAATCACACAATTACTAAACACACTCATATATTATACACAAATGGTGTATGTGTAAACACACTCACACACTGATTACATTCAAATTACTCTATTAAATAGAGTTTCTGAGATTCAAATTATTCCTAATTTAGAGAGAGAGGTTGAGAGAATTTCTCAACCATCACAAACCAACTTCTCAAATATAGAATGTAAGCATTAACTCTGACATCCCCCCTTAATGATTACATTACATGAATTTATTGAAATCACTCATAAATAACAAAATAATCAATCATTCTTTAGCTTATCAGTAGATGCTCCATGAAGTTGCCTCATAACCCTCGTAAAGGTGTAGTTGGCAAGTTGGGTTCCCAAGTTTGCTTCCTCAACTCCCGAATAAAGGACCTCCCGAAGTCAATTACTGGACAACATCCCAATCTGTCGCATAACCTCATTAGAAGACCACTCTATGTCTTCAACAAATGAGGGATCCTTCCTAGATCTGCAACTGCTATAATATATCGACAACCATCCATATTGAGCCTTACTGCCACTTGATCTCTTCAAACACAATTGATTTGATATTTGCAATAGATGAACTTCTATTCATTCTATGGATGAGCTCCCATCCACCGAAATACATTGGTGCTAACTATTGTACTCGCCAGTTATCTAGGGAAGCCGTTTAGATACAGAATGTATCTAGAATAAATTTTGCAAAAATTAACCTTTTAATCTAGTTTTAAATTCATCGCTTAATTTACAAACAATTATAATACTAACAAACTACTAGACACTACTATACTTCTCACAACACTAAGCTTATATACAATGGAAGACTCCTTCATCTCGTTAAAAGCTTCCATCAAACACTTCGACAGCATCTTTGGATCAACACAATCACCATGAACCTTTATTTGCATCACGACAGTGCCCATATAGCTGAGAATATTGACAGGCACTGGTTCACTTGAGGTCCGGACTCCATATGAGAAGCAGCTAGATATTCTATATTCCAAGGAATTATCCTCGATATTACGGGCTAGGAATGCTAAACAGTTACCAAGTTATATAAATGCCAAATTTCAGAGTAGAGACCATTACAGCAGCCGAGTGGCTCTCTGAAAGGTTGGGAATTTCATTAACTAGATTGAATTTTTCACGTTAAGGTTGAGTAGCAACCACCGCCGCTATGTTCACATCCACAGCATGAGCAGACTGCTCTTCCACTTCGTAGGTTCACCTCACTCAAGAATGGGATTAATTCCTTCCGGGTTCTCTCTTCCCCAAGGGCACGTGCAATTGTTGAAATCTTTCTAACAGACTTTAGTCGCAAATTAATATCCTCATTTTTTAGTTCATCTATCAGAACAACTACAGGATACAATGGTTCATTGAGCAAAGCCATTGCACTACCCTAGCTCCAGAAACTGTAAAAAGCCCTTTCAATGCTAGACTTCATATCTAGCCTCTCCTGCAGCAGACTTCGACTTCGATGAGCTCGTTGATCAATCCCTTCGGACCATCACCAGATGCACGATAACAGAGCAAAGTAAATATTTTTTTAAATCGAATCACATTCCATAACAGAGCAGAGATGTAAACCAAATGATCGCAGCGAGATTTTTTTTAATTTGCGAGGTGCGGGTGTTTGGAAACACTCAGCATATAGAAATATTGAGAATATAAGTCATGTTGAAGCATGCGCTAGAGTCATCTCGCCACTAATTATAGAAATAACTAAAAAAAAAATACTCACACACAACACATAGGCCTCTGATCCTGTGCTCCGATACCATGATAGAAATAACTAAAATCACACAATTACTAAACACACTTATATATTATACACAAATGGCGCATCTGTAAACACACTCACACACTGATTACATTCATATTACTCTATTAAATAGAGTTTCTGAGATCCAACTTATTCCTAATTTAGAGAGAGAGGTTGAGAGAATTTCTCAACCATCACAAACCAACTTCTCAAATATATAATGTAAGCATTAAATCCAACAATTATCTAGTCATAAATTTTAGCCATGGACTAAAATAGTCATTTAAGTTAGTCATTTTTAGTTAGGTCACTTATTATCTAGTCATTTATTTTATCCCTAGACTAAATTAGTCGTTTAAGTTAGTCATTTTTAGTCGGGTCGCTTATTATCTACCCGTTTATTTTATCCCTAAACTAAATTAGTCATTTATGTTAGGTGCTTTTAGTTGGGTCACTTAAAATTGTTCAAATTTAGTAGTAATTCACTTGAAATAGCTGTGGTGACTAACCTTTTTAGTCACCTAGTCACTAATTTCATCATTTTATACTAGTGACCTTGTCATGAAACTGACGCCCAAACATATGGTGGCATGCCCTAGCACAACATGGAACTCTCCTAGCATGTGTTGGCATGCATGTATTCCCTAGCATGCCCTGGAACACCTTGGTTGAATGCATTGACATACATTATCACTTGGAGCACAATGCCACTTGACATGTATTTGGGAACTATTATTAGTGTGAATAGCATGCCCCTTTTTAAAAAGACAAAGTACTGAGTTATTAACCCTCTTATGGGTTCATTTACTTACATTTTATCTTGGTTCTTCCTTTTGTTGCCTTCACACTTCTTGACACATATTGAGATACCCTGGCACCCTGCACATCCTTAGCACCTGGCATGTATTGGCATATATTGGCACTATTTGGCACATATAATTAGCACACCCTCGAACTCCATAAGAAACTTTGGCACTTATTTTCATGCCTTGATATTCCCTAGCATTCCTTACCAATTCTTAGCATACCTTGTAACTCCCTCCTTGGTATGACAGCTAGCACTCATTAACACTAGTCCTTGGCACATGTTCCTAATATTCATTAACTTCCATGAATTTTGACCTAGTGCTCCCTTAATGTTTTGTCCTAGTACTCCTTAAAACTCCTCAACATGCATTAGCACTTTGTAGAACACCTTAGCACTCTTCAACATGCCATCCCACTTCATAGCATGCATAACACTCCCTGACACATATTGGCGCTTGGCACGCGTTGGTGCTTGGAATGTCTTAGCATGTATGGAACACGTTGAGATCCCTTGGTATCGTTTGGCATGGTTTAATATTAAATTTATTTCAGATCAATTTTTGGAAAGTAGATGAGAAGAAACAAAGGAATACTTGGCACTTAGAATGCACTAAGACTTTGCACTTGGCACCTATTAGCGCCTAGTGTTTGTGTGCCTAGTATGCCCCTCTTAGAAAAGGTAAATTGATGACTTATTAACCCTCTTATCTGTTCATTTCCTTGTATTTTAACTTGTTTCTCCCTTTTGTTTCCTTCACAGTCCCTGGCACGCATTGACACACCCTTGCACATCTTGGCATGTCTTATCACTTGGCACATATTTTCATGTTTGACATGCCTTTGCACTATCTGGCACATATTAGAATTCCCTAGCACACCTTGGGATTAATGTCCTCACAACTAGACTTTACATTTCTTCATGACATGGGAACCTAATCAAGCCCTTGGCTATTGCAGTTCATGTGAAAACATTGGCCTGCTTCAACCACAAAAAACACACCAATTACACCTACTACAAGTAGATTGTGCTTGTTCACCTAAGAACTGCCTATAACTCATCTTATGCCACTAATGTCCAAGCTAAACTTGTCCCACTTAAATATTTACCAAGACAAGGATCACATGATCTAGCCATGGCCATAAAACAACTAAGAAACATAGCTTACACAGGCAATATTTCAAATGTATGTTCAATTCATATAAACAATAGAACATTAACTGAGAGTTTTCAAGAACCACAAGATTCATAAGGCACATAAGATATAATCTGACACAAGCTGAGTGCCCAAAAACTTATACACAACAATGTAAAATATGCAATTATCTAGAATATTTTAAAACATGAGCATGCAGCCAAAGTGTGCCACATCTCATATTTTTGTGGAGGTAAATCCCCTCTGCGGACAGAGGCGATCCCTACTAGCCCAGACCGGGTCTAGCAACAATCGTTCACGCTATAGTGCAGGTTCCTAATTGCAAATAAACCAACTAGCGATGAAGGTTTACCTGGAATCCAACGCTGTCGCTTGTAGAGAAAGTAGCGCTCCCATTCCTCAGCTGCGGTAGATCACAATCCTCACGATCACCGTGATCGAACACCTGCACACGCCAGAAACAAAACAAAAGCAAGCGTAAAATCCAGTATATGCAACTATATGTCAGTTAGAGAAGACATAAATCAACATCATAATCGACAACAAGAGTGGAACCATAACCAATAGTCGATTATCATTAATCAATCAAAGAAGAATATAACCATAGCCCTGACGCTGAATTCTCCTTCAAAGGCTCACTAGCGGAACACGTCTTGAAGAAGCCTGTCGGGGATAGGACAAACCTCTCTCCTCGGATGTCTCGACAATGATCTCCTTGCTTGGATTTGGCCTTAAGGGAATGAATCAAGGCTCTTGTAGCATAAGGCTCTGATGGCTCTTGGGAACTTGGAGACTAGCTTGCAAAGGAGATGAGCAAGCTTTTATAGATGGAGTAAGGGGAGTTGGGATCCCTATAATCATGGGATTGGCCCTATCCTCAAGGAAGCTTCCATGAGAGGTGGAAAACCACTTCCTCTACATGGAGATCCAGAGCCAAACCCCCCAAATCAAATTAGATACCAGTTTCTGGATCAGTTAGGACGAAACTTCCCCATTTATTTTTTAAAAAAACTCCTTAAAATGGCTGGCGTGAGTGGGACTCAGGGATAGAGCGTCAATTGGCGCGCCCTCTTTGAGGGATTTGCCCCATTGGTGCGAGTACTGAACTGGCTACCTGCGCCAATGCAAAAAGTGGTGTTTTTAGGGTTTTTACAAGGAGTTGTCTTCAGGGCAATGAAAGTACATGTTTAGGGGAATGCCATGAAAGTGTTTTCAAGCTATGTCACTGCTCATAGGTCACAGAATAATCCCTCCAATTGTGTGGGATGGGGAATTGCAGGGATGGTGACAAATTGATGTGTAACAGATGCCCCCTAAAGCATGAGGCCCGAGAGAGAGAGAGGGGTGAAATGCTTTACGAGAACGTTTCCAACTGAAAACACTGCCGTCGGAAAACCTGCGTAGAGAAGTACAATTGATGTCTCAAATACATGATAAATATGCGGTATCGGTGCAGCCATCCATAAAAGAGTATGTAAAAATCCAGATCCGAGGCATGGACGCAGCCATCCAGTGAGGATCGGTAAATAGACTCAGGTATGGTCGCAGCCATCCAATCAGTGAGTCATGTAGCTAATCATAATAATCCACAAAATCACAACTTGGATTATAACAGATAGGAATCCAGGGTCTTGCGCTCCATCTCGACCCGAACAAAGTACAAGTTCAAGCATGTGAATGTGAGTTGAAGTCAAACATGCAAGAACATTGCCTGATTACCAGCCAATGATGAGAGCTGTTAACAGATGTGAGAGGTACCACCATTAATGCCAATGGTCCTCAAGGTACTACAGGTACAATCTACAGCATGTGAACAATGAGCTAACGTCAAACACCCGTAGAATTACTCGATCGGAGGCCAATGATGAAAACCTCACGTCGAATGCGAAGAACCTGCCATTGAGGCATGCAGGCTCCAAGGTACCAGAAGGGAGTCTCTAGATCAGCTTCCTGGATAATGAGCTGAAGTCGATAGGAAGTGACCTTGATCGAAGGTGGGCCATAGTGTTTCCCACATCATCGACGTGAGACAGAGGAACATAATGTCTTTGTGAATCAAGATCATATGAGAATCAGAGGAAGGTTGAGATTTTGAAGAGGTCAACTTCTCTTAAACATATGGCGGCACGACAGTGAGTTTGGAAGTATTTGACATAAAAAGATCAGAGGTCATGATGACAAGGCAAAGAGCAGATGAGAGGTCAAAAGGGATTACCCAAACCCATGGAAGCAATTGGAAAAACGAGATGAGATGTCCCCAACCCAACACGAATGCAGACAACTGCCATGTTCAAGAGCGACATACTACGGGCGCACTGTGACAATAGTTGTGGTTCAGTACCCCCACCATTTACGGCGATGCCCCAGTATTTTGATAACAAGCTTGAAGAGGATAACATATGCTTGTAATATAAGGTTAATCCTTTCGGGCTGATCATCTCATACATTTAACTTCCCTAGGAAGAAACAGGATTATTTCATTACAACTGAATCCAATGTCATCAGGGTTTAACGAGTACGACGGAGAAAAGCTAAGGCGTCCTTTTCACGTTTAGAGGTACGAAAAGACAGTGGAAAAGTAAACTCCAATGGTCCCTTTTAGTAAATAGTTTCTCAGATCCGAAAAGGTAGAAAACTATGTCTGAGAAAACCTCCTAGTCGCGATAGGCTAGGGTATTCCTTTTTCGTAAGTAATCTATCCCAGCCCAAAAAATGGGTAAACGTATACTAGGTAGATGTCGTTTCGTGTCCATTTTAACGAGATCGAAAATGACAAGGGACTCGGCAATATTTTCATGTTTAGGGAGTCAGAAAAGAGCTGAAAGATGACTCCAAAATGACTTTTTCGTGTATTTACCGAGTCCGAAAAAGTATAAAATACAACTCGTGTCACCGTTTAAGTTGCGTGAAAACCTGTTGCTGCACTTAAAGGCAAGTGTAAAATCCATTTTCGACAAAATGTATTAAAATATTAATAAAAAATGACTTTTAAAACCCAAAAAGTTATAAATAAGTCTCAAATGGTAAAAACAAAATTACTTTTACTATTTACCTCATTGGAGAGCAACAGTGGTCCATTTTGTGTGTGAACTTCTGACGGCGAATACGACTGATCCGGGCTACCATTCAGTTCCCTGTTTGTTCCAGGTAATAGGCGTTTCCCTAAGCTCCATTTCAATCCATTTTTTATATGCTTTTATTATGTATTAGACTTCTGGGTGACCCATTTTGAAACTTTAGGGCTCGCTCCATTGGCGCGGGTATCGGGCATGGACCTGCGCCAATGGACATTTCCTCACAAAGAGGTCGTGCCACTGGCGCAATGCATTTTTCCGCTCAAAATTTTGAAAATGTGAGCTATCTATGTGGATTTTCAAATGTTCCAGAGATCTAACAATGTATTTTTTATTGTGTTGATGCAGATATAAAGGAAAAAATGGTTATCGAATGGAAGGAAAGGGAACATGGAGAGGAGGACGAAATGGCTATGGAGAATGAAGCCTACATGACCGCACTTAAGAACTATGGACTTAATAAATTATTCCTCACACCCTAATTACGAGCTCAGCCAGAGCTACTACAATACTTGGTCAGTATATGGGACGAAAATGAAGAAGTTTTCAAACTTCGGGACCAAGTACTGGAACTGGAGGTTTCCGATGTATACTTCATAACTGGACTGTCGCGCAGAGCTCCGGTGCCCATCCTGACAGGTAGCAGACCATCTGGGGAAAATATGGAGCAAGTAATGGCGAGGGTGTTCCCAAGGGCACGAACCAGATCAGGAAGTGGGAAAGTGGACATCCACACTGTCCAGGATCTAGCACTCAGAGTAGTGCTACACACCATCACACAATCTGCGGGATCGCAAGCTCCACACGAGGCAACCAAGGCCCAACTCCTGCTAGCCGCTGAGTGTATGAATCCAAAATTGTTTGATTGGGATACTGCAGTGACCACAAATATCAAGAGGCAGCTCACAAAGTGCAAGCAAGTCAAACTGAAACAGTTTGGCTACGGTTTCATTTTGGTATCGTTCATCCTGGAACGACTACCTATCTTTCAGGGCCAAGGGGCCATAGTCGCTGAGCCGATACCAAGAGAGCCAAGGATGGCTCGCTGGGCAGCACTTATGCCCAAATCAGGAGGAGGCCAACAGATGTCCTGGAGGCTAGAGTTTTTTGGATGGTTACGGTGTCAGTTGATCGTGGTCGAGGATTGGCCCTATGCCGGGACCGATTTCACTGGAGACTCAGATCTCCCACTTCCAGAGGGGGATGACTGGGATGAGGAGTTGGGTATGACCCCTCTTTTTGATTTTTATGTTTTATGATTTTTTGGTAATACATGTTCGTTCTAACACCAGTTTTACATGTATGCAGACGTCGGCCCAGAGAGACCTACCGGTATGTCTCCTATTGCACGGAGAACTCAGCCCGCAGCTGACCCTCAGGAGAAGGGTGCCGAGGGAGGAGAGTCGGTCCAGAATCTCGAGGGGATCGCCCGGGGGATTCCAGACTACGCCTGGCTGGCAGATGTCCTGATGGCGCATCAGAGACATACGGTGGGAGTATCTAGTCGCCTCCACCGACTCTTGAGATGCTTAGTGCACGCGGTAGCATGTTACCACGAGCACCATGTGGAGTAGACACCTAGGGCTTCTTTCATGCATATTTTTGAGAGACATGTCGTCTATGGATGTATTAAGACGAACATGTATATTTTTTATTTTATGTGATGCACACTATGTAAACACTTCGACACACACATATATATATATATATACACATACCTATTTCTGGATGGATCTTCTTACATGTGATGATGTTTTATAAATTGCGCAAATGTCTATCTAGAACCAAATTAGCTACTGCATCTGTTAATGTATTCATATGTCTGGGTATGTGTTGATATGTAATATAGTCAAAATTTCTCTCCAGCAGATGAATACGCAAATACATACATAAAATGGAGGGATTTCTTACTGAATAATGCCCGCTAAGTTGTAATACTACAAGTTGTGAGTCTAGATACACAAGTAATTCACGAATGCTGAGGTCCACAACCTCGGTTAATAATTCCAATACAACACTATATTCTGCGATATTATTTGTAGCAGGACCCAGACACACACCTTGCAGGTTAACCAACTCACCAGCAGGATCATAGATTACCCAGGCTGTCGAAGACAGATTCCTGGTACTGCGGGAGGCACCATCCGCGAAACCCACAAATGGAGTAATGGACATCTGCACAATCAGGAAGACCCAATCAGAAGAAAGGCGCTTACATCGCACACCACACCACACATGCACACAAATGAATATACACACCTATGTACACACACCACACCAAAAATAACTTCAAGTGTAGTATTTATCAAGGTACAACCCATTTCTAGGCTGCGCCAATGGAACTCCTTCATAATCAATGAGCTCATAAGCCCCATTCTTCAATACTCGTTTTACTATATAGGGCCCATGCCACATGGGTTGGAGCTTTCCTGCCCCGAGTTTTTCGTGCGCTTGGTCATATAGGAGAACAAGGTCCCCTTCGACAAAGGAACATGGAGAGACTGATTGATCAAAGTGTGCTTTGACCTGCTTTTTTTGTGCTTCAAGGACTAAAGTAGCCAAGCGGCGGGTTTCATCCAACCATTCCAAATACAAGAGACGCTCTTCTTCACGAGAAGTATCGGGAAAAAGTTCCACAGCTAGCTTTAAGGAAGGAATTTCGCACTCAACCGAAAGAGTTTCTTCCAGACCATACACCAATTGGAATGGTGTGAATCCGGTTGCACTCTTTGCTGATGTCCGTTATGCCCATAGAGCTGAGAACAATTGGAGGTGCCAATTGGACTTATGAATTCCAACTGTTCGTTGAAGCATTGTGACCAAAACCTTGTTCACAGCCTCAACCTGGCCATTTTCCTGGGGGTAATATGGTGTTGAGCTATCGTGTCATAAGCACAATCTTGATGTCAGCTCGGCCATCATGTAATCTTGAAAGTGAGTACCATGATCGGTAACAATGGCTTGAGGGACCCCGAAACATGCAATAATATGGTTGAAGATAAATTGGGCAGTTGTCTTACCATCGGCGGCTAGTGTAGGTATCGCTTCGGCCCACTTAGTAAAGTAGTCGACAACGATGATTATATATGCATGCCCCCCGACCGAATGAGGGTTACACGTCATAAAATCAACGCCCCATTTTTCAAAAGGGCTGACAGTAATGATAGGATGCAGAGGGAGGGGTGGCGCGTGCATCTTGTGCTGAAAAACCTGGCACTCGTGACATTTGTGGACTACAACAATACAGTCTTTAAAGATTGACGGCCAGAAGTAACCCGCACGTAGAATCTTCTGGGAGGTGGCATATCCAGCCATGTGACCGCCACAGTCACCACTGTGACAGTCATTTAAGACTCTTTCGGCCTCTTCCAAAGTCAAACACCAACGGAGCACCGAATCTGCTCCAACTCAGTATAATGTATCTCCTACAATGCGGTAGGGTTGACACTGATGCCGAATCCGACGTCGGGAATCTTTGGTCAAATCAGAGAGAAAGGATGACGTCTGAAGATACACAATAATATCGCCATACCATGGGTCACAGGTGCTGATAAGGAATATGGTTTTGTCTGGTATATGTTCTTCAAAATGAGATGGGGGGGAGTCTGCCGGGAGGGAGAAAATAAGATCCGCAAAAACTAGTGATTTGGTCGACTTAGCAGTAGTAAACTCTAGGTCGAACTCCTGAAGGATAACGATCCATTTGGATTATTTTCCCCCCAGTAATTGTCAAGAAATAATATATGTCATGGGGTTGCAATCCAAAACCACAGTAATGGTACGCAACAGGATGTAGTGGCGGAAACGTTGCATAGCTTGTACAGCTGCTAAAGCTAGCTTCTCGACATGAGCGTAACGCGTTTCCATGTCGAGAAGATTCCGCGATAGATAGTAAACAACGTGTTCATTTCCATCATTGTCATCCTGCACCAGAACCATAGCTATGAAGCTAAAGGCGGCGACCAAGTATAGAGTGAATTCATGGTGATAGTTTGGAGGTCGAAGCAAGGGAGCATTAACAAGTAATGTCTTAAGCTTCTCAAAGGATTGTCGAGCAATGTCGTCCCAATGAAAGGGAATGTTCTACTTTAAAAGATGCATGAATCGTTTGGCCACTTCTGCGTAGTTCGGTATAAAGCTTCGTAGGAAGTTAGCTTTTCCCTACAGACTCTGCAATTGATATAACGAAGATGGTGATGGGAGATTGACAATGGCCTTGACCTTTAGGGGATCGAGGCGAATCCCATCCTTGGAGACTATGAACCCCAAAAGACAGCCTGAATCCACACAAAAGATGCATTTATGAGGATTGAGCCGGATATTATAGCATCGACAGCGAAGGAAAATCTGGCGAAGGTGTTCTGGGTGGTCCTCTCACCGAGCTGAGTGAGCTGGAAAATCGTCCAGATATGGCTGAACGATATGGCGTGTGTCATGGAACGCATAGGACATATCACGCTGGAAAGTGGCTCCAGCGTTCTTCAAGCTGAACGGGAGCTTTTTATAAGAAAAAGTACCCCACGGACAGATGAATGCAGTCTTGTGTTGATCAGCGGGTAGAATATTTATCTGATTATACCCGGAAAAGCCATCCATCAGGGAATAAATCTCACTCCCAGCACATTCGTCAATGATTTGATCTATGAAAGGAGTGGGGTAGTTGTCCTTTGGACAGGCCCGATTAATATCTCGGTGATCAACACAAACTCTGATAGTGCCCTGTTTCTTATCTACAGGGACAATGTTGGAGACCCATTCTGTGAGGGGAATCGGGTAAATGAAGCCCACGTTCAGAAGTTTTCAACTTCTGCTTTAATGGCAGCGGCTTTGTGAGGATGCACTGGGCGTAGGCGTTGGCGCATGGGTTTCGCACCAGGATAGGTATGAATCTCGTGCACTACTATGCTAGGATCAATCCCAGGCATTTCCTCATAGGACTAGGCGAACACGTCTCTGAATTCTCTAAAAAGATCAGTATAAACTCGTATCTCATCAGGAGAACAAGTCACTCCCATGTGTATGTTCTCAACTATCCCCAGTTTAATGGAGATTTCAATTGGAATGGTTTGAGTAATGTTGCTCAGGTTTCCCTTTGAAAGCACCTCATGTGTCAATATGGGCATCTGGAGAGGTGGAGTGGGAACCTGAGATGCAAAACACTCTAGACAATATGACATTTCCCCCAAGCTAGGGATGAAGGAGGAACGATGATGTCCATCGCTCCAAGGCAGGTCCTCAAGAGACATTGTTTCAACAATGGATTCATCAGAAGGGAATATCTCTTTAATAGGATCAGGCGAGTTGGCCTCGCCGAGCCAGGGGGATTGAGAATAGATGTCTAAAGCCATGCTCAAAGGAGCATGCTGAGGGGGGGGAGGATCAGATGCGGCGACGATTTCACAGTAGTTAATCTCTACTGGAGTTAAGGGCATTGATTCTCCAAACTCAGCCACCTGCTCAGGTGAAGGGATGAGCCATGGGTCGTCAGACCTAGAGATCATGTTAGCTTGAGCGGTGTGCGGTGGTGGTGCGGGAAAAATACCCATGAGGATGGGGTCCTTGAAGAGACTGGGTCCCACACTGTTAGGGGGATTTGGGATTTGATCCACATACGGAATTTTGTTCTCAGAGGTGGAGGTGAAGAAAGACAATTGATCCACAGTAACGATTTTTCCCTCATGAGGGAACTTAATAAGTCGAAAGAGGGTGGACGGCACGTATAACATGGCATGAGTCCAACTGCGACGGAGAAGTATATTGTAGTTAAGCTTGGCGTCAACTACTTCTACTTCTACGTTGACTGTCTTCCCCTGTAAGGTAATTTCTAAACTTTCAAGAACACCCAGGGGTTTCGATTCCCGACCATAAAATGCCTCTAGGGCATTAGGAGATGATGAAAGGGCCGGAGAGCCAATGGCCTTCTAGCAAGCGGACGACATGACACAGGTAGAAGCACCTTCATCCACAACGGCCCTATGGATTTTAAGACCGTTGATCCCGAATTGAATAACAAGAACGATCTAATGTGGAAGTCCGAGGGTAAATTTCTCTAAGTCGAAGGTGAGAAGATTAGAATCAGTGGGATCAATTCCACCGATTGCAGACAACAAATATTTCCATTGTGACGGGAAAATTTGAAGAACTTCCAATGCAGACATGGCAGAAGGCACCTATGCCAGATCCTCAACAATACTGTAGTGCTGAGTGGCACGGGCATTCGGATTGTAGGAAGGTCTTCATAGAACACCTTTAGAAGGTGGCCTCACAACAGGTTCAGCAGTAGGCTTCTCAATCTCCAACGAACCGGAGATAGGTGGGGGAGGTGGACCATCCACAACTTCCTTCCCAGGTGCCTGACGTGATTCGTTGTAATCCTTCGAACGCGTAGCAATAGAGATAGGTGCAGCACCATTAATCATGAAGACCTGAGTCCCGAATGGTGCAGATGGCAAAGGCTGTTCAACCATCTGGGTTTGTTGAGATGGGAACGGTTCTTTAAGAACTTCCGAAGTCCCTTTGGAGCCCTTTAGAAGTTGACTAACTTCAGATCGTTGTGGACAATCCTTGGTATAATGATCTCCTTCACAAATAAGGCAGGGATACTTCGGTTTACGTTGGGAACCATCCTCGGTACGAGGTTTGGACTCTGGCTTTGGAGCGTTGGATTTGGATTTACCTTTGCCCTTATTTTTCCCTTTTGAGGCTTTTTCCATAGGATTAGCCTGAACGGCGTTAACCTTCGTAGTTTTTCTAGAATCGAGAGGGGCGGGAGGAGCAGAATTATTGGATGAGTTGGACTTTTGCTTCCCATTCGAAGATTTCTTCGAATTCTGAGACATGGAACCAATAACACCATCCACTGCCGGGGTAGATGGACCTTTAGAGGTTCCAAACTGTTGAGCATCAGGAAAAATATCATAAAGCATGTCGGACTGAGAGTATACCAGATCCAGATATTGGGCACGCGCTATGGCTTGTTCTTCAGTCACACACGCTCCCATAGCGATATCTTGAGCGATTTTGTTAACGAAGGAGGTGGTGAACCAATGAGTTAGTATCTGATCAGGTATATGGAACTTCATCAGTCTACGATGACGTAGCCACTCATGAATGTGATCAGAAATGTGGGTGGCTTTGTCCTGCTTCAAAGAAGTCAGGAGGTGCATCCCAGCTTCATAGCGAAACGGTAACTGAAAGTGAGTCATAAAAGCCATGGCTAACGTATTGAAATCTTGAAATATGACACGGGATAATTCAATATACCACTTAGCGGCAACGCCAGTCAAAGTGTGCTGGAAGAGGCGTAGACGAATTGAATCATCCACACAAGAGTTGGACGAACACCAAAGATGGTAAGTCATCACATGAGCTTGGGGGTCCTCCCCAGCTTTACCCTCAAACTTAGGGAAATCATCGGGCACCTTGGTAGGAACCGGAGGCCAATAAGGATTGTGCAGAATTGGATCATTCATTAATTTCGAAACATCCAGTAATTCCAAGGTAGCCAGGAACGACAATGGCGGATTGGACGGCATGCCTCGCCCTGGATAAGGACCAGTACCTGTACTCCACGCTGGTTGAGAATATCCTTGCCCCCAGGGGTTCTGTCCCGTAGGATTCTGACTGTAGGGGGTAGAGGTCGTATATCCAGCCTGATTCGGTTGCTGGTAACCAGCGTACGAGGCTTGATAACCATATTATGGACCCTGATTGTAAGTCGGCCCCATGTGAGCAGCATGTGGATTTGGGTGCTAAGCATAGGTGTAGTCGGGTTGTTGAGAGTAATAGTTAGAACCTTGGGGTTGGCTATAATTTGGTTGATACTGACCATGAGAATAGTAACCGTCTTGAGGTCGATGGGTTTCTGATAGGTGGGACCCTGCTGAGCTTGATAATTAGGGCGCAGCGGTTGATTTGGCTGCGGCATTGAATAAGTCGGCTGTTGGGCAGGGTTGACAGGATGTGCAGGCTGGCCTGGCTGAAAAGGCTGACCTGGCTGAGCGGGCTGCCCTAGTTGAACAGTTTGACCCGGATAAACAGGTTGTGCCGGTTGTGCAGGTTTACCTCGCTGTTGAGGAGCACCAGGTTGTGCCAGATTGGCTGGTTGGCCAAGTGGCGGGATACCAGGTTGTGCCAGATGGGCCGGTTGGCCTGGTAATGGAATGGAGCCAGGTAGTTGCTGATAACCGGTTTGAACTGCAACAGGACCATAAGATGGTCCTCGCTGAGGTGCAACATTGGGACCAAGAGGATAATGCGGTTGCAAAGGTTGAGAGGGTTAGACTTGCCCCCCAGGACCATATACTGGCCCGGGTTGGTACCCTGGTTGACCTATGAGTCCTTGAGGTTGCCCAGGTGGGAATCCAGGGAGAGGTTGCACGAGTTGACCGAAAGGGTTGTAATACTGTCCTTGCAGACCGTACAATGGCCCTTGCTGGCCCGGAGGGTAGCCTTGTATGGGGTGTCCCTGCGAGTCATAAGGATAGCCAGGCTGGCCTGAAGGTTGGCCTTGAAAATGTTGTCCTTGCGGGTTATATGGCAAACCCTGAGCATGAAGTTGAGCCTCAGGAGCAGGTACACATAAAGGGTTCCCATGCTCATCGTACTGATATGGAAAGAAGTACACGGGTGTACCATCCTGTGCATAATGCGAAAAGTATGAGCGGTTGGGATCTTGAGATGACTGTCCGACCTTAGGGTTCGATTTTTGGAGAGACAATCGATACTCCTCCAGAGAGATGTTCTCCGGCATAGCAGATGCTATGTAGATATCTTCGAAAAGCGATGTTGTCCTTACGGACTGGGTAGTAACGGCGGGTGGAGATGTAGCCACACAAACAGTGGGCATGGAGGGTACAGAAGTAACCTGAGGGGATGACGTAATGGGTGTCCGTGGAGACATCCTCAATGAAGGAACAACCAGCCTCATAGAAGGAGTTGATACCCCCATAGAGGCAGCGGTGGCAATAATCTGACCCAAGGATCTATACCTGGCGGGTAATGAGGGACCAGGTGATGACATAACAGATGGTTCAGGGTTGTCTCCTGGAAATAACCTCCGAGGAAACAACTGGTAATATTCACTGGACGTGGGGATTTCCTCGCTATATTCACTCATGTTTGAGCTTGCCACTATCTCTTGTAATAGACGGCGAGGACTAGGAGGAACAAGAGAAGCTATAAAAGGCGAACCTGATGTAAGAGGAGGGAAATCTTCCCCTACTCCCAATCCAAACCAAGGGTCGGAAAAGGGCCAATTGAACTCAACTGGTCCTCCAAAGGGCTACTCAGACATAACCGGTCCCTCGTCAAGAAACTCGGAAATGATGGGCTGCTGCGGTTCAGCAGGGGACTGAGAATCCTCTGATGAATCATCCGTATATGGACTACCAGTAGACGAAACAGAAGGTTCTGCCACTGTGACAACAATGACAAAAGATCAAGCACAACACACATGGGCTGAAAAAGAGTCAAGAAACACAATGAAACGGCCAACAAGCAAAATCTAACAGGGCATGTAATCGCGAGTGATTAATTTTACCACGTTGAAACTTAGAAACTTCACCATTTCATGTTTTAAGAGTTGAGAAACGGATGAAAGGTGACTCTATCTCTTTCAGTTTTGAAACAAGCATGAAAGGACAAGCGCTTGTTGATCCTTTCAAATTTAAAGAGTTAAAAAAGATCAAATGACTACTCAGGAATACTAGGCAAAGGGTGTACCAAATAACCGTGAACTGCAATATACACCTTGGTTTCAAAAATGAAAGAGAAATCAACCAAGGACTTAACGTACATGCAGGCAATCTCCTAGAATGCCGTGTCCAGTGTATCATGGGTATAGGGCGGAAGACTCGGCTTCCTATGGATAAAGGATAGAAACCTAGTGTGGTCTCCCTTAATATACTCGACAGTACGGGGAGCACAATTCCATACTAGTGTTGTCTAAAGCCAAGAGGCAAACGAAAGCTACTAGGTTTAAAGACGCCGGAACACGTCTCTAGCCTAGACCACTAAATGTTGCGTTAATGTTTCAATACTGCCTTAGTGTAAATTGAGTAAATTTTAATGTTTATCTTCAATTACGTTTCAGTTTTCAGGCCTTAGCGAGTGTGATGTCTCAAAATCTCCTAAATGCACACTATATGTCACAGTATATCATTTCGTTCGATGAAAGTTAATTATGAGAGAGTTGAGAGCTTTTCACACAAACAAAATGATCAGAAAACAACCAACAAAGTCTTGAATGCAGCTAATGTAAACCAAAAATTTTCTCTCAAAGTTACTAATCACTAATAACACCGAAAAGATTTTAATTTTCACTAACTAATCAAAATAAAAAGAGATTTTTTATATTTTTAATGTTTAATAGCAACATGCACTAAACGAAATAAAAACTAATGAAGAGAAATTTGAGATGTGATAGTAAAAGAGAAAAGATAAGAAAATTCACTCAATGAAAAACATGCAATCAGACCTCAAATCGACAAAACAGTCCCTCAAAACCAAAAGAAACCCAAAGACTCAAATGGACCATGTAATCTAGGTCCAAAGCGAGACAAAGCGAAATTCGAATGAAGAAGAGAACAAACAATCAAATGACATAATAAAATGATAAAAAACTTCCAAAAGAATGTAAAGAAGCAATCACAAGGTTGACTGAACAAATAGAGACCAAAAACTCCCAAGGGAGGCTCGACACACAAGAGCACCTAGATGCCCTAGGGCTAGAATGTGAAATCGATGGAAAACGGAAAACAACCAAAGGATGAAGGTCACAGCCAGTCAAAGAAGGCCCCAGAACACTAAAGCAGTTGAAAAAGCAAAACCAAACACACTGATCCAGCCCAGGAAGGTAAAAACAGGGAAAACCCTAGTACCTCATAGGATTGGCACGACTGTGAGGCTGAAACTAGTGCCAGAAACAAATTGGTGCGGGTAATACACAAGCAACCTACGCCAATGGGCGCGAGTGTCAGGCTGTAAAGCGCGCCAGTTGAGTTTGCTAAGGAAAAATAAAAACAGACAATACAATAAGCAGACCAATGATGATCAAGCTAACCAAAAGCCAAAATCACAAAAGAGCCAGCCAAAAGAGCCGGCCAAGCAAGCAGAATCAAGAAACAACCAAAAAGACAAGACAATACTCCAAGTGTTCAGTTCATAAACTAAACCGGAGATTGACTGAAGCAGCTTTGATCTACTTCGCTAATGCAGAGCAAGAGCGTTTCGAAGGCTATTTGGCTAACTTCAGGCTCTGTCTATAGCTTATAAAACAAACAACAACAAGCTAGACGATCCCCAACAGAGTCGCCAATTTTTTGTGGAGGTAAATCCCCTCTACGGAGAGAGGTGATCCCTACTAGCCCAGACCGGGTCTAGCAACAATCGTTCACACTATAGTGCAGGTTCCTAATTTCAAATAAACCAACTAGCGATGAAGGTTTACTTGGAATCCAACGCTGTCGCTTGTAGAGAAAGTAGCGCTCCCATTCCTCAGCTCTGGCAGATCACAATCCTCACGATCACCGTGATCGGACACCTGCACACGCCAGAAAAAAAACAAACGCAAGCGTAAAATCCAGTATATGCAACTATATGTCAGTCAGAGAAGAAATAACTCAACATCATAATCGACAACAAGAGTGGAACCATAAACAATAGTCGCTTATCATTAATCAATCAAAGAAGAATAAAACCATAGCCCTGACACTGAATTCTCCTTCGGAGGGTCGCCAGCAGAACACGTCTCGAAGAAGCCTGTCGGGGATAGGAAAAACCTATCTCTTCAGATGTCTTGACAATGATCTCCTTGCTTGGATTTGGCCTTAAGGGAATGAATCAAGGCTCTTGCAGCATAAGGCTCTGATGGCTCTTGGGAACTTGGAGACTAGCTTGCAAAGGAGATGAGCAAGCTTTTATAGATGGAGGAAGGGGAGTTGGGATCCCTATAATCGTGGGATTGGCCCTATCCTCAAGGAAGCTTCCATGAGAGGTGGAAAGCCACTTCCTCTACATGGAGATCCGGAGCCAAACCTCCCAACTCAAATTAGATACCAGTTTTTTGATCAGTTAGGACGAAACTTTTGCCATTTATTTTTAAAAAACACTCATTAAAATGGCTGGAGCGAGTGCGAGTCTAGGAAAAAGCGCCAATTGGCGTGCCCTCTTTGAAGGATTTCCCCCATTGGCGTGGGTACTGAACTGGCTACCCGCGCCAATGCAAAAAGGGGTGTTTTTAGGGTTTTTACAAGGAGTTGTCTGCAGGGCAATGAAAGTACATGTTTAGGGGAATGCCATGAAAGTGTTTTCAAGCTATGTCACTGCTCACAGGTCACGGAATAAGCCCTCCAATTGTGCGGGATGGGGAATTGCAGGGACGGTGAAAAATTGTTGTGTAACACATATAAAAAAAATAAATAAAGGAAAAACAATGTGTTGCCTAGCACAAAGTGATCTCCCTTTGTCTAAAACTTCTATTTTGAGCCCCTTATAAAAATCATAGGAGTGCTTCCTATAAATCCTATTCTAAACTTCTCATAACACACTTCATCCTTAGCACACTTGCATTCACTAACACTCCCTGGCACACACTCTTATTTGTTCCTCTCCATGCATTTTGGCCTAGTTATCCCTTGATATGCCCTGACACTCCCTAACACTCTAGTTCAACATTCATTGACATTGTCTGACATGTGTTAGCATGCCTTTTCATTCTTTTGCATGCCCTAACCCTCCCTAAATTTCATTTCCTCACAACTACCCTTACTTAATTTTCAACTTGGGAACCCAACCAAGCCCTCGCTTGACTACAAGAGCTTCACCAAGTTATAGTTACTACAAATAGACTATGTTGTTGAATTTTTAGCTTGTGAGGTACTCCACAATCCTAGTGAGATGACTTTGTGTGAGTTTGGTCACAAAAGGCTTTGTGGGAATAGAAGCCAAGAAAAGGAATTTTTGACCCAAGATGGGGTTTAAAATCTAAAAGAAAATTAAAAATGAAAATCAATATTTCCTAAGGTATAAGTGGATAAAACCCGTAAGTTCTAGAAGGTTCCTAAGAGGTCTAGGAAAAATTATTTAAGGAGTCCTTAGGAGGAAGGAAATAACATCAAGTGAGAAGGAGCTCATTTGATCAAGGGGGCGAAGAGAGATGTAGTCCTAAAGAGGTCATGATCATTATCATGTATAGCATTCAGTAAGATGCCTCGGTATGCTTTGGAATGGTTTAATATTAAATTTATTTGAGATCAGTTACTGGAAAGTAGAAGAGAAGTAACAGAGGATTATTTGGCACTTATAATGCACTAACACTTGGCACGTGACACTCATTTCCACCTAGTGTTGGTGTGCATAGCATGCCACTCTTAGAAAATGTAAATTGATGACTTATTAACCCTATGATGTGTTTATTTCCTTGTATTTTAACTTGTTTCTCCTTTTTTTTTCCTTGATAGTCCCTAGCATGTATTGTCACACGATTGCAGATCTTGGCATGCCTTAGTATTTGACACATATTAGCATATATGGAATTCCTTCGAACTATCTGGCACATGTTAGCATTCCCTAGCATGCCTTGGCACTCATTCCCTCACAAATAGCCTTACTTTTTTTCACAACTTGGGAACCCAATCAAGTCCTTAGCTACTCTAGCTCATGTGCCATTGGTCTGCTTTAGCCGTAACAACTTGATCAATTGCACCTACTACAAGTATATTGTGCCTTGTTTACCTAAGAACTTCCTATACCTCATCTTAGGCCAGTGATGTCCAAGCTGAAATTTTCCCACTTACAAACTGACCAAGACAAGGATCACATCTAGCCATGGCCATAAAAGAACTAAGCAACATAGCTTACATAGGAAATATTTCACATGTATGTCCAGTTCATATAAATAGTGGAGAATTAAATGAGATTTTGCAAGAACCACAAGATACACAAGACACACAAGATATAGGTCAGCACAATCCGATCTGCCCAAAACTTATACACAGTAATGTACAATATAGAATTTTCTAAAATAGTTGAAAACATGAGCATTTGACCAAAGTGTGCCACATTTCATACAAAAATAATAGATAAAGGAAAAATAGTGTTGTGCCCAACACAAAGTATCCCTTTGTTTAAAATTGCTTTGTCGATCCTTATCGCAATCGTAGGCTAGCCTCTTACAAATCCTATTATGAACTTTTTTTTAACACACTTCATCCTTGGCACACTTGAATTCACTGACACTCCCTCGAACACACTCTTATTTGTTCATTTCCATGAATGTTGACCTAGTTCTCCCTTGTGATGCCTCGACACTCCTTAAAAATCCTCAACATGCATTGACATTGTCCAGCATGTGTTAGCACGCCTTTTCATTCCTTGGCATGCCCTAACCATTCCTATTTGTCATGCCCTCACAACTACCCTTACTTAATTTTCAACTTGGGAACCCAACCAAGTCCTCGCTTGATTATAGGAGCTTGACCAACTTACGATTACTACAACTAGAATATGTTGTTGAATTGTGTAGCTTGGGAAGTACTCCACAAGCCTAGTGAGATGGGTTTGTGTGAGTTTGACTACAAAAGGTTTTGTGGGAAAATAATGCAAGCTAAGGGGCTTTGGACTCGAGATGAGGTTTAAAATTTAAAATAAAATTAAACAGAAAAATAATATTTCCTAAGGTATAAGTAGATAAAGTTCGTAATTTCTAGAGCGTTCTTAAGAGGCCTAGCTAGGAAAATCTATTTAAGGAGGCCTTAGTATGAAGGCAAGAACATCAAATGAGAAGAAGCTCATTTTATCAAGGAGGCTAGGAGAGATGTATTCCTAAATTAGGTCGAGTTAGAGAGCTGAGTAAGCATTTATAAAGTGATGCAGGTGGATATCGGTGGCCACCCACCTATTCCATTTGGACTCGCATCATCAATTCTTTCAGTTTTCCAACTTCAGCACAACTTACTATTTTTACCAGGTTTTCGGGTCCTGCACGCTTGGAGCCATTTTGGGGACTTAATGATCTAGGTGGATGTTGGTGGCCACCCACTGAGTCCATTTGAACCCCCACCATTAGTTATTTCAGTTTGTAAGTTTCGGAACAACTTACTATTTATAGCAATTTTTCGGGTCCTGAACTTCTGAAGCCGTTTTGAGGCACTAAACGAAGCTTTTTGGGAAAACGACCATGTTGCTCACTCAAAAGTTGTATTCCTCATATGGATATTTCTAACGAGCTATTGAGTGCATAAAACGGATCTCAGATGCCAAATTTACGTCCCCAGGAAGTTGAAACACCAACTTACCCAATCAGGGCCCACAATTTTGGCGCTTCATCTCTTAGGGTTAGGTTTTTGGATGTTTTTGATTTTACATTGTTTATAAACAATAAATAGGCCTTCGAGACTCATTGTAACACAATTTAGGGGCTGGTAGCCAACACATCTCTTCTCAGAGATAAGTGCTACCAGTGCCCTAGCTCGCTTGTTCCCATCATGTCTGTATTGTAACACAGTTCAGGGGTTGGTAGCTGTCACATCTCTTCTCATGGATACGCTGCCAGTACCCTAGATCATCTATTTACACTGTGTCTGTAATAGGCCTTTGAGCCTTAATGTAACACAGTTCAGAGGCCTACGTATGCCACATCTCTTCTCAGAGATACGCTACCAGTGCCCTAGCTTGTTTCCATTATGTTTGTAAGCTTATTTCAGTCATTATTTGATATTAATAAAATGAAGCATTATTTCCACTGCATCTCTATGCTTATGGTTATATGTGTATTATGTTGCATTCCTGCATAAAATTTGGATCATAAAGGGAGGCCATGATCATCCACCAAGAGTAATATCATCATGTGAGGGTTCACAAGAATGTCACATACTTTAATGGGTTCGATATAGGAAGTAGGATGGTATATATTTGGTTCTCTTTGTGAATATAAAGCTCAAGAGAGGCGATTGAAGATAATTTGGGCATGTGATTTCAGTGGTGTTTCTGTGTGAAGTCTGCATCAAATTTTATAATAGTAGAGAGGGTTAAGACCCTACCTTGTGGTGGTTACTAGGTTGCAAGGTCTATGATAAAGACCAACACAAATGGAGGAGGGTATGCAATAGAATTTAGAGCCATAACAGAAGTAGTCACAGGTGTAATATTTACTGAGGTAATCGTAATTTGAGGGTCATAGAGATCTAAAGTTCAGGTCAAGATTCAGTCAAAAAAATGACCAGAATCTATGGATCCATATGAGCTAGGCCGAGTCTCTTATGGAGGAAAGGGTTGTCTTTGCTGCTATGGGTGGATATGGTTTTTTCTAAAGCAATTAGAATAGAATTACAATTCCCTATTTAGGGAGTTTTACTAGCATGTTCAATCCATAACGCATGCCATTAAGATTGTGACAAATTTGCATAGAAGAAGAGGGGTTGTGACCCTTAGAGAGAGGTTTATCTGTGCAATGTATGCCAAAAATTTGGAACATGGTTTGCAGAAGTATGTGCGGAGATAGAAAATCCAAAGGAAGGTGGAACTTGAGTAGAAGATGGAGCAGAAGAAAGGTGCCATATGAGGAATGGATTGACATGAAGAGGAGTTGATTTTGTTGGACTGTCCATAGAGGTTTGCATATAGATCTGAAGAATCCTATAAAAAAATAGTCAATGGACTGTTAATGGATGATTTGTGACCCTAGTTCAGTCATCCGCAAATTATTAGAAGGATGGTACGATGAGTAGTTCAGATTTGTTCATAGATTGGACAACAAAGAATTTGGTACATAAGAATAGTGATCTTAATATGCCTCAAATCACTATTAGGTGGCATATTTGAAGAGCCCTAGATGAGGGTAGAGTTGTGGGCACTAGATCAGTAAAAAAAATTAGAGTGGTTATGAAACTTGATGGAAATACAAGTACAATTGGAGGGTTGTTAGGTGACTATCAAAGAAGAGCTCTAAGTCTTGTACTTGTGAAAGAAAACAAGACTAGTAGAAGGGTAGGTGTATTGGGCCTAAGGACGTGCAGAATTTGAAGGACTAAAGTAGCAGTCAAGTGGGCTAGCCAACTAGCCCTAGTTCATTTTATTGTAGAGAATTGCATCATTGAGAAGAAGGGAAACCTCCATATCAATAGACTTGTCATCTTGGAGTAGCAGTATGGAAAAATTGGGTAGACCAAAGATTTTTTCACAACAAAGTTGTGAACAACTGATCAAAAAAATTATGTGTTGTAGGCCTTAAAAGAAAAAAGAGGTAGATATAGGGGAATGTTTTTTGAGGCGAGTTCAGTAACATAAAGGATTTGATTTCATTGATAGAGGCAGACTGAGGAGTTTCATAATGGGAGGAAAGAGGACCTTCCAGATGTGTTCAAGACATGTGGATTGAAAGGGCTATGTGTGTCCACCATAAAAAAATGGGTCAAGTGTTGTCTTGTTCAAGGTATGTTGGTTGTTAAAGGAATAACACCAAGCCCTGGTTGTATTCAAAGTGATTGTAAAGGGAAATCATCCCTGGTATGAGAGCTCTAGCCTATTCTATTACAATTTTTAATTTAATGAAGAAAGGCTTGAAAAATTTTAAAAATTTCATGTGCACCAATTGATTCTCTAGTGTGTGTAGATTTCATTTTTCAAAGTTGATGTGTTGCGGCACTTGAACGTGTTTGCATCAAATATTCTAAGACCAAACCCAAATTCTCATGTGTCGTAGAAATTCAACATATGCCTTGCTCACCTAAGAACTACATGTAACTCATCTTAGACTACTCATGTCCAATCTCAATTGATTTGAATTAACAAGTTACCAAGACAAGGCTCATCACATCCAAATGTGGTTGTAAAACAACTAAGAAACATAGTTTACATCTTGACATGCCATAACACCTGACATGTCTTAAATGTCTTGGAATTATGTGGCATGTGTTAGCATCCCCTACATTCCTTGACATGATTTTACACTTCCTAACACACCGTAACACTTCCTGACACACCTTGGTAGTTTAACATACTTTGGCATTTCCTAGCATGTACCTTGTCACTCCCTCCTTAACACACCTAGAACTCATTGACACTCCCTATCACACACGCTTATTTTTTCACTTACATGCATTTTGATCTAGTGCTTCCTTTTGTTTTCTTGACACTCCCTAGCATGAATTGGCACACCCTAACACCTGGCACATCTTGGCATGCCCCCCTAGCACTCTAGCATTCATTGGGACTACCTAGCATACCTTTTGACTCTATCCTTAGCACACCTAGAGCTCATTGAAACTTCCAATAACAAACTCTTATTCATTCATTTCCATGCATTTTTACCTAGTGCTCCCTTGTGTTTCCATATCATTCCTTAACACTTCTTGGCACATGTTAGTACACCCTAACACCTACAACACCTTGGCATGTTGCCTTGGCCTCTAGCACACCTTAGCACTTCCTAGCATACGCTTTCACTCCCTCCTTAGCACATCTGGAAGTCACTGGCACTTCCAATCACAAATTGTTATTTGTTCATTTCCATGCATTTTGATGTAGTGCTCCCTTGTGTTTCCCTCACACTCCTAGTTAACACTTCCTTGCATGCATTAGCACATCTTGGCCGCATCCCGCCTTAGCACTCTATCATTCCTTATCACTACCAAGCATTCCTTCTCACTCCTCCTTATCACACATGGAACTCGTTGAAGCTCCTTGTCACACAATCTTATTCATTAATTCCCATGAATTATGACATAGTGCTCCCTTCTGTTTCTCTATCACTCCCTAACAGTCCTTGGCACACATAGGCACACCCTGAAACTTGGCAGATCTTGGCATGCTTTCCTAGCACTCTATCATGCCTTGCAATTTCCAAGCATACCTTGTCACTCTCTCCTTAGCACACCTAGAACTTGCTAGCACTCCCTCCTTAACACATGGCATGTCTTGGCATGCTTGGCACTATTGGCACATATTAGCACACCATGCCACTTCTTGAAATGCCATAGCATTCTCTAGTATGCCTTGTCACTCCCCCCTTTCCACGCCTGACACTCACTGACACCCCAAACACACCCTCTTATTAATTCATTTTCATTCTTTTTCACTTGATGATTTATGTTTGATGGGTTGCATGTCTAGAAAGAGTTCCTTTAAGATTATAAAAAAATGATCGCACCATTACTGACATAATTAATTGAGAGATTCTACTTGAATGAAATTAGAAAACTACACAATAGATTTTAAGAATGATATTTTTATGGTTTTTTGTCATGGTGTGAGAATGGTAAGAAGTGAGTGATAAATAAGGTGTGTGAATGCTTAGAAAACCTTCTCACTCCATCCTTAGCATGCCAACTATCACTCATTTCCACTTCCTGACACATCCTCATATTCATTCACTTACATGTATTTTGACCTATTTCTCCCTTCTGTTTTCCTAGTACTCCTTAACACTCCTCAACATGCATTGGCACTCTCTACTTAGCACTTTTTGACATGCCCTTCCACTTCGTAACATGCATAACACTCCCTGACACACATTGACACTTGGCACATGTTAGCACTTGGAAAGTCTTAGCATGTCTAACATGCATTCATGAGATGACTTGATATGCTTTGGCATGGTTTAATATTAAAGCTATTTGAGATCAATTATTGGAAAGTATATGAGAAGCAATAGAGGAATATTTGGCATGTATAATGCACTAACGCTTGGCACTTGGCACCTATTCGCACCTAGTGTTTGTGTGCCTAGCATGTCCCCCATGAAAAAGGTAAATTGATGACTTATTAACCCTCTTATGTGTTCATCTCTTTCTAATTCAGCTTGTTTCTCCATTTGTTTCCTTAACTGTTCGTGACCTGCATTGTCACACCCTTGCACATATTGGCATGCCTTAACACTTGGAAAATATTAGCATGTTTGACATTCCTTCGCAATATATTTCACGTATTAGCATTCTGAATCACAACTTGGAATCCATGCCCTCACAACTAGCCTTACATAGGAACCTTACATTCCCTGGAACACCTTGGCACTCCCTATTTGTCACACCATCATATATAGAATTACTTTTTTTTCAACTTGGGAACCCAACCAAGTCATTATAAAAACAATATTTTTCCAAACCCAAAGTCTCCCTTTATCCGAAATTAATCTTTACACACTTTATCACAGCCATAGACCACCCTCTTGCAATTCTTATTCTGAACTTCTCCTAAAACACTTCATCCTTGGGACACCTATAATTCACTGAAAATCCTTGACACACACACTTATTTGTTCATTGCCAAGCATTTTGACCTAATTATCCATTTCCCTAGAACTCCCTAACACTCCTCAACATGCATTGACATTTTCTACCATATGTTGACACACCTTTTCATTCCTTGGCACTCCTTAGCTATCATGCCCTCAAAACTACCCTTACCTTTTTTTAGACTTGGGAATCCTTCCTTGACTATAATAGCTTGACCAAGTTACAATTACTACAACTATACTATGCCTTGTTCACCTAAGAACTTCCTATGGAACTACCTAACACTCCTTGGCACACATTGACACACCCTGACACCTGACAAATATTGGCATGTCATGTTGACACTCTAGAATTCCTTAGAACTACCTAGAATACCTTGTCACTCCCTCCTTAGCACACCTATAACTCACTAACACTCCCTTTCACACACCCTTATTCATTTACATGCATTTGAAACTTGTTCTCCCTTGACTTTCCTTGGCACTCCATAACACTCCCTAACATGCATTGGCACACCTTATAACCTGGCACATATTGGCATGTTTCCCTAACCTATAGCATACCTTGTCACTCCCTCCTTAGCACACCTCGAACTCACTAACACTTCTATCAAAAACTATTATTTGTTCATTTTCATGCACTAATTTTACCTAGTTCTCCCTTTTGTTTCCCTGACACTCCCTAACACTTCCTAATACATGTTGACACACCCTGGCACCTGACACATCTTGATCACATGCCACCCTCGCACTCTAGAATGACTTAGCACACCTGGAACTCACTGGAACTCCCTGTCACACACTCTTATTCATTAATTTCCATGAATTTTAACCTAAAGCTCCCTTTTGTTTCCCTATCACTCCCTAAGACTCCTTAGCACACATTGGCACAAACTAGCACTTGAAACATATTGGTATGCTTCCCTAAGACTCTAGCATACCTTGGAACTACATAACGTACCTTGTCACTCACTCCTTATTACACCTAGAACTCGTTAACACTTCATTTCCATGCATTTGAAACTATTTCTCCCTTGTGTTTCCCTAGCACTTGGACCGAAAACTCCCTAGCATGCGTTCACACCACACCTTAACACTTGTCACATCTTGGGATGCCTTAACAATTGCCTTGTATTGGCATGCCTAACATGCCTTGGAATTTTCTAGCACGTGTTAGTATTTCCTGGCATTATCTGGCACACCTTATCACTCCCTAGTTGGCATACCCTCATAGATAGCCTTACGTTTTTTGTGACTTGGAAACCCAACCAGGTCATTGGAAAAACAATATTATTGTTCCCAAGCCAAAGTCTCCCTTTATCTAAAATTTCTTTGACCAACCCCTTATTGCAACCATATGCTTCCCTCCTACAAGTCCTATTATGACCTTCTTCTAACACACTTTACACTAGCAAACTAACACACTATAGGTAGAGGTGCTGCAGGCCAAAGAGGTCCTCTAGGGGTGCCAGGCCTCTAGGTATATTCTTATCTTTGGCCTGCTAACACACTTTACCCTATAAAAATACCCTAAGGGTTTTGATTCTGACATGGCCTATGAGCTTAGAGACAAGGAATACAACACATTGGAGGACATGCAGAAAGGAGCAGTAAACATAGAAGCCAACCTGATTGAGAAAAGAGCGAGACTAAAATCTGAAACAAGGGTAACATATAGAGATGATAATATAGCTTCCACATCTGACCAAAATTATGATAATCTGTCTAAAAATGTGGAAAGGTTACAATAGATGATGGAAAAAATGGTTGTCACAGTCAGTAACCAGAATAGAAACCAAAATCAAAACCAGAACTTTAGGAGAAACAATAACACTCCCAACAGACAAAGAGAATCAGATCAACAAGTGATTCCCCCATTCCAAGATAATTTTCTTGATGAAGATGAGGGAATCATAGAAGAGTCTGAGGGAAACACAATTAATATGTTTTAAATAGAGGATTCAATCCATAACTGTTATTCAGAAGAAGACCAACCTCCACCCTCTGGTTGGGAGGAGCAGTGGTTGGAATCTGAAGATTACATATTAGGATTTGAAAATGCCATGATGCAGGTCAGAGAACAGTATGAACTTAGAAGCAAAAAGAGTCAAGAAACTGCTAAACCCAAAGCTTCTGAGACTACCATCAAGAAGAGACCTGAGAAAACTTCTAAAGCAACTGCTGAAACCAAAAAATCAGCAGCTGAGAGTTCTGGAAATAATAGAGAGAAAGGAAACCAAAACATTAATGCACAAGGTAAACCAGCTAGTAGCACTAGCACTGCAGTTAGTGCTCCTGATGAAACTGTCACAAGCACTGTACATAACAAAAATCATCCCACTGACTTAGCCATTAAGACAGTGGCAAATAAAATAGAGATGAGTATGCCAAAGAGTCAGTCCCCTTTCAATTTGGAAAGTGAGATTGCAAGAATTAAAATCTCTGTCCCACTTTCTGAGCTGGCCACTTAGGATGTATATAAAGGCCAGATTTTGAGAGCTTTGAACTTAGGTGAGAATGGTGACTCTGTAAATTTGAATGATGATCAACCTACCCTCTTGTTTGGTCCTAAGATAGAGGGGAAGTTTCAGGAGGGGGTAGTTCCGCCTTTCTATATCAGTCTCAACATTCATGACAAGATCCTGCACAATGCAATGCATGATTCTGGAGCATCCCACAACCTAATGCCTAAGGTAGTTATGGAAAGACTAGGTCTAGAGATAACCAGACTGTAAAGACCAATCTAGGATTCTAGATTAGACTCGATTTAATGTCGACCAGGGTCAGTAGTCTTAGGAAGGAATTTTAAATGTTAAAAATGAAAATTTCAACAATACTTTACACTTGTTGACTGCCAGAATGCTGATTTGGCTTGCACAGGTGACTGATCTGTTTGTACAGTTATGACTGATCTTCATCTTTCAAAACAGGTCCCTTTGAAATGAGTAACACAGGTCCCTTTAAAATTTGAAGAACCGTCTTTATGCAGCTTCTTTTATCCTTTGTTGTTGATGTAGCCTTCCAATTCTGATAATAAACTACCTTTGAAAATTTTGTTGAAGTAGAACAGGTCCCTCTAAAGTAGCCTTTGTTGATGATGTATCTTTTGTTGAAGTAGAACAGGTCCCTCTGAAGTAGCCTTTGTTGATGATGCATCTTTTGTTGAAGTAGAACAGGTCCTTCTGATATTGATAATGTTGACATAGTCTTTTGAACAGGTCCCACTGCAAATCTTTAATGCAGTCCTTAACAGGTCCTTTTGATATTGATAATGTTGACATAGTCTTCTGAAGAGGTCCCACTGCAAATCTTATTGCTTAAACAGGTCCCTCTAATTAGAACAAAAATAGCTCTTTATTGAAATTATGAACAACTGAATTGAAATACTGAATAACTGACACAGATTCCTTGAAGATTTAAAAATGAGGAGATGAAAAATCACTGATTCTTCTACCAAAGAGAAAAACCACTAATTCTTCTCCCCCACTAAGTGTTTGACTTGTCCTCAAGTCATTATTGAATTGATGAAAAACAATAAACAAGTAGAACAAAGAATTCTTACCAGCCAAATGATTGGTTTTCAAGTAAGAATTCGGGTTTAGAGTGTGCCAGAGTCTAGTTTTCACATCTAAACCATTATTTATTTATTTATTTATTTTTTTAATTTTATGTTTTTATTTTTTATTTTTTATTTTTTAAACAAAAGAAATTGAAATGACTAAGGTAGAGATATCACAGCTGAAGGCTGTGATATCTCAACCTCCTTTTGCTGAGATATTGTTTCAATAAAATCTTCCTTGCTTATGGGCTTATGATAGAGTTTCAGCCTGTGACCATTGACAGTAAAGGTCTTGCCTTCTCCATCAATTGTTGTAAGTTTGACCGATCCATTGTCATATGCTTCAACTATTTCATATGGGCCCATCCAATGTGTTGTAAATTTGGCTTTATGGTCTCTGAATTTAGAGTCAAAGAGTAAAGCCCAGTCTCCCTCTTTAAACTGCTTCTTCTTAATGTGTGCATCATGCCACTGCTTCCTCTGTCTCTGCATTAGGATTGTTCTCTCTTCTGCTTGCTGTCTCATCTCATCTAACTGGTTTACTTGCATAATTCTCTCCTTTTGTTCTTCACTGAGATCAATTCCTAAATCTGCAGCCATCTTATAAGTATGTATTTGAAATTCGATAGGAAGCAGTACCTCTTTTCCGTACACCAGCTGATATGGTGTAAATCCAGTAGTGTCTTTCCACGTAATCCTGTAAGCCCACAGTGCATCTTTGAGTTTTTCTTCCCAATTCTTGCTGTTCATTGATACTGTTTTAGTGATAATCCCCTCCAAAGTTTTATTTGTTGATTCCACTTGGCCATTGGCCTGTGGATGGTAAGGTGTGCTTTTTCTGTGCTTGATCTTATATTTTTCTGTGATATCTTGGACTAATTTTGAAGTGAACTGAGTACCCTGATCTGTGACTATCTCTCTAGGTACTCCATACCTTACAAAAATTTCTTCAAAGAGGAAGTTTACCACTGTTTTCTCTGTTGCTCGGACTAATGCTTTTGCTTCAGCCCATTTTGTCACGTAATCAGTACATACTAGGATGTACTTTTTGCCCTTTGATGGTGGATTGATGGGACCTACAAAATCTAGAGCCCATTTCTCAAATGGCTCTAAATGTACTTGGGGCTGAAGTGGCATTTCATCTGAGGCTGTGGGTCTACCCATTATTTGACAACTGTCACAACTCTTTACATACCTCTTGGAATCCTTCAAAATAGATGGCCAGTAGTAGCCAAGGCTGAGAATCTTGAATGTTGTCCTCTTGGCTGCAAAATTCCCACCACACAGTTCGTCATGACAAGATTTTAAAATATCAATTAATTCATCATTTCTTACACATCTTCTAATAATCATATCATAACCGGTGTAAAATAAATCTCCATTGATCCATGAATATCTAGCACTTTGTTTGATCAGCCTCTTCTTCTCCTTTGTAGTAAAATGTGGAGGTGTCTTTCCCGTGGACAAATAATTGGCTAAGTCAGCATACCATGGATCTACTACTGAAATTGCAAATAGATTTTCATCTGGAAAAGAATCTTCAACCGGAACAATCTCACCTGAGTTCTGCAGTCTAGAAAGAAAATCTGCCACCTGATTCTCCTTACCTGGCCTATCTAACACTGTAATATTAAATTCCTGTAGTAATAACAACCATCTGGTAACTCTGCCATTAGTGATTGGTTTATTCATTAAATATTTAATGGCTGAATGGTCAGTATGTACAAAAACCTCATAACCAGTGATATAGTGTCGGAATTTATTTACAGCATGTATGATTGCCAACATTTCTTTTTCAGTGACTGTGTAATTTAATTCTACAGGTGTTAGATTTTTGTTGATAAAATAGATAGCATAATTGAAAGACTCTTCCTTTTGGCCTAAAGAAGCACCTACTGCAGTATCAGATGCATCTGAAAATATGTGAAATGGTAGACTCCAGTTAGGTCCTTTTAAGACTGGTGTGGTTGATAGTTTTTCTTTGAGTGTTTCAAAAGCTTTCTGACAATCTTCATTCCAGTTGAAAGGTGTATCTTTTGCTAAAAGTTTAAACAGAGGTAGAGATATTTTGCTAAAATGTTCAATAAATCGTCTATAATAGCTTGCATACCCAAGAAAACTTCTTACCTCTTTTTGCGTCTTCGGAATTGGAAAATTGACAATGATCTGAATCTTTGATGGATCAACTTTAATGCCTTGAGAAGAAATATAGTGACCCAATACTATCCCTTCATCTAGCATCATAAAACACTTTTCATTGCTCAAGGACAGATTAGCTTCAATACATCTCTTCAAAACTTTTTCAAGATTTTCTAATGAATGCTCAAATGAATTACCATAAACCGAAAAATCATCCATATAAACTTCAACACACTCATGAACTAAATCAACAAAAATAGCTAAAACAGCTCTTTGAAATGTAGTTGAAGCGTTAAAAAGTCCAAATGGTAAAACATTATAGGCATAAGTGCCCCAGGGACAAGTAAAAGTGGTCTTATCTCGGTCCTCTAAAGCTATCCTGATCTGGTTATAGCCACTGAAACCATCAAGAAAAGAGAATGATGATTTCCCAGCTAAAGTGTCTAGCACTTGGTCGATGAATGGTAGTGGAAAATAATCTTTGAGGGTTGCTTTGTTCAATTGCCTATAATCAACACAAATCCTCCACTTGCCATTTTTCTTGGGCACTACTACCAATGGTGATACCCACTGACTGTCAGAGATAGGATATATAAAATTAACTTTCAATAATTTTTGCAATTCCTCTCTAACAATATCTTGTAGAATGGGATTCATTCTTCTCTGCGGTTGCCTCACTGGTTTTATGTTATTATCTGTGTAAATATGGTGAGTGCATGTTTCAGGGTGGATTCCGTGCATATCGGTGTAGTCCCAAGCAAATTCTTGCTGATACTTTCTCAATAATTGAATCAATTTTTCTTCCTGAGATAAGTCTAGGTGAGTGCTAATATTCAATGTTTTGCCCAGACTAATCTCTATAGTCTTGCTCTGAGTGTTTGTGATAGATTGAATGGGAAAAGTGTTTTGAAATGATGTTTGCAAAGAATGGAGTGTACATATTTCTTGAAAATTTTGTGCCAAAAATTCATCTGCAGCATGGTATTGTTCATTTCTTATTTCTTCAGACATTTCAGGTTCAGAAAGGAACAATTCTATCAAATCATCATTATTGTCTTCATGAAAATCATAGATCTGATTGATGCTAAAAATAGATTGAACTTCTTCCTTATCATTGTATTTATCATCAAGCCATAATTTTTTTGCTACTGCTGGTGTTTGTGCTGATGGGTAAAGAGTGAGTTGTTTCCTTTCAGTTCCTCATGAAATGATCATATTACCTGATCGACACCCTATGAATGCATCAGCAGTTGCTAACCATGGTCTACCAAGAATGATAGGGTGACCTCCTAAATTAGATTTTGGTTGAAGAACTAAAAAGTCCACTGGATACTCCCAAGAGTCCGGTGAAACAATTATATCCTCCAAAATTCCTTCAGGAATCACTTTAGACCTATCAGCTAGTTCTAAGACAATTGGTGTGTATTGCAAGTTTCTCAGTTGGAGTGTTTTCATTGTGTCAAGAGTCATCACATTTATTGCTGCCCCTAAGTCAATTAAAGTATTTGGAATAGGTATGTTGTTGATGATTGTAGTGACTCTGGGAATGCCAGGATCAACATACTTTTCCATTGGTATAGTGTTTGACATAAGGCCAGCTAGGTGTCCAATAACGTGAATTGTTTGAGGATCAAGTCTTTTTCTTGTAGGCTTCTTGAGGCATAACTCTCTAATTGCTTTAGTATATATAGGAATGTATTTTATGGCTTGGAGAAGTGGAATTTTTATATAGACATTCTTCAGCTCATCTAAAGCATCAAACTGTGGTAAAGATATGGGAAGCCTTGGTTGGATCAATCTTTCCGGAAAAGGTGGTGATTGCAATGGTTGGATTTGTTTATTTTTGATGTCTTCATTTTGTTTCTTTTGATTTGGTGTTTCATTTTCATTATTTTTGTTTTCCTGTTGTTTCTCAGCTATGGGAAGTTCTTTTTGAAGTACCTTACCAGACCTCAACTCAATATTTTGTAAAGGTAATGTGGGATATGATGGTCCCTCATCTACACTGTAAGCTGGTCTTTCTGCTCTATTATTTGGATTTGGTACAGGTTGAGCAGGAATCTGAGTGGGTCTAGGAGGTTGGTTAGATGGAAGTTGTAATTAGGGTGGATTTATTGGTGGAGGAGCAGGAAATGTTTGTTGAATGTTTTGGGGTGGATGAACAACTTGTTGCTGAGGATATTGCTGATATGTTTGAGGATACTGCTGATATGGCTGATTATACTGTTGATATGGTTGAGGATATGATGAGTATGGTTGAGGATATGATGGGTATTGCTGAAATGGTTTCCATTGTTGTTGAGGGTAATTTTGGTGTTGCCATGGCATGGGTACATTCCAAGAATTTTGAACATACATTTGATCTTGTGCAGGAAATTGAAAATTCTGATTTGGAAACATACCTGGAGGTGGAGGTCTTGGCTGCCATGGTCTCTTTGCACCCATGAAATACACATTTTCCAAATCTGCATTGGCTTCCAAGTTACAATTCTGCAAAATCTTTATTTTAGAACAATGAAATATATCATGATTTTCAATACAAAAGGCACACACCTGAATGTTTTCTAAAGGACAATCTTTCAAAGCATGTTTCTTCCGGCATTTTGGACAAAAGATAGCCATTAATTGATCTTCTTCTTCTTGTCTTTTCTTTGCTTTCATAGTGTCAATTTGATTTCCTAAGGTTCTTAATAGGTCTTTTTTGAATTCCTCTAATAGATTTCCTATTTCAGCCCTTGTGACACTAGCTGAAGCAGATTTTGTGGCTTTGGATGATATAGCTCTTTTTCCATTTCTAGCTTTGCTCCTGGAATAATTTTCACATAAGTCAGCAATTTCTTCGAAAGGTAAAGTGGAAATATCACCTTTTCCCATCAAGTTAAGATCATCTAAGTATTCCTCTCGAATGCCCTTCAAAAATATTGTTCGAATCAGATCAAGTGACATGGTTCTATGTTTTGATTTTTGTAAATTGTAGACAAATCGTTTCAAATACTCTTCTAAAGTTTCATCCTCCTGTTGATTCATTCTGAAGATATCATCTTTAGAATCTTTCGATCTACAATAAGGTTGATATTTCTTTAGGAATATTTTTCGCATGCCATCCCATTCAGTTATTGCATGTTCACCTAGTCCCATGAACCATCTTAATGTTGATGCCTTTAATGTTGCTGGGAAGAGTCTAAGCCTATGAGCATCATCTGTGTAACCATATGTTCGGCATACTATGTCAAATTCAAACAAGAATGAATCTGGATCTTTCGATGCCATGCCATAAAAATTTGGTAACACAGATGGAGGTATGTTTTTCATTTTGATTTCCTCATCATGATTTTCTCCTGGTTATTGAATAGAAAATTTAAAGGTTGACTCTTCCTCCTCTCTTTGATCTTGATCTTGTTTTTGTTTCGGTTCAATTTCTCGTTGTCTTCTTCTTTCCT